>JAOWBP010001760.1:27203557-27217542 GCA_028571105.1 Tragopan temminckii
GAGTTAACGTTCTTAAAGAGAGAATAGAAGTCAGAAGATTCACTACAGCAGTTAAGAGTTTCAAAGATAATAAATGAAAAAAAAAAAAGCTAGTTAAAAAAAAAGTCAAGAAGCCAAAAGCCTGCCCAAGGGTCCTTAGACTCAGAAAGCCATGTATTAAAGGATCACGCAGAGAAGGTCAGAGAAGAAAATCTCAATTCTTCTCATCTGTGTCCAATATGAACAAGCTGAGAAAGGTCCATATGCTTCCCGCTATGACGGACTCTCATGATCCAATTCAAATTGTAGCATAGAAAAAAGTTAGGGAACAGTCAGTTAACATCAATACATCATTAGGCCTGATAGGTAGAATCTTGTTTAACTTCTAGAAGTTGCATATGAAAACTACCTATACATACATACACACACACACACACATACAGATCTATACATATACATACGTACTATAAGGCAATTTTCAACCACTATATTAAAAAATAAATGCATCAAACAGGGCTTTGTTTTCCTTAACATTGATGTGGGACATGTTTTTAATTCTATTTGTTACAATCTATGCACAGTGCCTGGAGAAGTGAAGCAAACACAGTGAGCTCTTTGGAACTGATATGAGTCTTGACTCAAGCTATTTTCTCTCTCACTATCACGATGACTGTGTTGGCTTCCTAACTTAGTTAAGGCATGGCTGAATGATAAGGAAGGTTCTGGATGACTCCCCTTAACATATTTGCTGGATCCTCCCATTCAGCTGAAGATAATATTATCTGTATTTTGGGCACCTCAGTACAAAAAGGACATTGAGGTGCTGGAGCAGGTCCAGAGTAGGGCAACAAGGCTTGTAAAGGGCTTGGAGAATATGCCCTCCAAGGAGTGACTAAAGGCACTGGGGCTGTTTAGTCTGGGAAAAAGGATGCTGAGGGGAAACCTTATTGCTCTCATCCAATATCTGAAAGGTGCTTACAGCGTGAGCGGGGTTGGTCTCTTCTCACTGGTGACAGGACAAGGGAAATGGCCTCAAGTTGTGCCAGGGGAGGTTTTGGTTGGATATCAGGAAACACTTCTTTACAGAAAGGGTTGTTAAGCACTGGAATAGGCTCCCCAGGGAGGTGGTTGAGTTACCATTTCTGAATGTGTTTAAAAACCACTTGGATGTGCTCATGGACATGAGTTAGCAGAGGGTTGCTTGAGTTGGGGTAGTATGGTTAGATTGCGGTTGGACTTGATGATCTTTAAGGTCTTTTCCAACTTGAGCAGTTCTATGATTCTATGCTATTAGTATAGGAAATTGTACAGGAGTGAAATGCAACAACATTCACCAGCACTGATCAGCCTTGATCAACCTTTCTCTTGCACGAGAAGCATTTTCTTCTTCTCCTCAGGCAAGTTGTGCTATGAAGGCAGATAAAGACATATACCAACCAGCTGTTGCAAACACACAGATTAACCTCCTGCCACAGATAAACCTCCAGATTAAGCTTTAGCTGTCTTGGGATTGAAGTTGCTCCCCATAATGCAAGTCACTGCATCAAAATGATATTACCTGTCTGAGAAACCTTTTTCTCTTAATTGCGCTAATGAAAATGCAGTATCTTCAAACACCTGTTTGTAAGACCTTCACTTCTCTAAAACATAGTTCTAGCATGGATAAAACAAGATGCTCCCACAGTTAGACAGTGTCATCTCAGGAACTGTAATAATCCAAACAGTATAACTGTGAAACTGAACCTCACAATGCTGATAATTTATCCTTTCAAAACTACTTCCAATATGTGCTTGTTCTTCTGGTGGATACTGGTTGAAATCTTTCTGGCCACAAGTTTACTTACACCAAAAGTTTAGCAGACTCCTTTTGATGAACCACAGCTAGAAAACACCATGCCACATGAAGTACACTATATATGCGGTGACCTTTCAGCAGTACATTGGTCTCTACCCACCAGAAAAATAAAGATAACCTGGAAGGACCATTGAAAGGATAAAGGCATGATCAAATTCACAAATGTTCAGATATAAAAAGTCTTAGAAACAAGTCGGAACAAGAGACTGGGCTTTGTCAACCACAACACAAAAGGCTTCCGTCAAGGCAGTTTGCCATCATCAGCTGCACATTTCTCATACCAAGATGAGTCCAATGAACCTATCAGATAGGCAGCCTATTTTGTGGTTTTGTTTGCCTTTCACACAATACCTAGTAAGGCCGTGGTCCAATACTCCACTTAGACCCAAGTCTGTTACAATTTCAGTAACAGCAAGAATATTCCGTCCAACAGAGTTAACTACAAACTATCTTCTAGCTTACAGACAGAATCTGCTTCACTGGAGTAAGCTAAACAAAAGACTCTGTGTTTGTGCTCCAGTTGTTAGAAAGCTAAAGAATAGGCCTCAGAGAGAAAGGCCGAAGATCACAATAAAAACTTGCAGAGTTGCCTTTATAAACATTCCAACTCTGCATGGCCAAGAGTATTAAAATGTGCGCCAGCACAGTTCCAAAAGGACACCAGGACTAAGACTGATATCATTGTCATCACAAAATCATCTCCACGAACAGAAATGATTTCAGTCCTGATGGAGACCAGCTATTTCAACTAAACAGTGACTTCAGCTCCTTCAGCCCAATGACTACATTGCCCTAGAATGATGAATGGAGGTGCTCTTGAGGGGTGACTCAGTGCCTGGCAATGGAAAGAGATGAGTAACTACCTTTGAACCAGTTCTTGTTCTAGCACACATACATCAATAGCACTGCCAAAGACTACACAAGTGAAAATAGCTGCAGTATCAGAATGGTCTCAAAAGACTTGGGTTTCAATTTCGGTTGATGCCAAGGATCCTTCACGTATGCCCAGTGTTGCCGCAGCAATTAAGTCAACCATGCCTTCAAATTACAGCTGAACCACCTTTTAGGCTCAAAACGCTTCTGATTTTCATCAGAGACAACGTTAGAACACAAAGCCTCACAGTGAAAAAGTAAACTCACGGAGCTGCTATTTACATAAGGAGACCCTGTGCAGAAACTTCTGACAGAAAAAAAAACACTGTAGATCACTGTTTTGTAATTTCTAGGATGACAAAATTATATAGTCATCTATACTTTTATGTTTAAGTTTGGGAATCAAGAAGATTCAACGCAGCTAATTATTCTCTGAAAAAATTATTATAAACTGTGTGTGGGAAAGAGAGATGGAGGAAAAATAAGAGAGGTGCCACCACTTTTTAAAATTCACTCCAGAACAAAATTAAAAAACCAAACATACATAGAGCAAAGCAATAAGAACTCCAACCTATCTACTGTGGGAAAATTCAGAAAAAAAAACAAAACAAAAAACCTTGTCTAACAGGTAGATTTGTTCTGGAAGACAGGAGAGGATGTCTAAGCTGGACATAGCTGAAAGGAACTGCACAGGAAAAGAGGTGTTGGGCCCCCTGGATCTTTGGTACAGATGCACAGCTGCCTGCTAATCCATACAATACCAGGTGACGTTCAAGGCAAGAAGCCTAAACAGAAATGAGGCATCAATGGCAACCCACAACAAAGTACAAGCATTGATCACTTTCTCCTCTACATACCCACAGCTTTAGCTGTGCACTTTGCTGTTGCTTTACTACCCCCAAGCCCAACCCAACACACCAGCAGAACAGGCTGAGTTTTGTAAGGACAGCAATCTCAGGCTAGCAATTCACAAGGGAGGCACTAAACACACCAGGAGAAACTGAACATCAGTAATCTTTCTTAGCCACTAGTTACAGAACTAGAAGCTTAAGTGTCACTTTAAGAAAATGTTTTGAAAGGGACACGGTGTTGAGAACAGCACCTCATATCCGTAGCACGCTACATAGAAGTTGTACAGGAGAAGCATAGAGATCAAATAACGTGGGGCTGACTGTGACTGTAACTCATTTGCTTTTAATTTTTGTATTAGTAATCTTTCTGCTGAAGCCATAAGAGAATACAATAGAGCTCGTGTATTGATTTGTATTCAATCTGCCATTTGAAGAAAGAAGGCTTCACTTCAGCATTCAATAAAAAGATAATTACACACAATGAACATAGATGCTTCAAAGAATCTGTTGCCAATAAATGACATATTCCAGGGAATTCAAACCACTCTTCTCAAAATTCTGGCATTGTGCAACATGAAAATAAAACCTAAGTAGAAGGAAAAGCAAAGCTTGCCACCTACTGCCCAACGACATAATATGTACTAGTATTGTCTAGCCTTCCAAGACTTATGCTTTTGAAACTCATTTCCCCGACACAGTATGTACAGAATTGTGTCTTCAGCAGTCTTTTTAATGACAGAAAACATAAAGCAACCACAAACAGTATTTTCTTCAAACTGTTTTTAAACCACTTATAAAATGCTCAAAAAGTCTGGGTGCTATGGTAAAAGATGCTCCAAGCTGGAAAAAAAAAGCTTCTTTTAATATCACCAAGTGGTGTTATGGGCCCTACAAGATAACTTGGAAAAAATTAGCTAGAGGGGAAGACAGAGAGTATTTACTGCAGACTCCTCTAGCAATTGGCTGCTAAAATGCTTCAACTTATGTCTGAACAGTAATAGATGATCTTGTTTTCTCCAGCTGTCATGTTCTTCAAAATCTACATTCATGTCTTCAATAGAAAAAAAAAAATCTGTCTCTTGCCATATACCGATAAACAGTAACATTTCAAAATTCAACTTCAGATGACATAAATAATAAACCATCCTAGTAGTGGTTACGTTAGCAACTGATTACACACTGAATCCAGCAGTTTCAGATTCCTGTGAGGAATTTATTGAACAAGGATGTATATATCATAGAAAACATTCATGAAGTTTAGACAAAGTAGACACTGCTTTTCAGTAGGGATATCTGCCTCATAGTGAATAAAAACTTTTCAGAATATAGCAGTGAAGAAGCAAATGAGTTTACTGGAGATGAAACACGTCTCTCTTGGGGATCCTAAATCATGATGCAAGCAAGCTATTCATAGATGAGAAATCAATGAGGCATTTGTAATTAATCAGACAGGCTCAATCCTGAAAATATGTCTGTCTTTGTCTGAGGTCAGCCCACATCATTCTCTGAATGAAAACACTTGAACTACCTAGTTATCTGCTACAAGAGTAAAATGGTAAGATCAGTAAAGCCCCTGGAGGGGGGCTCCTTATGTCTTTGCTATCTATTTAATAAGGTTATTAAAAATGAACTCTCAATATAAGCTATGTATTTAGACAATAGCAAGTTATACTAATACCCAAGACAAAAAAAATAAAATAAAATAAAGTGAGGTGATACCTGCAGTTAATTTTTAAAGGGCTAAAGATCAAATAACAAGCAAGATTTCTGATACTAAGAACAAAGTGCTTTCTCAAAGTTCAAAATACCACTGACTCATCAATTACTTTAACACAGACACTAAAAATTCACAAAAAAACCCCACATTTTTCTAAAGACAGAATAATGTCAAATAGTATTTCTATAGCTCAGATCAGTAAGAAACCTTACCCTTAATTTGTTGTTTTTTTTCCTTTGGAAATTAAAAATTTATTTTAACAACAGACATTAGTTTTGTGAATCACCCTCCTGAGAACTAGTCCCACAGCTGCATATAGGGACAATAAAAATGACATGAAAAGGATTCCCATTAGCTTAATCAATCATACGTGCTCCATGAAAAGCTTCTTCACATACTGTTTTTAGTTCATCCATGTCTTCTATCACTGTTCTTGCACAACATTTTAAGGAACAAACTTTTCACTCCTTTTAGTGAGTAAAATGTATCAGTCAAGTATAAAATTGGTGAATAGTTGTTTGGATATCACAAACAGTTGTTAATAGAGCAACTCTTTTAAAGCAAGTATTCTGAATACTTGAAGACTTCCTAGTACATTTCAAAAGCTTTACGTCAACTCAAATTGTAAACAAGTAAACGTTTCAATCAAGTAAATACCTCTTACTAGAACAGAAAACATGCTGCCACCTACCCATAAAAACTCATGCATCTTCAAGCCCCCAACAAGCTACATGAAAGAAGCTCTGAATATATAAAAACCTCCAGAAATTTTAGTGACTATTAAATATTAAATCACATATTGTTTGCCAACGTCTCCTGAAATACTTCTTTGACAAATGGAAAAAAAATTAATAGCACAATTTAAGTGGAAAAGCCACATTAGAAGATCACATACCAACCAGTTCACAACAATAAAATAACACTGAAGACTACTCATTAAATCCATTTGCTACGCATGCTCATGACCAGTATCAAGGTTTTTGAACTACAAGAAAAACTGAGAAATGGTATTGTTTGGAATAGTGGCTTACATTCCTCTTATCAACTGAACTGAAAGCACTGGTTTAGTTTTAGAAGTAACTCACTTCCCTGAAAAGCAGTAGCAATTATTTCTATATACATGGAACATGCCTATGCCACTTGTGTTTTACAGTTTATAGCATACACTAGTGTGGACATATTCCAGTACCACTCAAAAGAAAGTAACTCAATGATAAGTTAATTTAAAAGTTAAGTCTAACTTGCGTGGAACGTGCTCCATTTGATGAGACTGCTGGAAGAAAGAGCACAATGACACTCTCAAAAGCAATATGCCTTACAGAGCAGCTTGGATAAATAGACTACATATGTGATTTTCAAGTCCATTAAGAAGAAAATGGTTCAGAATACCTCCAAGGGTACACTACATTTCTTTGGAGCAGTTCTCTCACACAAAACACTGTGCAAAGATACCTTAGAATTCACGCCAGATAGCTCGTGACAGAAACTGAATTTCCCTGGTTCTCCATGGAGTCACCTAGTATTAGTGAAACCCTAACAAGTAAACAGTGAGGTTATTATATTTTAGAAAGTACTGAAGGGATGCAACCATCAGCTTAACACTCAAAGGAGAGTACAAGTCTTCCACCTCTCTGTGATACAAATAGTGGGCTCAAGAACTGATAGACAAACCTCTTGTCTGATCATTGGATTTAAGTTTTAAAATCTGAGAAGCAGCACTTCATCAACGCTGCAAAGCACACATGCTGATCTGAGCTCACAGATTTAGATATTCTTTTCTTATACTAAATCAGACAGTCACAGCACTGGGCTACAGGAGCACAGAAACTAGCAGCCCATGACAAAGGCTCTGAAGACTAAGGTAATTTTCTATGACTGTACCTAAAAAAGTATGGTCATGGCTCTTAACCACGGATTTGTTCAGGTCCTTCTGTACAGTCAGATGCACATTCATAAGTGAACTTACTAAAACCTGACTTGCACCAAGAAAAAGGAGCTCTAAGAACACCAATACAGAATTATCTTGCCCAGAAGAAAAAAAACTGATTTTCAAAGATATCACTGGAATTATAATCCTTTCCATAAGACATGGCATCTTCTCCTAAAGAAAGAAGGCAAGGAGTTCTTGGCTTTGAAAGGACACAATATTACAGAGAGTAAATAAAACTGAACTACAGCTTTTAGAATATAAGCAGTCAAAACAAGACATTCTAGTTTTTGCTTAAAGTTGTTTTGTTTTTTCTTTGCTTGGGTTTTGTCTGACTTCTATGATGAGACAGCTAGCTCAGTGCCTGAAAGCGTGACTAATTTTTATAGACTTTAGTAAGGCCTTTGACAGTCTCCCGTTGTTCCCCTGTGGAAAAATAGGTTAAATATGGGTAAAATGGATTATAAAGTAGGGGAAAAAACTGCCAATACTTCCTGACTGAAAAGACACTAATCAATCATACAAAACTCAATAGGCAGGAGGTGAAGTGAGTAACTAGCTATTTTCCTTAGATATCGATACTGGGACCAGTATTGTTCAACATCTTTATTAATGACCCATACAGGGGGAAAAACACAGCCTCTGCAACTATGCGCACAATTTCAATCTGGAGGAAATGGCTGCTGAACCAGAGGGCTGAGGGATTTTGACAGGCTCACAAGTTCAAAGGCACACAAAGTCCTGAGATGTAACAACCCTATGCAAAAGTACAGATTTGGAGATGAAACTGCTGGAAAGCAGCCTTGGAGAAAAGGATTCAGGGTCTTGGTGGACAAGCTGAACACAAGTCGGCAGCATGCCCCCATAGCAAAGAACACCAATCATATGTATTGGACTGCATTAGCAACAGCACAGCCAGCAGGTCAAAGGAATATTATTCACCTCTATTTGGCACTTGCAAGACTGCATCACAAGTACTACATCCAGTCTGGGGCTTTCCAAATCAAGACAGATACTGACACAGTGGAATGAGTCCACCAGAACTGCCAAGAACTGGAGCACAGATTGCATGAGAAGAGAGAACTGCATTTGTGCAGCTCAGGGGGATGATGTTACTATTTACAACTCTTGAAAACTCATAGAGAAGACAGAGCCAGACTTTAGAGACGGACACAAAACCACGAAGTGTAACAATCACGATGTGCAACAATAAAAATTTCAACTAGATAAAGAGATTCTTTCAGTGGTGGTATTTTTATTTATTTTAACCCCGAGGAAGGCCAAACACTGCAGTAGGAGCCCAGAGATCCTATAAAATCTCCAGCCTTGAAACCCTGGAACTACTCAAAGCATAAGGTTGGACCAGACTGCCTCCAAAGATCACTTCCAACCTGAATACATCTGTATTTCTAAACTGAACACTACTCTAACGTCCCATGACGTTCCTTAAAAAATAAAAAGTTTCTTTGTAAAAAGTCAGGGTCTTTTCAGACAGTAGTTCAATCTCTTGCAAAACAAGATTCAATAAAGTATTTTCAAGCATATCTTGCCATCAAGTTTAAGAGCAGAGCTCTTCCCAATAGAAAATAGTGAAGTTTCACTTAGTCTGTACTACTTTAATATCTTTAGTACAAAGAACAGTCCTAACAGTGATGTAAATTGACGCCCTCTAGAATTAATTACTCTCGCCAGCTGTTAACCTTAAAAAGACTGGAGAAGTGTTTTTTGGAATCTTCACCTGGTCATCAATCTCGTAAATCAATGTTAAAACCTTGCTGTTAAAAAAATTACATATAGACAAAGATACAAAAACAACTCTAACACACAGGACAGGAAATGGAATAGGTAAAAGAGCTGCTCTTACATTTTGCAGTAAACCCCAGCCAAGAGAGTTTGTACAATGCAAAGTCAACAGGTCTAGATTTATCTACACAAAACCATAACCTATGAACAGACTATAAAAAGAACACATTCATTTTTCAATTATAAGTGTCCCCCATTGGTGATTTCAGTAAGGTTACAGCAGTACGCCCAACTCTTCTCTCAAGTTTGCTTATTAATCTAAGTTCATACCGACCTCACACTTGTCTTTATTCAGCTATTAAGAACTGAGGAACTATTGGAAAATATATTACTTTCTTGAGCAGAGAAGGAAAAAACAACTTTAATACACAGGTCGATCAGATTTACTAAAATTATCAAATGACGTGTTTGTCTGTAACAGTATAAAACTAACTCCAGTACTCCAGGGAAGGTACCTTTCAGAGTACTTCAGAGAGTATTTCTAGACGCATCAGACACACTGATAATCCCAATTCTGTCACCTAAAGGCTGCACATCTACTTCTCCTTTGATGACCTTTGTCTAGTGCAAAAGCCAACTTTCAAACTTTCATTATCACTTCATAATCCCATTAACAATTGCCTCTTCAAAGAGGCTGCTATTGGTTGAAGGAACAATACAACATTGAGACACTTCAGTATATTACTGAGCTTGATGATAGTGACTATTTTGAAAACCGTAATGAAAAGCTTCAAGAAAGGAAAAAAAAAAAAAAGAGCTCCCCTTCCGCTCCCTCCCCCATCCATGATTTTTTGCTCTCACAGCTGGTAAATGCAGAAAATCAACTGTTGGCTACTGCCAACATGTGAGAGAATGAGAAGTGAAGGGGACGCTAGAGTTACTAGAGAGCTATCACAAAGCACATCTGTTATTGAGATCAGAATTACCAACAGGTTTCAATAAAAAGCAGATTTTTGTTTCCAAGACACCATTTGTTTTCAATTACAGCCATCCACGTCTTCTGCTAACATTCTTCAAAGATGAGACCCTGTACCTGATAACATCCATCCCCAGCCCAGGGCTATGGTAGTGCCTGTGTGTTCTAAATCCAAGATATTCCAGGAAATTAATCTCTCTCCAGGTTTCCTTCTGTTCAGCACCCTGTTCTTCAAAAAGAAATCTCTAAGAAGAAATGTAAATTTCCTATTTCCCTAAATATCATTGCTACTGTAATCCCATGAAAACTCATTAAAACATATCTTGATGAGTTGCTAGAAAAGTTGCAATGAAAAACAAAAATTGATAGGGAATGGCAAAACAGAAGTGCTGTAGAGACTAGTCTACTGTAGAAGCTTATTTTGGTGTTCCAGGTTGGGCTCTGCTCTGGCTCTCACCAGTCCTTGACAACTTAGCTTAGAAGCAGTGTTTAGATTATCATATCAACAGCATCCACAGCCAATAGTCCTACTCCTGCCATAGCCTTTCATAGGTTTTTAAGAGTAGGAACAGGAAAAAGCTATTAAAAAAGATTTGAGCAGCATACAGGACAGACAAAAATCACAAGATATTCAAAGGAGGAACTGAAGTACGAATTAGACTATTTGTTCTGCTCTAAAGGTAGAGATTTGACCTCAGTCCTCTTTTAGCCCTGTAAATTGCCTTATTAGTCTACATAAGATCTACTGTTAGCACTGATTTCAACAGTTACATCTAAACATGTACCTTTTTGTCTCACGTGACTGGTTTGTCAAACAGCTCACTTCCTCCCTGTCTCCTGGTAGGGTAATAAGCTAGATTTCTCAGAAAAATTGAGTCTTCAGAGTTATTTCTCCCACTCCACTATTAAACTGCATGAAAATGATTCATCTTCATGTCATTTCAAAAACAAACAATCCCATTTACCTTAAAAAAAGTCTCTCTAAATCTAGGAGAAAATCCTTAGGTTAAGAAGGTCATATTAACAAAGTTCACATGGGTTAGCACTGCTTGTGGAAGTGTACAGAGGCTCTTTGGATAACAGATAATGGTTTCTTAAGTCCAAAGTCAGCTCCTTTGCATCTGGAACATTGTCCTATGCAAGCAGGAACAGAGATTTTGGTGAAGCGTGACACTTTGCAGCTTGCAAGGGCAAGTGCTTCTAGAAAGACTGAGAGTCATAGCCTGGTGATCTACACAAGCAAAGACAAATACGAGTTTGTTATCTCCTTTCTTCATATGAGATGAACGCTTTCTCCCCGAACTCAGAATTTCCAGCAATAATGGCAGATAAGTCTTCACTGGAAATATCCATGAGCTTCTAAGCATCATTTCAGAGTGTGTGGAAAGGACAGATTTTTTTTTTCAGGCAAGAGGAAACAACGTTTTTCTTTTAACTGAAGTACATTTTACTACCAAATTTGGACAACTTGCCTTTCTCACAACAGAAGGAAGAGATCCTTGAGAATACTTGTATGCAGAGGGAAGAAGAGGGAGGAAGGCACACAGGAGTAAGTACTGATAAGAAAGGAATTGCCTGGCTTCTTTGAAATGATTTGCTACAGACAGCTTTGTGGAGCTAAGCAAAGAAGCCACGTGCTGAGGATTAGTAATCTTGCTGGGTCTGTATGAAAGGGAGCAGTGAAAAGTCTGATGATTTTAGTGGTAATATCCCCCTTCATATTAGTGACTCCAATAACATTGTTTCTCTGACAGACCTAAATTGGGCTCAGAGCACTTCACATTAAAGTTGGGTGGCAATTTCTCTGTCTGGACTCCGAATCCATTTGTTCTTAAAGCCCACTCCACTCCACCTTCTAAATTTCTCAAATTACACGCTGGAAAGAGGTTAAGAAACCCAGTGGAACTTAAGTTCCCTCTTCCTATTGCATGACATGTATGAAGCTGGTTTTTTATGACTCCACAATAACACAAGCTAGAACACCCACAAGAGGAACAAGAGGCTTAGGAGGTAGGAATCCAACAAAGAGGCAACCTGAAAGCACTAAACACTGTTGGCAGCGTCCAGTGATCTCTATTCTCAGAAGCAGCTTGGAGAGGTGTACTTTGTTATTAGGAGCATTAACTACTTTGGTGCAGTCTACTATAACCATACGATTCCATTCTGACTTCAGGCTTTTTAAAATTACTTTTTTATAATTCTGGACATGGGAAAGCACAGTTTAATCCCCAGTCCCAATAATCTTGCTCTCATGGCTAGAAGAAAAATAACTATATCCTACTTACAGCTATTCAAAAATAACATCTGTTACAGGAGGAATACACTTTTTGCCTCTGATTTCACCTGAAGCTGAAGGAATAGTAGCTGCTGCAGACACCTAAAACTGTCAACATTCAATTTGATCACCAGGCTCCTGCACATTCCTCTCCTCGCATATCACATGCAGCCCTGAAGCAAGCTACACACATTCAAAAAAGCAGCATTACAGGCAGAGAAATTTCAGACTCATTTGAAGTATTTCAGCTAATCAAAGTAATTTAAAGTCTGGAGGCAGAGGAAAAAAATTCTTCTACAATTGTCATGTTTCCAATTTGCAAGGAACAATATTTTATAAATCCAACATACTGGGCCTCATTGAAAGAGAAAATAAATTTAAAAAACAAACAGAACACTTACTGTGGTTGCATTTGCTGAGGTAATCCAACAGGAGGCTTCTGCTTGATGGTGAATGCCATCTGAGTCATAGGGCCAGCCTTCGGTGGGACCTGCACCTTCTGGGAGAAGGCCTGCTGGGCAGCCTGCTGGGGTATGGGCCACGGGGGAACAACAGGGCTCCGGCCTCCAGTGGAAGATGTGTCTTGCATGACTGTATCCTCACAGGAATTGCCTTTTGTTCCTGGCTTACACACACAGAGCTGAGGTCGCAGACACATCCCTCCGTTTTGGCATGGTGGTGCACAGTTAGCTATAGAAAGACATTTTAAAATGCACCTGTGAAACAAAGAACAATGGAACATGCAAACCCACCCCACGGTTAAAAAATTTATATATAAATGTTAATCGAGTATGAGACTGCAACATTGCGAAGCTCCACAGAAGCATACAAGTTGGTAGAGCTTTTATTGTCCTCCTACATAATATATGCGCAACATTTGAACAACTTGAAAAAGCAAAATGGTGCAGAAGTAAAAAATAGGAAAAACACAGGTTAAATCAATATAGCACTATTATAAATCTGCCTGCTAGCAGTCTTCTGTACCCCTTCCCTGCATCCTGCTTCTCCACACGGTAACAACCAAATTGCATACTGATGGGAAAAAAGAAAGCAGATTATAAAACTATACTGTTGATCCAAGCTTGGATTCATTCTGTTACTATTTAAAGTGATCTGAAGATCATTACAGCCAAATTACAGGTGACCAAAATGATATAAAAAGGCATGACGCAATTCAACCCTTCCATTGCTTCAATCACCCCAAAGCAAAGAAATCACCACCGCAATAACATTTAAAGATATGAGATGCACAAACTGCTCCTACAATGACATAATTACAACCAGGGGTGGTGTTCTTTGAAGAAACAGACAGGTGTTTGAGATTGCCTTGAACTACACATTGCTCTATGTTCCTCGTTCCATCTGTGTGGAGGGATAAGTCTCCTCAAAAGACAATTCACTTTCAGATACACGCCCTCAGATGGGATTAATTACACTGTTTGTATTGCTCTACCCACTGACTATAGAGGGAATTTGAATAATTAACTTCATCCCAATGTTAGACCTTGTTAAAACAAGATTAGTTCAGTTTCATTTTGAATGAGCAAGAAATAGAGAAGCTGCAAATCTCACAGATGTGATGAAAAAAGCAACAAAAGCAGCTACTGATCGTATGTATGCATAACACTGAAAAGGTAAGCCTAAATTCAGGATTTATTTTAGATGGTTAATCTTAAAATGTTATTCCGTTTAAAAAAATTTTAAACAAAGATGGCTCCATCAGAAGAGGGGTGGCCAGCAGGGACAGGGAGGTGATTGTCCCCCTCTACTCTGCCCTTGTGAGGCCCCA
>JAOWBP010001760.1:27241633-27277246 GCA_028571105.1 Tragopan temminckii
ATAATCAGTGACAATCCAGCTGAGCTGTCAACATTTTCAGGAATTAAATGATGTAAAAACAAGAGGAAAAATACTGTAATTTTGTGCAAGGCAAGCTAAGGTCATTTTTTCCAGAAGTTTGAGATTTCTGGAAAAATAACAAGAGTATCCATTTGTTATCTGTTTTAAGATAAGACTCTGGCTGAATGAATAATTTAAGAAAAAAATCTAGACTTACAGCAATTCTGTAATTTTCTTGGATTGCTATGGCTCAGTTTATATTGAATTACAATGAAAATGTAAAACTGTAGATAACACAAGATCATTAGGAACCTGGAGCTTGTTGGCCCAAGGGGGTATCATCTCTGGACCACCACTGCTTGTTGCCATTATTGATACTAATGACAGTACTGGAAAAAGAACTCGTGTGTTGTGTGTCGCAAGAAGACAAACAGGACATTGAGCAGCTGTGTAATTCACTTGGCCCAGAAGTGCTACAGAAACACACCAACTAGACTGCCCTGGAGCAGAGCATCATCGCATTGACAGGATGTGGGATGTGCTCACCTCATCACCAAGATGGGTCAGCACACAAATATAAACAACTAAAACTGTTTTTTCTGCCCTATTCTGCAAGTGTTTATTTAATATTTTTATTGCCTTATCCCAATTTTTCAGTTCGTATAAACAGACTAAAAGTACTTCAAGCCATAGCACTGCAAATCAGCAGCAAGAAGCTTAGATGCCTTCAAAAGGCAGTCTAGCCTTCTCCATGACAGGCCTCAATTTTTCGGTCATTAGAAAGCTGTTGTGACTTCATCCAAGCATACAAAAGACATCCTTGCAGAAAAGACTATACTTCAGAACAAAATGAAAGACGATTTGATCCCAGTGGTAATGAAAACAAGATCATTCTCACACCAATTCTTTATGTACTGGCTGAGTGAGCAGGTTTACCTTAATGGCAACAATGCACAACGACTCTCAGATGCTTGCAAAGATCTGCCTAAGCAAGGCTGAGAACACATTGCACAATGGCACAGCTTTCAGTAGTGTCAGGTGATAGCAGTTGGGCATTTGAGAGGAGTAATGTGAATCAAAAGGTCTCACTGAGGAGGGCAGTAAAAAGCCTAACCCATCAACTTTCTTTCTGCTCTCCCTGGCCCCAAGGCAACACGGAAATGAGCAAAGAACAGCCTTTAAATAATACAAACATACTCAGTATTTCCACCAAAACCAATCAATTTCTTCTGAGCACCTGTTCCCATAAAGCAGCTGGTTTCTGTAAGGCAGCATCACTGGGTACCCCTCCCTGACCAGACACTCCTCTCCTGAAAACAAACCAAAAGCTCTGCTTCAAAGAGTTGCGCTAAACATACTGGACAGGAAAATAACAACAGAATAGGACTTCTTGTCCTCTCTCCAAAGTGATTTGCAGTGATTATTCACATAAGTAACTTGTGCAATTAAGTGCAAACAAAACTACTTAAAAGACAAGCCTAAAATTAATAGTGAAGAATGTATCGATTTACATTTTTTGAGTGTCTGGCCTAGTGCATGAAGAACAAACTTTAAACGACACTACATTACATTTATTCTGAAAATATAAAATTCTGTAATAAAAATAAATAAATTTGAAACTATACAATTCTGATTCCTATTCAGCCCTGTAAGAACAAATAGAATGTGTGTCTGGGCTAAACTAGATAATCTCAAATGGCAAACTTTATGAGTAATAGAGAACTTTGTCAAAAAAAAAAAAAAGAAAAAGAAAAAGACAAACGTTGAACTAATATATTTGGCAATTTTAAATAGGCATAACAGGCCCACATATGCTACTTCTGGTGCTTCCTCAGGTAGTCTATGGACAGAGAAAGGGCTACAATTATGACACCAGTGTTGGAAATCACAAGCAACTAATTTTACCAGAACTAGGATTACACACAGACCACTCAAGAAAAGTGAGCTGAAAGAGAGTAGGCCTCCAAAAAGGTGGAGGAAGTAAATACCACTTTTCTTTGACAAGGCTTTGGGAATAACAGGTTAACTAAGAGCAAGGAGCCCTGGGGAAAGGACTACTTAAGGCAGAAACAGGATACAAAGCCAGTGGATGTTTGAACAGCTCAACTTCTGATGAAAGTTTTTTGCTTTGTTTTGTTTTGTCACTGAGGTTAAAGAACTTAAACAAACAGAACGGCTGAAAGCTGCCAGCAGGCATAGGGGACATTCTGACAAAACCATTCTGACAAAACCCAGACCCAGGCACTGGGAGAGACGGTTAGAAGATGCTGGTTTTGAACATACGTTCATAACTTCCATTCAGACAAAGGACCCATTGGAGCCTGATTCTCACTGGGCTCCTCCTCATTTCCTCTGAAAGGGGAGAAAGGAGGAAATAAAAACATTTGTAATGATGTGAAATCCTCTAGCTGCTCAGAGTCTGATAAAAATACAGACAGACCTGCACAAGATGACATGAAATTTCAGTTCACATGTGGGTATCTTAGAAACAAAACAAAGGATTAACGGATCTAAGAAAAGCAACAAATTCTTCACTTCACACAAGTGATGACTAGTAAATCGAATCTCTTAACTGTATACTGAGGAACTGCCAACATGCAATTCAACAGATTTAACAATTTGTTAATACAAATGAATATTCATCCTTTAGATACATGAAGACTTGATAAGGGTCTAGAAATACTAAGTTTTCTCCTCATTCTTGAGCAATTAACTGGTAATTACAAGCTTTGATTTCTCTGGCATCAAAGACCTTGATTACCCTGATCTGGCACAGCTTGGTGTGATGCTCTGCTTCAGATGTCTTCATAGGGAGTCTAAAAAGGCAGGATTCAGAGAAAAAAAAAGAGGAACTTTACAACACGAGTCCTGATAAAGTTACCCTAGCTATGGATTGGACTGTAACTATATCACCTAATTTGTTTTCAAGATACTCAGACGACCTTGAACAGCTCCAAAAAAACTAATTTAATCAAGACTGAATGTTTTTGTTTAATCAAAATGATGTGTAGCAAAACAAATTCCAAGAACTTAAATCCTCGTAATCCTTAGAAAATAGCCTATACTTACAAAAATGAACCCTGAGGATGTACGTAAACTCCCTTCCTGCAGCCAAAGTGTTGAAGAAAACGAAGATGACTTTTGAAATGCTCCTCATCTAGCTTTCCAAATCCCTTTTCATATGCACCTCAGGGAACAGACAAGTTTATCTCACACTTTCCCTCATCCCTGTTTGCCTTTTTGACTTATTCACTATCAACCGTTCCAGTGTAAGCATGATTCAAGTACATAAACAGGCTCTCCAAGAACCTCAATACTGCTCACTAGATCACAGTATTTCCATGAATTACTTGATTTTGTCTGAGTACTACACAGTTATTCTGTGTCCCACAGCAGTTTGTGCATCTTTCTTCCATGTTATTAAGCACACAGAAAAAGCAAGAACTAGCACAGATCTTCCAACTCATTCTTCATATGAAAGTAGGGATTGTATGCATTGAAGGGTAGCACTATCCTACAGAATGATATTCTTGTAATGCTGTGGTTCTTCTCCTCCAGACCCTTTACCATCTGTGTAGCCTTCCTCTGGACACCCTCTAATAGGTAGGTCCACGTCCTTTTCACGCTGTGGCACCCAACCTACACCCAGTGCTGAAGGTGAGGTCACACGGAGCAGAGCGGGACAACCCCTTCCCCCCACCTGGTGGCAGTGCTGGACCTGGGGCACCCCAAGGTACAGTTGGCCCTTTGATTTGACACGGCACATTGCTGGCTCGTATTCAACTTGTTGCCAAACGTGACTCTCCAGATCCCTTTTCACAGGGCTGCCCTCCAGCCTTGTCTCAATCTGCACATATATCCAAGGGTTGACCTGTCGAATGTGCAGGATCCAGCACTTGAAACTTCAAGCGGGTGATGGTTGCCCAGTCCTCCAACTTATAAAGATCTTTCTGCAAGGTCTCTCTGCTATCAAGGAAGTCAACAGCTCTTACCAATTAAGTGTCATCTGTAAACTTAGTACACATTTTAATCCTGTATTCAAGTCACTTATGAAAACATTAGAGAGAACAGAACGTATAGAAATCTCTGTAGTAAAAAAAATAATAATGAATTAGTTAATTATTAGTGTAATTAGTAAGTAAGCTTACACAAATGCAGACTTCCCTGAAACTGTACGAATTTAAACATAGACGATGACAAGATGTAAACTGATAGGAACAGGGGACAGTAAAATAGCATAGGTAAAGAGTGTACTTCCAAGAATGTTCCTGCTGAAGTACCTCATTATCAGATGCTGATTTTATCAGACTTCCTGGACACCAATTGTGAATAAAAACACTAACATCTACTTTATATACTCCTAGGATTTGATTTCTCCTTATTCTGAGCTCCTGTATTTGTAGTTGTCAACACAGTACATTCCAAATGCCTACCTAATACTCCTTTACATATGAAATCCTGAGATTCAAGTTTTTCATAAAATAAGCTACTTAAGAAGATACACATACTGAAGTGACTACTGCATTTTAAAATTCACATTTTAGTTTTTATTTCTCTCTCAGTACATGTTTACAAGTAGAAAAAACCCTATGCCACGTCACTCCAGATAGCACGCTTCTTTATGTGGTCTATACTGAATGTGTTCCTTTGTACCACCATCTTCACATTGCTTATTAGCAGATGCATAACAGCCCTAATAAGGACCTTATCAAATAAATTTTGAATCCAAATGCTGCAATGCAATAATAAATATAGAACCAAAAGGCTGAATGTGATAAAGACACGCTTCAAATGTTTCGTCTGGAAAAAGACATACAGCACTGGAGGGAAAATCTCATATGGCAACCTACTTCAAACTTCACAGTTTGAACAAAAATATGCAGTTACTAAACTATTTTCTCAGCTATCACAAATCAACTTTGTTAGAATTATCTATCTTACATTTTCAAACTATTACTACCACAGGATGTTTCAGAAAGTAGCACAGTCCCAGCTGGGAATGGCATTGTAAGTTCTGCAGTTTATCCAGACAAGAAAACCAAATTATTGCCAAAATAAACAAGCTTCACATGTTTTAATTAAAAAAAAAAAAAAAAAAAAAGAAAGACTCAGAACAAAAATTATGTTAGCCACAAAGAACAGCCCTGAAGTTTAACATTTCCAAAACACAATTCTTTCTGCATATGTTATTTTCAGTAGGCAAAACTATACTCTTACATTCCTACCATTATAATAATTCTAAAAACAAGCATATAAGCAGAATGATGACACAGCTTAGGAACCATATTTATTCACTTTTTATTAACATCTCCACCTCTCAACAAAATAATATTAATGGTAAGCTAATTATCAGGGTCATTTAATTAGTTTATTACTAAGTACACATGACATTTCTAGATTGTAAACATTAAAGATGTAAGACAACATCACAGTCAATGGACGTACTCAACTAGTAGGGAATTTCTGAGCAAGAGAATGAATCACACTCGAGTAACAGTAACACTTTACTTCCCTTGCAACCACATTTTTTGATTAGGAAGACTGGTACAGGTCACTGCCCCTAAAATACTCCAGAGTCTAGAGATCTTTGAGGTTTGGATTCCAATCACTGTTCTCATCTTCAATTCAGTCTCATGATCGAAGCTGGTAGAATTACTAGGAGCAAGCAGCAGTCACTAAAGCTGGCTGAGCAGGCATGATTTTACACTTTAAAACATGCTGGTCAAGGATCCTAGGGAATTACTCTTGCTCTAAAAGGATTCTTCCACTCAACATACAGCCCATCCCAGACAGCCTTTTTGTAACTCTCTCTACTCCATGAAATATGCCATACGAATTGTACATATGTACATATTTCAAAAGAAAAAAGCTAAAAGACATTGCGCTAAGGAAGCTCAACAACTATCGTGATGCCTGTGTCTAGTTATTTTCAAATTACTGAATGTTTACATTAGAAAAGAAAAACCTTACGGATACACTATCTCTCAGCTCCAGATCACCAAGATGGCCATTTTCAAGTTGCTGTAACATAATTCTTCTAAATAAACTCTGTTTTTTCATAGACAAAATCTATTTTCCTTGCACTATGTCTGTTGAATGCGTAGTTCCACAAATGAGAACTACAATAGTAGTTTATTATTATTATTATTACAGATCTGCAATAACATGATTATAAACAGAAACGAAACACTAGCTGTTCTCTTAATACCTTCACTGCTGTTCTCATGATTTTGGAAGATACACCTCCTTAAATGAAATTATATTCATAGTAGTTCTTTTCAAGCCCCTCTATGTAACACTATCAGCAACAATTTAACAACTCACGCGGTACATTAAAACCTAATTAGAGGAACGTCTATGATGTTACTCGATGCAGCACTACATGACAATTACCAAGGAAAGCAAGTGGCAGAAAATTTCACAAATTCAGGTTACCTACATCTTCAGGCATTTTACATATTCACATCTGCCAACAGCAACTTTCCCATTTAAAATTAATTTTTTAACTCAGCTGAGAATTACAAGCTCAGCTCTGGGATGATCATTATCTCCACAAGTAACTGAACTTTATTTGAATTGCTGAAAGGTCGTCTAACAATTAGCATCATTTAGTGATGGCATCAACTCACTGTAGACAAGGTGCAGTACGCACAACAAATCAGTATTCACTAGAAAAGAACAACTGCTTACTTAAGAAAAAGGAGGAGGGATGCTATCTTCACAGTAAATGGAAAGCGCTGAGATTCTATGCAAGACGGAACGGAGCAGGTGTTGCCTTTGTTCTTTCCACACTTATTTACATCAGTAATCTCATTAATTCCAGACGCTGCTCTCAATGGACATACTTGGCCTGGATCTCTTACGATCCCTCTAGCAAAGATCCCCCAAACTTGCCATGCAACCAACACTGAGGGACTGTCACCCTCTCTGGAACACCAGGAAGGTAGCAGAGTTCTGAAAGAGTGCAAGAAGCAACCTGTACATCGGGCTGCAGCACTGGAATGAGGGTCCCAGCCCTCAGAAAGAGCGTCACACTTACTGGAAATTATGTGAATTCGGATGCATGAGGTCAAGCCATGGACCAGGAACCAGTTAAGGAACAGGAAACAAACTAAAACAAGAGATGGAGTACAACCTGCAGATTAAACGCTGCTAATGTTGGGTTTTAAATTAGAGCTACGTGTCTAAATCTCAGTTATTAATAACAACTTCTCCCAGTGTAGTTAAAATAGTCAATATATTCAAGAGAGCTACTTGACTAACCACCTTTAAGCATCTGTATTAAGAGTTTATTAGAATTCATTACGTTATCAAAATTTTTAAATCTCTACTGATGGCAAAGAAGGTTCCAGCACACACCTCCAGTGTGGATGCTGACATTCATGTCATCTTGGTCTGAAAGCTGAATCACACTGGATGTCTATTTTTTCATTATAAAGACATATAAATAAGTATAAATGTTGGAGCATCAGTCACTCTCCAGTGAAGACACTGTCAAGCATAAGAGATCCTGACACTGAAAACTGGGTAATATGTTTAGATCATAAAGGACAAGGTAACAACATATTTTAGAGAAACACACATTTTTGAGTAATCCAAGAAAGAAATCCAAAACTAATACAGGCAAGACAATTTCAGCGTACTACTCTTATGTCCTCCTTAGTTTTAAATCAAGTACTCTGAAAAACTTGGGAAGAAAAGCTTGATGGTAGTGCTGTCATAAGATGCACACACAAAGTCAACCAGCAGATATGGCCCCAGGTGTGTCACCTATCACTCAATGCGAATCCAAAGGTTAACTCTCTCACAGGACCCATATCACCTCCTTCCAAGATCACTGCCATAAGGGATGTCAAATGCCACCAGAGGCCCGTGTCTAGGTGACTGAAATAAAGACCATCTGATCAATACATGGAAAAAAAAAAAAAAAAAAAGGAAGAAAAGAAAAAACAACAACCTATTACACTGTGGAAGAAATAGGATGTAAAAAAACTATTAGACTATTCAATTGTCATCAGAAAAATTGGAGGCATGTCCTGTTAAGAGAAATGGGCTAAGGTTGTGGTTATTCAACATAAAAAGAGTATAGTTAAAATGGTAATTGAGAAACAACTGACACAAGGATCCTGGCTCACTAACATGCATGATTCTCTCATTTACTCTTTGTTAAATCTGCTTCTAATATTCTCAATATCTGAGATGACATAAATTCTATTTTTAGAGAGACATGGAGAGAGTGTTAAGTGATGACCTAGTCCTATCCTGACTGCATTTGATGAATCCACTGATTATATTAGAGCTGATTCTGATATATTGAATGTAACAAAAATACTAGGCCTAGAAACTGGGTACTAAGAAAAAAAAACAACACTAATTGCTGTGGAATTACTGCATTGCAAATGGCTAACGTCAGACCCTTGAAAATGATGCTAATACATACAGACAAGGTACTCCAGTCATTTATTCAGATTTCTACAGTAAATATAAATTTTAGATATAATTTTCCTTTTTGTTTAAGACATACGCAATTGAACTAAATTCTCTAGGAAAGCCTAGGTTTGAAAATGTAGCATGGTAGCAAAGCTTTAAAATCGTCATTCTTAAATCAATTTCGTGCAGAATACAAGCATATGCATATACAGCAAAATGGTATGCGTCAAAATGAAAAAATGTCATGAGAAACATTTAAGCTGAGTGGTCATATCTCTGTTACACAATAGCTCTGAAGACCAATAGTCAGGTCATCAGAATCTCTGAAAACTGAGAAACAAATATTTAAGCAGAGATCCATCTCATTTAACTTTACACGCCTTCCTGAGAATCTAAGGAGTGTTTCTGCCTGTAAAGAAAGCGTTTCTGTCAGTAAAGAAAGGCTCATCCAAAAGGCTGTTTGGGCCACCAATGGGCCAGTCTACATACCAGTGTTCCCCCTATCACTGATGATTAGGTCCCTCACCCAGGCACCTCCACCATAAGATTTGGTGACTGCCAGCCTTAGATCCTAACGGTGTTTGAGCACTGATCCACTGCTCTCCAAAACACAAGACAATATTAAGTTTAGAGTAGAAAAAGAAAAGCCACAAAAAATAAAACAGCCATTAAAAACATCCATAATCCTAAACACCAGGAGACTGCTCTCCAATTACTGTAACATCACCATAGTGCTCATTTTGTGTGAGAAAATTGATAAGAAAAAAAATCAGAATAGACTTTTTCAAGAGGATACCCATTAACACACGAATAATAGCTCATAACATGGATCTCTGTGGACAAGTTAAAAAAAAAAAAAACAAAACAAATAAGCTATCTAAGATTTCTAGGGTGTTGACCTAGAGGAGGTGACACAATATGAGAATATTGGGAAGGATATTATTCACAGTTTGTGTAATAAATAAGGTCAGAGGAAACCAGTGAAAAGCAAGAGACACAAATCCTGGAGTTCTTGAGGAGAAAAGTGGCAAAGTCAATGTTAATGAATAGGAAAGCTGAAGTTACTCTGCAGGGAAAGTGCAGTTAAAAATCCACTAAAAAACAAACAACTTCAACACATATCATTCTGGTTCTTTTTACAACATATAATGGTTATATGAATAAATGTACAAGCTACACAATCCTAAATACGACCAGCATCGACTGGTCACTCACAGTTCCAAGGAACTAAACGTGCATGTAAATTCCCTGTGCTGATGCAGTCCCACTGCCAAGCTTCACGCTGCAGTGCTGCAGGGGATGTGTACAGTAATAAAAAAAAAATTCTCCTGCCCCATATGCCACAACAGGCATCCTGGGACCTATGCAACTTCTCATTATATAGAAAAATGCTGTTTCAGCACTTAACATAACAGGCTGAATTTAATATAATCAAACAATAAGTGCAACAAAAATGATGGGCACATACTGACTGCAGGAGACTAATACTAGATGTATGCTATGAAGTTGGCCTCCTTTGGTTCTCTATACCTGTAGTTTCCAGTTTGGGGTGTGCACACACTATAGGGTACACAAGACTTCCAACCAAAGTGCCTTTTTTCTATCAGTAATTTAAAAATATGTTAAAAACGGAGGTTTTTTTAATCTTTATGTAATTTATAAATAAATAAGAAAACATATGCTAAGATACATGCTCAAAAATTTCTTACTGATAGAGTTGAGCCATCAAAAACTTTGGAGACCACTGCCTTATTCAATCCATGCACCATCCCTCTCAGGGGGATATCACAGAGGCTGAGTTCCTAAACCACGATAAGAAAAGTTGCTGCAAGTTTTTCTGAACTTGAAGTACCTGAATAATGTTAAATACAAAATTTAACTCGTAATTCAGTTTATCATCTTTAAATTAAATTAGAATATAAACAGCATGATAAATAAACAAAATATTTAGTTGAATAAGATACAGATGAGAATGCTCTCTGTGACCGGGCTTCTTACAGCTCAAGCCTCTTCCTGCATGAGAAGCAAATAGCCATTTTCCTTCTACTCATTGACCTGACCTCAAGACTTCGTAAGAGGTTTACTTAAAACAAGTTTAAAATTCCCATGGACTTCAATTTGATGGGAATCTTAATGTGCCTCACTGGAAGATCACGGTCCCCTTTACACATATATTCTTTTTATGCAAAGATACAAATCTCAAAGAATTAAGATGTGTGTAGTGAAGATACAGTTCATGTTCCAAAAGAAAGATCCAGAGATCTCTCTTCATCTGCGCTACAAAACAGGCCTCTTGATTACAGAGTGCTACTCAAATCTAAGAGTTCATTATAGGTTAAGAGTGGGAAGGTTAAAGTTACACAGGTAGCACGCTGAACAGAGATGGGAATTATCTGGAGGACAACAAAAAGAAAGATGGTAGCGAGAGGCTGAACTTGATAAGACTGTGGTAAGTGCAGTGCATACTTGCACAGTGCAGTGATAACTTGTTTCCTTCTGATTGTGTTACATCCAAAAGGACATGTTAAATACAGAACTGCTTGATAAGGGAACCGTTCATAATATAAGGTACATTTTAACCAGCAGTGAAATCGGTCAGACTCTTCTGTGCTTGCATAATTCAAAGGGAACTTTTTTTTTTAAAGCCAGTTGGCATATGCTTCATTTTCAGTGAGGTATGTGCAAAGACATTTGGTTTAGCAATAACAAAATTATAGCTGTACAAGGTAGTGTATTTATTTGGATATGCAACAATGTAATCATTCAAATAAATGCACTCTTAGTTCTCTTTCTGCAGCACTTGAAGTCAGATATACATAAACTAATCCCTATAAATTAAATCCACATACAGTAAAATAAAGCATTATGCTTTTTAACTTTGTTCTGTTTTGCTTTAAACATACTCCATGTGTCTCTGAATGGCTGCAGGTGTGGATTTTGTACCATTTCCATTTGTGGTTTTTCCTATGACTGCACATCCAAAAAACTGTGCTCACTATAATACACAGTTTGGTGAGTGCTTTCAGAGCAGATGGACTTTTGCTTCACAGTGATGGTCTGAAGTCCTTAAGGTGAGTAAAGGAGTGGAAATGAGTTGCCAACAGGCCTAAGTTCAACCTTATTAAGATTGTCTAGCTGAACAATATATTTTCTTTAAAACAGCATCTGGCTTTTGTTAGAACCAGAGGGGAAGATGTCAAATTTGAGTAATTAGTTTAAGATTATGAAGAAAGCTCACAGATGCTGTAAACTGTACCATGGATACCATAACTATTTATTGATGACAAGTACTGATAAATACATGGGAGAAAGAAAGCACTCCTTCTGAGCAGATCTGGTTATCAACAACAACAAAGATATCATTTGTTTTTGTAATATGAGCATAGGTGACCAAAAAACTGAAAATGCCCTAAAACCTTGAATGCTGACCAGATTGCAGAGGAACATTTGCATTACAGGCCAGAATTCAAGCCCACCTGTGGTTCAGATTCAGAAAGCCTACACTACACTACCTGGATTGTAAGTAAATAAATTCATTTCCTTGTCTTCTCAGGTTTACATTATAGAACAAATAGAGGCTAGAAAAAATGAGTATCTGTTAAACTAATGATTATGATAAGTGATTCCTCCCAGAATCAACACGCAGATGTTTTGCTTTGGCCCTGCAGACTAGGAAATACCATTTTTTACAGCATCTTTTACAAGACAGAGGATGTAAACAATTCATAAAATAGTTCTACTGTTATCCGTCTTTCTATTTTACCCTCTTGGTCCAGTGTTTGGGGATGAATACTTGGCCTTCACTTTGCTACAGCTGTTACAATGCTGCTGCACGAATAAATATCCCAAGCATGGCCACCATTAATAAAGATTATATTTCAAATTACCAGCTAAAACAGTGAATAAAAATGTTGATGTCTTGATCTTGAAAAAGTGCAAGAGCAGCTCTGACAGGCTGACCAACTTCCTTGATTACTGTTACAGAAAACTTAGAAGCTCATCTTTCAACCAAGTTATCCAAGAATTCTGAACTTTTCAAGTGTCTGCCAGTGTCTGTTAAAAGAAAAAAATATTTCATCTGGCAGCAAAAAGAGCATAAAACAATAAAGTCTGACAGGCCAGAAATGATAATTACTGCAGGAACAGTAGAAACAAAGCTTTTACCAAATAAGGCTACAAGGTAGCAGAGAATAAAAAGGCAAACTGATAATACAGGGGGAATAGATCAATGCTTACAACATAACCGCACCAGAAAAGCATGAGACTATGTCAAATTCAAATGTAATAACCAAGACTACTTCAAAGCAAGCTCTTACACAGAAACTACACGACTGAAAACAAACTTTGAATTATAGAACCATTGTTCAGCTAAGCACCTATTCCAGAGATTACCTCCTCATCAATTAAGATACCTGATGAAGTGTTATCAACTAAAAACCTAACACATTTAATAAATAAACCCCACACTTCTCCATAGTGAAGTTACTAAAAGGAATTCCTAAAAATCTGCATGACATTTGTTATCAATTATTTTAAATCTGCAATTTGAGAATCACAGAATCACAGAATTGTACGGGTTGGAAGGGACCTCCAGAGATCATCGAGTCCAACCCCCCATCTACAAGATACATCTACACCTGCTAAGACTCGGTTGAACCCATAGGAATAGTGATTTGCTGGGGGACAAGCTTCATGGATCAGACATGGGTTATCTACTCACAGTGACATCATCCACTGACAGGTAAATACCACTTCGTAACAGAAAAGAAAGCATCTCTTATAACATACCACCATTCTAGCAGTTCTTAATCCATGGGCAGAAAACTGAACAGGGAACACCTCATAAGCTGTCAAAAGAGATTCCAATTTCTTCCCAGTCAACACAAATACTTACAAAAGCTGCTAGTCTTCCAATCTGCCTTCCCCAGCACACAAGCCCTCATAGGGCATAAATTTTTTCCTACAACATTACTTACAATAAATACCTTTTAGCATCAAACAATACTGACAGATCTTCCTCAACTGTCATAGTCTTACAGAATCAGTTAAATGTAGTAGTATGGCATGTATCGTGTGGAACAAAGAAACAATTCTTTATTACAAAGCAAATGACAACAAGAAAAAGGTAGGGTTTGCATCTCATCTCTTAGTAAAGAAATCATCTTATGTCTACCTTAAGTTTAAAAACAATTCCTTTTGGAAAAAAAAAAAGCTTAATGCCATTCGTCGCCCTTGTATCTCATGTCATACTTCAAGAACAGCTGAAAATGTGTTGGCTCACAAATCATTGCTGTTTTTGACCAACACTAAAATGCTAAGACGTTTCCACCATTTTTTGAAAAGACAAAAAGATACATTAAATTCTGAAGTACCAATAGGAATTAATGATCATAAATTCAGAATTTCAATCGACTTTTAGTAAAATAATAACTGCTTTACCTTTTCACGGTTTGAATAATTATGTTTCAATTATGACTGTTTCTAGATAGGAAATACTCTTAAAATAATTTTTATGTAGTTGACTCCTTACAAAATTCCATTCAAATAACCCATTGCTTTAAAGTAAAGCGGGCAAGTTTTCTTTCATTACTTTCATCAGTAGACCAAATAAAACGTAAGTAACATGTTTATGCTCCTTTTTGGAAGTTTGTCTGCATATAATTGAAAACTTCTGGACAATCTCAATTACATTCAAAACGGTTGTACAGAGTCAATACAGTGGAACAGGAAAAATCTTTGATAAAAAATTCCAGGGAAAGTGACATTTGAATGGGAATATCATTTGAGCGTTATTCAGTAAGGTATAGGATAGGTAGATCGCGGTGATCCACACTGAGATTCTAAACTTTGTATTTTGGAGAGACTTACAAAGGACCAGACATTTTCATAGAGAATTGTGCAGGGGTCAGAAGCAGGAGGAAACATTAGAAGGAGAAACAGAGGTACTGATGCACATTAAAAAGAGGCCTAAAAGGGGAAAAGGAGAGCAATAACTTTATCATCATCTCAGTGATCTTGATCTTTCCACAATATCTTCTATGATCTTGGGAAAAAAATTCTTAAACTCTTCTTGTTCTCCACCTGCAGGGAGCTTTTATGCCCTGTTTGGAATGGATACTGCCAAGCACGTGGACGCAAAATTTCTGCAGAAAGATATGCACTTCCACTAAAGAGCATGCAATACCTTTTTTTTTTTCCCCCTAAACTCCCCATTCATAACAGCTTGAACAAATTGCTTTAAATAAGACACTTCAAATGAAGGGTAAAAATAAACCTAAGTATTTAAAGAGTGCTTCCTTTATTAAATTCTGTCATTCCTGTGCAATGAATAAGGCAAGAATCCTGTGGAAAAAAAAAAGTAGGATGTAAACCTATAATTAAATACATATGCACAATGGGGCAGAAATTAAAGTGTATGAATAACACTAACTTGGACATTTCTTAATTTCTTACCACTTCATTTTACAGTTACAAATTAGTCACTGTCCTCCCACTCCCTACAGAGAGAAAATTCATTTCAAAAATAGGGTATTTTGGAATGCGGAACAATTTTGAGGAGGAACAGGACACACTACTGAGTAACTTCAACAGTGAATGAGACAGGAAGCTCATATGTTATTCTATATGCATCCTTTCCTACGCACATATACCAACTCAGTTTTACAAGCCTCTGTAGAAACATCAGAACTGAAAAACCATATATAACCTTCACATGCACCAATCATGCAGAATAATGAGGATCATCTATTCAGCAGAATGTTTCCACTCAGATTAAATGCTTTCATTCTCCAAATCAGAAAAATATGGGAAGTTGGTTTAACTGTGCAACATATCCCATTCACAAAAACGAAGAAAAAAAAAATTCACTGAAGCACACAGGCATCGAGGAGATCCTTCCTTTTAAAACACCAAGTTTTCATCACCTTCTTTTGAAATGCTAGAGTTCTCTTTATGAAAACAGGCAAAGTCTCAGCTACCTGAAAAGTTACATTTTCCCCATTCAGTTTCTTTTTGTGGGTTTTAATTTTTAATGGCTTATCCATATCTAGTAAAATTTTCAGGAAACAGGATTTGTTCCTTTGCCTGGACTTGCTGGTACCACGTTTTAGTTGAAAGGATCAACTAAGTAGTTTCAAGAATCTGAAACAACCCATGGAAAAACCTGAGCAGACACTGCAGCTTATTCTCTCTGAAAAATCAAAAATCTTCCAAAACTCAGCACAAAAGTTTAAAAGTTAAGCACAAAATTTTACTTTGGTCATTATTAGAAATAATGAATTTTAAAAACAAATAAAAATGATGCCTAATTGCAATCCGACATTAGAGAAGCTAAATTGAATCAAGCATACTGTTCCTGCTAAGGAAATGCACTTAGACTAATGACAACTTAATGATCTAAAGCAGTTTCCTATTTCCCATTCATAGTAGGTGTCTATTATTAGACATAGGAGTTAGTTTTCCAAATAGGGCATGCAAATTTATCTTCTCTGAGTCTAAGGAAGAACAAACATCTTAAAAGACACTGAAAACATGCTGCTCACTGCTTGAAGTATGAACTTGCTAACACAACATTCTATTTCATACTTGCACTTCTTAAAGTATCAAATGGTCAGAAGAAGAATTTCCAGTCGTTTACTTACTGTTTATCAAGAATAAGTTTGGAACCGGGCCTTAAAAGCAAGAAGCACAAGCAAAACATAATTCAGATCTTAAAAATATAGTTTAAAAAAAAAAAAAAAAAAAAAGATTTCCTAAGATCCAAATTGTTTCTGCTTTATGTATTAGGAGACATCTTGATCAAGACAAGCCCTAGCTAATGAGACACTCATTAAGAAAATGGATGCACAAATTATTTAAATAAAATACATCTTAAGCTTACTTCAAAAGCTCCTGAAAATCAGTGACCTATGACACAACTCGACCTACAGGAAGAAGTTCAATTCACTCAGCATTTTTAACTGGAGAACTCTGAAGTCACAGTTTAGATCTCCTCCTTATTCTTCCCTCTGTAAAATTGATGACACTCAGAGATAGGGTACATACCTTTTTTTTTTTTTAAGGGCTCCAAGACAGTTAGCCATAGACAGATTACAAAATGCCCCTACATTGGTAGTGACTTGTTTTTAATCCCTCTTTAAGCATACTGCTCCCTTATCTTTCCATCAAAACTATTATGAAGTGGTTTTGTTGAATACTTCCAGCAGGCTATTGTACACACTGAATCACAAATTGCATGGCCTGAGGCCAGGAAGGAAGGTGTGGAACATGCCTTTACAGGTCAGTTTCCACACACCAAGTTTGTAAGTATTTGAGGGAAGGTAGCGTTACAGCACAGATTTACATAGCAGACAAATTACATGACCGCCCATTCTCAACATTTCATAATTTCAAGAAAAAACTGGGTCACAAGGGGGGGGGAAAGGAAGGGAGGAAATAACCTTATCCTCTCATAAAAGTCAGAAAAATTAAATCAAAAATGTACTTAACTGTGGTTCTTGCCAAAACATCAGTTAAGAAAGAAAATTTGTATTAGCAGTAAACACAAGTCTGAAGTTCTGAAGTATTTGCTTTACCATCCCTTTCTAAAAACCTTTCCTTTTTTAATGCTTCTAATCTACCATAAACGAAGTGTTCTGTATAGCTCTTCTAAAGCAGTCTTTATTATTCTTACTTCAACACATATATATTTTGCAAATATGGATGTTATCAAGGAATGTGTTATTCATTTCAGGAGCTTTCATCTACAGTCTGATAGTCTAGCAGAAGTCTTAAGAAAGGGAACTGCTCTTTGTATCGTCTGTCTGGATGAAAAGGAGAATGATTTGAAATAGCTTTTTTCCTCCCTCAGAACATGAAATATAGCACACTTTAAAAAGGGCAGTATTGGCCAGGATCAGCACTGCCTGACATCATGTTTATACTAAAAGGAGACTAAAAATTACAAAGTTCATATCTGGCATTCTTTAAGTACAAATGGGCAAAATAATTAATTTTTAAATTTTTAATTATTTTTTTATTTTTTTAAGAGAAAGATACAGCAATATTTTCACAATCACAACAAAGATACCTCCCAGCAGCAGCTACCGATATCATACCATAAACCAAAAAATCTAAAAAGCAATCGAGTATTCATCTATATATCTGAATTTCATTTAGCTTACCAGACAAATTCCTACCAAACACCATATACTGCATAGCTAAAATATGCAAATCCACTAACCCAGACAGCTTTCAGGGTTTGTTTTAACACAGTCGAGCACTTACAGGGTTTAGACTGGCATACTGCTGATACTTTTATTGAGCAAGCAGAAAGAATAAACAGAGAAACGACTGGCTTCAATAACGGGACTTAACATTATCTCAGTTTCTAAAAATGACAAATATGAAATTTGACTGGTTTTCAGCAGTAAGGAAGAAATTAAACTGCTTTTTCTTTTTTTTTTTTGAAAAAGGACCACAATCTTAAGGAACTCCTGAACAATTTTTCGAAGACAGAACATTAGCTCAGTTTTTATGGGTATTTGATACCTATTCAAGTAAAAAGAGGAGGAAACAGAACTTTCTGTGGAATCTGGTATTTTTTCTTTTTAGAAACAAACTCTGAGGGATCATTTTTATCAAAAGCTTCAGCTTTTAGCATTCTGTAGCCCCGCAGATAAAAATTCAAATGAAAAATACTTTTTATTTTTTCCTCCTGTGACACAAAAGAAACTTTTGGGATCATTTCAGAAGGAGACCAGAAAGCTTGTCTAACGGAAAATGGTTCCTACCCAGCAAAGCCCTCCAAACAAAGAGCTGCAGATGCACAACTGGTATTAATAACAAAAATCTCCTCCCTCTGTTAGTCAAGAGAGGACAGCTAAGGACAAATGCAATTTCAGAGTACTTACCTACTCGGAAGTTAGTGGCTGTCAGCGTGTCAGCAGCATGGCCATTTTCACTGATGAGGGTGGTGGTATTTCCCTTCTCACAGTTGTTCTGACAGTTGCCCTTGGTACAAGTCACTTTGCAGATGCTGGGTGTAAAGACCACCTTGATGCGACCAGTGTGATTTCCCACTGTCAGCGGAGGCAAAGAAAAAAAGAAAAGTAAACAGACCACTTTGGTATCCATTGATTTCCTTCAAAAAGTTTTTTGGAAAAAAAAAAAAAAAAAAAAAGGCGGGGGGGAGAAAAAGGCGACAGGTCTCCAGGAGGAGGGCAGTCTGCAGTGCTCTCTCTCATAGATCTCCAGTGGTGTCTCTGAAACAGGAGTAGGAAGCTTAGCAAACAGAGCTCTGGGATACGCTCCAAAACCACATTTAAAGTCAAGTCACTGGAGTGGGATTAGTAATCACAATGCTGCACTTTATTCACAGTCAGACAAAGAGCAATACCAAGGGCATGACAGCTTAAATAGCCAACCCTGACAGGCAGATGTAATGTAAAGAGGCTGGCTGTGCACCTAGGGGTGAATAAACTCTTGTGTCCTCCCGCATACTTTTCCTGTTTCTGCACTTATTAAGTCACTATTTGTAGCTCGACCCCTGGAAATGTTTTAGGCATGCGGCATGTCTGAAAACATCTGTCTCAAATCTCCTGGCACCCCAGCCTGAAGTGGTCAAACCTTGTGACGCAGCTGCCTGGACCCATTTTTTCACAGTTTTTTGGCACCATTTTTCCACAAGTATTTACATATTATAGACTGAGCTCCGCTCGCAGCCTTTCTTTAAGTAATAAATAGCTCAGTCAGAGAAAAGGGTGAGGAAGTGTCAATAGCTGAAAATATTCGTTCTGAGCTCAAAGGAAGAAAAAAAAAAAGCTATTTTTTAAATATACTTCCATACAGACATTTAAATAACTTACATGTAATGAGGACTGAGTAAACACTAACTTCAAATTAAGCTAATTCGAACAACTACTTGTTATAGAATTTGATTTAAAACCAGATGAATTTAATTCCAAATCTAACAGCAATAGCCAAAAAAGATTAAAACTACTAATTAGTAAAATTAAGGGGAAAGAATGGGTGTTATTTACAAAGAAAACATTCTGTCCTCTGCACACCTACTAATAACTTCAGTAAGTTCTAGAAGATGTCCTACAGTATCTCTGAGAACACTATAACCATAAATACTTTTGTAACAAAACTAACAATCCCAAGAAATGATGCACAGGAATAGAAGAACCTCCTTCCTCCTGTTATAGAAAGTCTTGGACAGTCATACAACCTAGTTACAGAACACCCCTCCAGACAACTTCTATTTTATTTTTAAATCTCAAGAAAATGAAGAAAACCTTTCCACTTCAGAAGAATATAAAGCCTCTTATTTTTGGCTCTTCATAAACAAATAAATTAAAGCAACTGAACCAACTGTTTTGTCTACAGTAAAGGCATTGCTCTATTTGAACAGCAGCTGCATTACAGATGCTACCACCTTACTCAGACTGAAAAAGTACTTTGAAGCAGATGAACACAGACACAGAAATAAATATTTTAGTTAAAGGCTAGTACTGTGATTTTGGTCAACTTAGAAGACAACCCGATTCTTGGATGTCACAATTTCTTAAAAAGTTATTAATACACCTTTCCCAATGAACAGAGATCTAGTAACCTGTGAACTGTTGAGGCTAGAACTTCTAAGCTTTCCTTTTATTAAACAGAGCTTCACAAGCCATACTGCTCTCTTTCTATTTTATTTAGATGGTTTTATATATATATACACACATATATATATATATACACATATATATATGTATGCATGTATTGTATATATGTGTATATATATGTTTGTATACATACATAAATGGTCTGCAATGAGATCTCTGTATCTCTGTATATCTTTTCCTAGAAGAGCCTAACCCATTTTCTATTTTACATTTTCAAATGTTTTAGTAACATTTTTTTCCTTCAGGATGTGATGTAATTAAAAAAACATGGTTAGTTGAGTCACAAAAGTCAGTTTTGCCTACACTATATTTCCAGAAAAATTGGAAATAAATTGTTATTTAATTCTCTCTCATAATATTTTCTACTACATTGTGGAGTCCTAAGCTGTTAGAGAACTAGGGCACAACCTTAACAAATAATACTTTTTTTAAAAAACTGAAATTTCAATTCATAGTTCACATTTTATCACAAAAAATTTGCAGCGTACTTCTTTTGGCAGAAGAAATGCTTAATATGAGACTGAATGAAAATTGCAAATTTGCCTCTTGTCTAATTTTGGTGAGAAAACACTGGAATGTAAATTTGGGAGTAACAATACAGAAGCAATAGTTGAATGGCACCTTCAAAACTACTGGCCATTATCTACAGAGGTGAAGATTATCCATGAAGCAGTATTAAATGCAGGCTTTTGGGGGAGAAAAATGACCAAAAACTATGCAATGTAAGTCCTAGTCCCTACAAATATTTGCATAATTATTCAGCAATGCCTTTGTAAGAGAATCAATTCAATTCTCATGGCTATTCTTGCTTTACCAGGAGCAAGAAATAAGACAACTTTGTATTATTTTGACAGCAGAAGATTTTTCCCACCTTTCTCAGATTTACAAACGATAAAGAAACTTGTATCTTTTCCTCCACTAGCAACTCACTGGATTTAACTTTCTCATTTCTTCTGGAGATATTTTTTAAGACCTCTGAGCTGAAAGTTAACCAGTATATGAGAAGGAGCCAGCTGATTCAAGGCAGACACACCATCTTCATCATTCTCTGTAGTTGCACCAAGGAGACAAAACTATCCTCGCACAGTCTGAGGTTCAGAAACCTTAATGGTGAGCATAATACATGCAGATTTAAATTGAAAACAGACTGCAAATCCTCCTGAAAGGAAGCACTTGGCAAAAGTGCTGCAAGGTTAGTGTCTTGGACTTCCTCAAATCCACTCCCCCCCATTTTTTTTTCCTTTTTTCCAGTGGGTGGGTGGGAGGGGGTATGTACGTGTGTGTGTGGTTTTTTTCTCTCTTCTGTAAAGGGGGGGAAGATTTAATCCCAAATGAGAAACAATATCCTTCAGTACTACTTAGATGGTTTGGCTGTGTGAATGTTTAAGTCACAACTTCAAGCAAGAAAAAAAGCACATAACTGCCATAACCTTAAACTCCTTTGTACTTGGACTAGTTTGTGTAAAAAAGGATACTGCATTTTTAAGGTTGCACGCACATGATTTTCATCTTTAAATTCCAGAAGCTTTAACTGATGATGCCACTGTGACATAGCTATGAACGGATCTGCAACTTAGATTATCTCAGATTCACTTTTGGAGAAAAATGAAGGTGCTACAGCACCACAACATACCTGAAATCATTATTTTTATACAGAGCGATAAATGTATCAAACTCTTCAAAATGAATTTTAAACACATGGAAATGAAACACCTTACTCTGTTCTTAAGTATAACAACAGACTGTGACAAAACATCAGCATGAGACCAGATAAATAAATGAGCTTAATGAAAGAAAACACAAGCAGAATATATATAAGCACCAAATTTAAAAACTACTGAAAAAAGAAATATATATATATTATATATATATAACTAGAGACAAAGTCAGATTGTTGATTTACTAAAGATAAGACAATCAGTATTTTCTTGCTAATCTTTATTCCCAAACTGGACGGCGAGTTTGTAATGGGGAGGCTCAGGCAACCGCACCATCACCCTGCCCCCTAGCCTACGCTGACTCACATTTAAGGGCTCTTAGATACATCTGTCAAAGAAGATCAGTGGAAGAATGTACCCATAACTTCCAAAACCCATGAAACTCTCTTGGGACAGACTGAAAAAGAAAGATGTCTGGATAAACTGATGAGATTTTAGTTAAAAATTGGCACCACGTATGTGTGATATTTTTTCCATCTCTGTAAGTAACTATGATAGAATACTATGAGCACAGCAAGCTCCCGCTGTGATAAATTTATGATCTAACAACAACAACAACTGCAGGATAAATGGAAAATAGAAGTAAGAGGATTTCTTCATAGAATCCCTTCCACCCTTCCACTGTCACAACGCACTGATTTTTTTTTTTCTGCATTAGCCAGAAAGGTGGCTAAAAGGAGGCAGCTGGAAAGTTTTAGGTCCAGGCAGTCACAATGGTTCTTGCAGCCATTCCTGGGCAGACTTATACAAGAAGAAGATTCCTAAAGAATCTCCTGGGTCCCTTTGTTCGTAAGGCTGCTGCTCAGCCTTAGCTTCTTTCTAGAAGAATTTGTATAAACACTTTTTTCTTGGTTTTATGACTGCCCTCACAGCTCCAGCATTCTGCAGTGATTTAACTAGACAGTATTCAATAGCTGTAGCGGATCTCAGAAGATTTGTGGCATGTCCCTGCTCTGAAGGAAGACAATAGACTAGTGAAAGCAGAACTGGTATTCTGGTAAAAAGATGACTACACTGCACTGTCTCATAGGTCAAGTGGGGCAAAGAGAAGAACGTATTTTAATGTGTTGAAAAAAATATTATATTATTGTGTGCATAATGTTCTCATGCTTCATAGTGATTTAATCAAAGAAGTGCATTTATTCACTATAAAAAACAAGCAGGGGTTTATACTGCAGACTTGGCTGGTGGGGCTTACTCTTACCTCTCACATAGTCCTGGCACAAGAATTTCTTCTGACTACTGTTAGTGTTGTGGTGGGTTTTGCTGTTTTTCATCTTTTTGTTTTGTTTATTTATTTAAAAAATATCCTGAGGAAACCAAACTACTTGATCTGGAGGCTTTCCATTCATACCTCCAAAAACGACGTGAACTCAGTGTTTTCATAACACTACCTACTTCTGCACTGAAATCAGTGTGTTTTCATACACATATCTACACAGCAACTCATAAAGCCTGAAGGTTCTAGCTCAGAAAAAACTTGCACCTGTCTATTTCCTTTGTGACAGGGTTATCTCAGACAGTTTCCTATGTTTTCAAGCAATAGCCATGATGCATGAGGAGAACTTCAGAATGCCAATCTATTTTCTCATATCATAGCCAAGAAGCTTTTAAATGACAAATAGATTCAATGTTTTAAATTCTCAGATGACCAATTCCCTTAGCCTTTTTTTTTTTTTTTTTCTTTTTCCTTAATTAAACACAGATAGAAAAACAGGAAAGAAGCAAGAGGAAATTACTTATTTTCTAACACAGGTGTCTCACTGTTATTTTTACCAGTCCACCTGATTTAGTCCTTACTACTAGAAATGCTTGTTCAGCCATAAGGAAAGCTGACACAGTATAAAAACCAACATGTAAGTAAAATTGTTACTAGAACTACTGTTGAATTATGTTTTTTATATATCTATCTATCTATAATTCAACAATAAGTGAATATATATATATATATATATATATAAAATCTTCACTTAGTCATAAACTTACACAAAAAGAAGTTTTGCAAAGACGAAACTTGGCTATTATAAGCTGAAACGTATTACAAGTTGGATCTTGGCTGTTACACAGCCCTTACTAGGCACACAGAAAGATGGAACAGGACTGACAGATCATATGATCTCCCCTACTGCCACTTCCCAGCACAGGATGAAGTAACAGCATTACCCAAAAAGTTTGTCCAGCCTACCCTTAAAAACCTTCTATTACACAGACTCCACGGATTCCCAAGGGAACATATTCCAGTGCTTCACTCTGTCTTATTATAATGATATTCCCAATACCTAATTCACATTTCCCCTGTTGCAATTCACATGTATTATTCCCTGTCTCATCTGTGGCAAAGTCTGAGAAAACCTTATTCCTCTGTGAATCAATCTCTAACTTACTTCAGGACTGCTTCTCTGAATTCCCCTCAGTCTTGTTTTCTCCAGATCAAAACCATTTCAATTTTTTGAGTCTAGTAAGCTATCTTTTGCAAACTTCCATTCTTTTTTGTTTTGCTTTCTATTCTCGCCTTTCTTCAAATCAGCTATCCAAAACTAGACATTATTGCAGCTGATGTCTGATCGTTGCTGGTGAGAGAAGCAGGATTAATTAATATATCTACATGAAAATGCTCCTGTTGAAACGACTTATTTTTCTCCCCAAAACTGCAATATTGATACTTCACAGTCATACCCATTCTGCAAGCTAGTTAAAGGGGCACAAAAATCCCAAATTCCCTTCTGATGGGTTGCGATAGATGTCATACTCATGAAATGAGCGTCAAATGTTCCCTGCAAGGCCTTAGCAGGGTTCAACTCAGCCCTCATTAGCCTCTGCTCATGAGAGAAAACCCTTCTGCATTCAAACCTCACCCATCTAAAAAACAGGCAGAATAAGAGCCTTATTCCATTTTACACTCACAAGCACAAGCCAAAGTCTGGAAAATACACAGATTCAAAAAGGGAAGGCACAGCAGCTGAATTACTTCATTTTCAGTTTGCAGCATCTAACTTGAAGTATGGCAGTACATCCTCAGTCTCAGCAGCTTTGTTGCATCACATTTACACACCTCAAGCCTGATTCTCTTTTCACAAGCATTGGGAGTAATTAAACATGGCAATAAAACTAAAAATATGGTGACCAACTTTATTTCATCTAAGTTCCAATGCCGTCTCTGCTGCTCTCTCACATTCCTTCATAACGTGAAGTACATTTGCACACACACCCACTCAAACATTTTGAGCAAGTAAGGAGCACCCTTAGCTGTTTTTTATTTATAGCTACACATTATTGACATGCATACAAGATACACATTAATGTAATTAATTTCAGCATTCTTTCTACTTCATTATTTCTACGACTTCCATTTTTTGTTGCATTTGCATGATCTTATTATAAGTATTTCAGTAGTTAATAGAGCTACAGTTTTAATATTTTGTCAGTTTTTGAAAACTCAGTTCTACTGTCTTTTTGCAAACCAATATGGCTATTCTAAGAGCAAAACACCATCCAGCTATCTGTTACAGTGGTAACTGAACAATGGCCATTCTTGTCATCATTGCTATTGCACACTTCTATATATAGCTATTTCTGTCTCTAGCCATGTCATTAAATCCTCACTTCAACATTTCCTTATTGCTCCATATTTACATGCCCTTTCACAGTCTTCTCCCTCCAATCTGAAATGAGCTCTTAGACTTACTGCTTCTTTTGCACTCATGATTTCTGACTATTTTCCTCATCTATGCTCCATAGACCAAGAATACTGAACATACAGCAAAAAATTTTCACCCGTTCTAGGAGAGAGCCCTTCACTGCTAAATTCTCTTAGGGACACAGTCCTTATAGAGCAGGTCAAAGGAATTCAGGTTATTTAGAATAGTTCTTGCTCTGTACAAGCGCATAACAGATGAATTATGAATACATTGGAAATCTGATTTCTGTCAGCAGGTATAACGGATCACTTTTTTTTCTTTCTTGCCTATTTCACCACTTCAAAGATTCATACGTGCCATCCTAGGCCAGAAAACAACCTAGCTTGGATTACAGCTATTTTCCACATTTAAAAAGATGCAAAAACAAAACAAAACAAAACAAATCAATAGTTGGAAGTGAAAAAAATATATACCTATGATTTCCCTTTATGTACTTTAAGATGTTTCAGAAAAATGTGACTGTGAATAAAAGAATAAAAACTGCAACGTGATCTGAAATGATTGATAGAATGGCTTCAAATCTGTTTGATTAAATTTATTGGTTTATTTGTTTTAAAGGTATTACTTGCTAACTGGATCCGCAAAGAGATATGATGCTAAACAACTTAAATTTTAGTTCCTTAGGCCTTTTGTAGAAGCAGTAAGGTAAGTCAATCCCATGGAGTAAACTACCTAAAACAGTACGCTGCACAGGAATATGCCCAACCAATGGATCAGAACAAAAGACTGTGTTCAGGTCAAATTCTTCTAGGGCTTACATCATTTTCTTTGAGGAAGCAGGGGACTCTTCACTACAGCTGTAGTTTCAGGCCCCACCATGACTGTGCCATAGCACTCCCGAGGAAGCTTGACTCAGTTCAATAGCTTTAATAGAGCTTAGTAGATTGCCCTTCTAAATCTAGAAAGGCGGACAAATGCTTCACCTGCATAACTAGGTGGGAACTGGGCCATCTTCTTGCCAATCTCTCATTTACTTTTTCAGACTAAAGTGCTTTTGAAACAGAACTTTAAGCTCTTCAAGAGCCCCATGCTTGAAAATTCACCAACTGCGCTTCATGTTTGGGACTGAGACTTTTCCAGCATTTGGCAATCCAGCATGAGATTCATGTATGCAAGCCCTGCTTAACTCCCATTCAGAGTAACACCATGCTTAGTTACCTTAAGCGTACCTGGGCTGAAAGGGTTTTCAAAGATACGGGAACAAAAGCCTTAAAGTCACTTTAGGGAGCAGATAATCACCTTTATATCTAGGACAGAAAGCCATTCTACACAGAGCTCATTTCTGCAGTAATGAAGCAGAAAGGACTTCACTGCCCATCTCTAACAGTTTTCCACAGACACAGGTTGCTGCAGGTACTACTGCAGATACTAAACTCAGCCACACAAACCTACAGACATACATGATGGTTCAGGTGGGCACAGTGAGCGCACATTCTTACTGTCAATGACTCATCAGTATTACCAAATAAATGTAACAACCCTGTCCACTCTATCAATAGGATTCTTTCAAGAAGGTCTGAATTAGACATTTGTACACCAGCAATGAGACTCATTCCAACCCAATCTAATTCAACACAAATTATCCATTTTGCTTAAGGCCATTATCTAGGCTCTTTCTCCAACCAAGACATCAGACTTTACAGTGTCCTAAGATAGAATTACAAGTCTTCAGGTGAAAAGCACTATTTCTTTAGAAAACAAATTCTTGAGATGGACACAATTTCCCCCACCCAGGATACATAACTCCCTTATATGAGAAACCAAGTGTTAAGTGTAACACTGTAAAATTACTTACTGTTTCCAGGAAGAATAAGGAAAAACATTGTACATTACCTAAGTATAATGTAAGCATACCCATAAAACATCCTATTTCCTGAAAGGAAGCAACTGAAAAGCACTAAGGAAGTCAACAAACTGTAAACAGTGATAAAGTACATAACATCATGGAATTAATGAATACAATCCTCTCTACATGCTGAATCACCATTAAAAATCATCTCAGCACTGCATGAAGCAAAGATCTTTTTTTTCTTTCAATTTTCAGAAGGGTGGGATGGGAATGTCCACAGTATTTCTGTGGACGTCACTGATTCAGAAATCTCACTGGATACGAGAGAACCTTCTTGCAGTACATTTTGGCTACGTTTGTTCATTTCTTCTGGCGTGGGCGATGACACTGATATCAGAGAAGTGCACTTTCACATCTCCTACGAGTAAAACCAGACGTAGCTACTTGCAACAGTCAGAACTAATCCCTGGTATCCAAAATTGTATCACAACAACTCCTGTATTAGCTTAGCTAAGGGACATTTAACGTTTAATTGTGTGGATTCAATCTGCCTATATTATTCAGCTGAATTACAATTTTTAAACACATCTTAGAGGTTTTCCCCTACAGAAAATTCTGGAAAGTCTCTTCCCTCTTTCTTCTTGAGAAATCCTTGGATTTGGAGCCAATTATCTTTCATCACAGCAGTTGAGATGCATTTGTCTCAGTCCCTGTTTTCCCCTAGCTATAACACATTTTGAACCAATTTTAATGATGTTTGCCAGATCACCGATCTTTTTTCCAACAGTTTTCCCCACACTGCTGCTTATCAGTCTTGGCCTCCATATTTTAAAGCACAGATGGATGACCATCCATTTGTGAACAAATATAACATTTAGATTAATTCCCTTGCCTGTCATGTAGACATTCAATTATTGGTGAGCTCAGAACAATAATGTGTTTCTTTTTCCAGTCCAAGTAGAAAGTTACAGTACTTTTGGGGAGCTTTTTTTTCTTTTCTTTTACTGGCTTCCTCATCTGTAAACACTGTATGGACACACACAATTCTGAAGAAATCCTGGAAAGTGTTGCTTGCTTATTCTAGTATGTTTCAAGAAGCAGTTTGCATTTATACAGAGTTATCTCCAAGGATGTCAAAGATCCCTGAAGTCTTTAATAGTTTACACAGTTTATTTAACTATTATTAAAGTTATTTTTGTCACTCTACTTTGTAAAGCAAAAACAAAGTAAATGTGCTGCTAGAATCTATAGAGGTAACTGCATTAGTGTCAAACCAGTTAAAGCACTTAATTTATACTTGGACTTTAGCCTCTTGTTTCCAAGTCCCACTGGAATCAAATATAAACTGTAAAAGGCTGTTATAAATTGCCATGCTTTCAAATAGCTGTATTGTTAATGCTCTTATATGAGAAAGAGGAAAAGGATGCTTTACTAAAATGGTTTGGCTTCTGTCACACACACACAAAAGAAAAGAACACTTTTGTTTGACCCTCATGCTGACTGCACCGAAATTTTTTCTTAAACACTTCAGAATGTCCCTGAACAATTTCCCTCACCTCCTGAAGGAAAACAGATACTATGCACACATATGAAAATGTCGTGCATAAGAAAAAATTCCTTGACAGTCGAACAGCACCCCACTTCCTTGTCTATCATCCCATATCCTTACCTGTATTTGGTTAGGTAAATCACAGAAGCAAGACCTGAAAATCAGTTCCCACAAGTGACCAAAGTGAATTTGATGCCACATTCCCTTCTAATAGAATGTGTTGTGATCCTTCAGTTACTGAGATCTCTCTTCTCTGCCTGTTAGTCTTCCAGCTCTTTGTTCTCTTTTTACACATCTCATGCTGCTGGCTATACCTTGTTTAACCACAACACAGCCAGAACATTCCTCCTTCACCACTGAATTTCTCAAAACTTCTCTTTAGAAAAAGTTACCAGAGTCCAACTCTAATACGTATACATACATATGAAGAAACTTCAAGGAACACACTGCAATGCTCTAGCTAAAATAAGCCACTGAGATCATTATTTTGTAGATTATGTAGAGCTGTTTCACAAATACCAAGACAAGAGAAAGAAAATATGATCCGCTAAAGGCCTGATGCAATTTTTCCCCTAAAGTCAACAGAGTAGAATCACAGCAGAATGTCACACCATACAGGTGCATTTACATGGAACACATTGTATCTCTGAACCAGTGTTTTCGATATGAAAACATTTATGTATTTTAACAGCAGTTTGCCCATACTTAGTGGTGGTGAAATGGTATTGCTATGATGTAAGTGTTGCATGGTAAAGTCTGAATACTACAATTCCACAAAAATAGCCTGATCTGGAATCTCCAAGCAACACGCTTTTGCCAAAATCAGCCTGTGAACTCATCACAAACTAGCATGGCTAAATTCTGTATAAGCTTAAAAAGAGCTTCTCTAAGTTATCAGTGTACTATGCTTGCAAATGCTATTGCTACACAAAAATTCTAAGAGATGACTCTCCATAGTTCTAAAATATGAAAAAATTTCTTCCACATTAATCATATTTCATCTGCATAAACATATTTGAAATGATGTAAAACCTGAGGCAATACAGTGCACCAGTTGTTAAAAACAGTTAAAAAATACTTTGATATGATTTTTTTTTTTTTCATGTAACTTTGCCATGCTTGTTTGTTCAGAGAAAGAGCTTGGTGCCGCCCACAGAACTATGGACAGACTCTTAAAGTTCTGCTATCCATACATGCAGCCTTATTCAACTTCAAGACAGAACATATGCACCACTAAATCAAAGTAGAAAGCTGCAATCCATTACTCACTTACCATTATGTAACTCATGCTACATAAATTCCAGACATATTTTTATTTCCTATCTAAAGTTACTCTCTAGTCTTTCTTGCACAGACAAGTCTCCTTGATATATTTTATAAGGAATTTCAATGAAGACCAAAAAAATTCATCTAAATAAAAGGAAAAAAAAAGTGTCCCATGCTATTTAATTGTATAAACTTCACATCCAATTGCAAAATTCACAGGCATTTCCTATCACCCTCTTGAATAAACAGGACAGATTAGACCTATTTTCCTTCTTAAATATATATTCATCTTTGGAACAACCTTCTCATCTAAACACACTTTATTTACTTCATAGAATGCAGTTCCAGCTATAAGATACTCTTTCTACTTCCTCATGAGTTTTGTTCTTGTCTTTAAGTGTAATTTCCAATTGCCTTAGGTGCTACTTAACATATTTTTCACAACACATCTATAAGGTCAGAAACTGGTGGCATCATCATTTCACACTTAGGAAGAGTAGCCTGGTGGGGGCTGTGTGAATGTGGTCATATACGCAGGCAACATTAGCAACACTGGGCAAACAATTTCAGAAACAGAAATTCTGCTTTCTCTCAGCTGGAATTACAAAATGCACAACGCCAGTAAAAATTAGTGTTCAGCTGTCTCAAGATGGAAAAGGAGACATACTGAACTGGGAAGGCCAAAACATTACGTAGCATTCTATCATGGCACAGAGCTGCACTGTACTTCTTGATCTTTCATGCTCCTCCTAATCTGTCCTTGGAGACACAGCCATAATTCTCAGGGGTGGTAGACAGTGGCTTTGCAATCCTATCAGAAAGCTCTTTCAACATCTTTTGTTGAGTTCCATGCAATCCCATGCATGAGAGATCATATTTATGGTCCTGATTTATGACTTCTAAACTTAAACTCTAACTTATTCAATTTTCATGCTCTATTGATATGACACATAACTTAATAAGAGAACTCAGTTTAAATGGCAAAACAAAGACCATTTTGCTGTCTTATTAACTTGTATGTATGCATTGTACATTCTGAAAGCTATCAGAGAAATGAAATTGCCAAAATACACCATAGTAAGCATATCTTTAAATTAATTTGAATCAAAAAAATATTTAAATGTGACTAATCTTTAACATTTTAGTATCTCCAAATAGTGATCTCGCAATGCTATTACCAACCATTCAAACACAACTGCATGTCTGTGAATCACAGGATAGAAGCACCTACTCATGTTTGGCAGCTATGCTCCCAGAGCACCACTAGCCCACACTTAACTCCCTTCCACTTGAAAGTACCTCTATCTAAAAAGTTCTGAGGTCTGACACTTTTCTCATTTTAAGTCTACCCATTTCATGACACAGGATTGAATTCACCTGTGGAGGTCCTGAACAATAGACATCAATTGTAGCTACAGGTGGAAATACAAGTTTATTTAAAGGACGGCATTTTAAACAGATGTCATAATGGGCCACAGCATTAATACTACAAAATAAAATGTTCAGAAATGCTTGGAGAAAAAAGTGACACAGTGACTTGTATTGCACTCTATATAATTGATAAACATGAACTCATGGGTGTCATCTGATATTATCTGGCTATTTCATCTCTTTTCTCAAAAAAACCCCATTTAATGATAAGAAAATAGAAATCTGGAATTGTTCAATACTAACTTCCTGGATTTTGCTTCTTATTAAAATTATTACATTTTTGCTTTTTCTTTTTCAAGTATCTCCACAGTGCCATTATTTTTCCCTTAGCTCAGTGAAGTAAGTGGCTCTCCTATGAAACAGGATTTTACATCTAACAGCTGTGGCTAAACCCCATGGAATCATCAGCCATTCCGTTGTCAACTTCTTCATTGTAACCTGAAAATGAGCTTCAATCCTGCACACCATAATTCACAGCAGCTCACCTCTCAGTTCTAGACTGGACTAGGGAGCGCCTATTGGTGGATAGCACAGAACACCTGAAATGAAATTTCACATCCTAAGCTCATTTTACTGTAATAAATTCAAACATACCTAATATTACAATACCAACAGTTGAAGCTTACCAGTAAATTTTATGGAAGCAACCATCTTCTACTGTTGGAGTCCATTCCAAGTACCTCTAAGAAACCAGAAGCCACCAAAAAAACATACAGCTGTCCACACTCTAGACCTCCTGTTCAGGCTAGGGATATAAAATCTTAAATTCTAATAACACAGCTCAAACTGCACTCTAAAGCTGCTCTGTCAGAAGTTGCAGTCACCAACTCCCATGTCACAAATGTAGGACTAAGAAGAAAAACCAGCACTGTCAGCTTTTCAAGACACCTGAAAAGTCCATTATCAGAAATTTCACTACCACACAAACAGCCTCAGACTTAATCCTGAATTAAACCCCTAAAGCAACACTTCATTCATGGTTGATATTATCTGGTCAGAAAAATCTGTTTAATTATCTATCCCTTGGGTGTTTAAGTATCAGGGCCTTTTCAATAAGGGACTAATAATTTTTACTAATCCATCACTCACTGAGGGGCTTATTCGGATTTTATAACAAATACTCCGTTCTCAACTCCTGGTTTTCCTTCCCTGATTCATGTTCCTCAGCATACTGCAGAGATCCAATAAGTTAGAAAGTGCTAGAAGCACTGGCTCCTTTGTCTGATAAGCTGCATGAAGTTATTTCCTCTTGTTATCATAAAAGAAAAAAAAAATCTCACACAGCCCATTTGTATTTAGAGGCAATGTGGTACCTGCGAGTAACATTGACTCCATCCAAGATAGATTGACTCTGTCAAACATCCTGAGAAGACAAGGGCAAAAGCAAAGTTTTTTGAGTTTGTTTTTTTTTTTGCCATAATCTAACTGACACCATTCACTCCAAGCACCTAGGGAACTACACAACCTGGGATTTATATGCTCACTGGCTAGCAAGAGTCATAAGAAAGAGACACAATCCAACACTGTTGACCACTAACACTGAAAAATTACAGAAGAAAATCAAGGGCACCTTCTTGAGAAAAGTGACTATTGGTTGATGTTGACAATGCAGTGAAACATCTTGAAACTTCTGAGAAAAAGGTGTCATGCTTTGCAAAAAGCACGCTTCACTGCTCTGAAAAGCTTAATCTAAAGACCTAAGATCTGCCCACTATTCTCCCTATTAGGGCCAAGACTCTTGTTATCCATCATTGTGTTTAAAAGTACAAATGGACAGAACATGAAGATACGCAATACAAAAATGCAAAGATATTCACACAAAGGAAGTGTTTACAGGTTTAGAAAAAAAGCCTCTTCCCTACATTGTCAGAGCATATTTTTCTGTGCTGTAGCAGAGTCAGGAGATTTTGAATACCTTAGCTCTCCATGTTAATCTGTTCATTATTTAACTGCAGGAGCTTTTATCCAAATCAAGCCAGCAGACACTGGTTGGTAATACCTAACCTACAATTCATCAAGCTCTTCATCCTTTAAGCCAAAACTTGTCCTCAGATTCCCCCCACAATGGACCATGAGCCAAGGCCACAAGCTGGGCATCTACGCAATCCTTTTTTTTTTTTTTTTTTTTTTTAAATATGAAGCAGAGACAGTAGTCCAACCTTCGTACTGTGTAGAAGTTCATAAACACATAATAAATTAAATATAGAGAAAAACAGTCACCAATGAGAGTCCTAGATTCCAATTTTCCAAGAAGGATATCCATCATATTGAAGGGAGCTGTCATCCTAAGCTGACTACACTCTCAACTACGCCTACTTTAACAAACATTGAAGGAAAAGCTATCATCTAGAAACAGCATTATGACAGTCCAACAGTGAATTAGGTTCAATTTTTTCTTTTCATCCAGGAAATCTGTTTTATCTCTCAGCAGAATGCAGAATATTGAAGCATTTGCTAATCTCAGAATTATCTTGTCTAATTAACTTACTTTTTTTTTGTTGTTGTTGTCTTTAAGTGTTACTGCAATTCAGATGAACAGACAAAACTTTCAAGATCTTAAATAAAAGAGGCTTATAGTATGCTTTTTGCAATTGTACTTACATTGAAAAGATGACGCAAGTTGATCTTGGCCGAGTCTCAGTGGTAATGAGCCCTCAGTGGATTGTTCTCCTGAAATCACTTTCTTTACTGGATAATACTTGGGTTTGATCACATATTCCTGCGTTTGGCCATGATGAAGATTCATCATCAGTGTCTGAGATGAAAGTGGTATCATCCTGATTAAGGAAAAAAACAGAAGAGACACAGTGATGTAAGTATTAATAAATCAGACTTCAAATCAACTGGTAAAAAAAATTAAGACAAATTCATCTGTACTCCAAGCTCTCAAAAGTCAACTTGGGAAAATTTACTAGCTTCTAAATAAGCACCCAATTTTCCATGCATTTAGCATTTTAATTATCTTGTCATATCAACAAACACTTAAGCATATGAAGACTATAGGGATTACATCACCTCTTTTTTGATAAAGAAGTATCATGAAAATGGGAAGAAATCTCAGAAAACAGGGACAAATGCCCTACTCAAACCCAGAAGTTGGAGCTCAACTTCGTTGGCACAAATACTTTCCAGACTGGTCATAGAAACAGCACTGCAATTAAACATCTGTGTTTTGTGAAACTGTCATTGCATACTAGGAGTGAAACACCCAGATGAATTTCCCTCTGATCCCTGAAAGTTAGTTTCCTTCCCAACCATATCAATCTACCTGTAAGAACACTGCTTCTCTTGTGCTTCCCTTTCCCTTTTGATGAGTTTTTTTTTTCCCCTACCTCATCAGAAGGTTTCTCTGTTTCCCAGCTCACATCACTTTCCTATCTACTTTGTCTGCACCAGTGAACATCTCTGACAGATGTCCTATAACCACACAACTTCCCTTCAGAGCTAAACTATTTCCTCTTCTTGTCAAACAAGATTATTCCTTCAAGCTCACTGATTCTCTCACTGACAATTGCAGTTCCTTTCTTGCATTAGATTCTTCCCTAAAACCTCACTGCACAAGACTGTTCCAATTTTTAGTAGGATTTCCCCTCTCCCTATTCCCAGAAACCATGGTTATTTACCCATATACCACTTGCAGCAGGAACTATTTCTTTGCTAACACAGAAACTGGCCTTCCCACACTCCACAGTACCACTCAACAATAAACAAAGAAGGGAGCAAATCACATAGCTGCTAGCCACATGCAATGAAAATGCAAGCTATTTCAGGGCACTGGGCTGCAGGGTTTCACTATCCAGCAAGTAGTAATAGGAAGCCTTTGTTAGTAAATCCAGCAATAGCAATTCTTCAAGAATTTGTAGATAGTGTAGATCATACTGCAGAGATGTGTGTTTCTCAAGAGAATAGTGTCAATTACTAAACTTAGTAACAGTGGCTATTAAGATTACATTACCAAATGAAGGCATGAAGAGTGGGATGATGTGAGCATTTCTACTAAACTGAGGGATTGCTTGATCAGTAAAGAGTAAATATGGGAAAATTATAGGATTTATAACAGCCATCCCTCAAAGAATCACAGCTC
>JAOWBP010001760.1:27290082-27302744 GCA_028571105.1 Tragopan temminckii
ACCCCTACAATTCTGTGATTCTGTGATAAGTACTCTACTATAACAGAGAAACTGTAACAGTCGAACAGTCCTAATCTACTGACAGACACCTATGGTTCATTTTTAAATCAATTATTGGATTATTATTATTTGATTTTAAAAAGCATGTGTAACAAAGTTTCTGTAATTTTAATGAGTGGTTCTTACCTGTTCCTGGAAGGGGGCACTTCTCACAGTTTGGGCCCCAGGCTTTTCCAACACTGCAACAGCAAAGCTGCTTGCTGAGCTGCACAGAAAGAGGATGCATGCATTGCTTTCCTGCACTAACAAACCGGTAGCAGGGTCCTTTCTCTTCAGCAACCATAGGACTATCAGCTGCAATGGAAGTGGAAGAGAGGATGGTACTGTTCACTGTTTCCAATATGAACATGGCTGCTGAATCTATGCTGCTTTTTCTTATTCATGCTTTTTTTTCTTTTTAATGCCCCATAGTTCTATGACTTGTACATGTGTAAAAACAGTATTTTTCATTGTTCCTGTCCTGATTTTCAGCTCCTAATGTTGTCTGCGCTACCATCCAGCCTGCACTTAGTCTTTAAGACTAGAATGTTAACCAGGAGCTCCGTGCAGAATTCCATTGAGCATACTGTACAGATATAATTTTGCACTACATACTAAAACACTAGTTAAAATCTGCTGTTGTACCAAGCTGATGGAAGCACTGGATTATCTGTTTTGCTAGGGCAACGCAAGAATGTAATTTACACTTCAAAGAAATCAGAAGTTCTGAAAATTGTTCAAATTTACTTCTCACTACCACATAAAAACCCACATCAGATTATTGAGATTGTAAAGTAAAATGTCTATTCCTTTTGAAATTAAAAAACGAAGTAAAATAAAAATTATAAGAAGATATCTAATATAACCCACATTCTTTTGGTCATACCTTGAGGTTTAGATTTGAAGATATTTTGTTTTATTGACAATAAATGGCGAAATGAGTAATACCAATCATTCGACTTCCCTAACACTTAACACAGTAAACATTTTTCTCTCACTTTAATTTCATTGTACTTAACCCGTTTGAACTGCTGCAATCTGTTTGCTTCAACCTGATTTTATTATATTTCACAAATCTAAGGCAACAATGTCTATAGCGCAGACTTGGAAAAATATGCTGTTTCGCTCACATCAACACTTTGTGTAGCAGTCTTCCATCCCTAAAAGCTCCAGTGCTTTTACAACATGGGGATTTCAAAACCCTCAAAGAAGATAAGCGAGGTGTGTGAGGGAGAGGCCTTTCAGCCTTCTATTAAACAATAATGGAAACTACCCAGGATAAATCTGCAGAGGTGGAAGAGAAGAGTGGAGGATACAGAGCTGACTTAGGCTGGGGAAATCGCAGAAAAGGGAAACAAATGTGAAAAAGAATTACACACTGGTGAGAAAGACTCAAGAGGGTATGAGGCTGAATCAGTCTTTTGAAAGCTTTGAGAAAGGAAAAACAGGACAAGAATCTGGATGGTCGCTGGTGGAGTCCAAGGCTTCCAGGAAAGAGACAGAAAAGAAGCGTGAGTGCTCAGAATGGCTAAATAAGTTGAATAAGAGAACATGAAAAAAGACAAGTACAGCTTGGAGCAGTGGGCGTCAGTTATATAAACTCTCATAATGAATTGCAACTAAGCATCTATTTCAGTACTTAGATCTGCACTACTACTCACCTATGCATCTTGAAAGGGTAGGATCTGGCACAAATCCCATTTTGCAGGTACATCTGTAGCTGCCCATGGTATTCAAACACTCACCATTAGGGCACACTCCCTGTAACTGACATTCATTGATATCTGTGGAAAAATTCAAAATAATCAGATACTGAAACAGGATTGCACCCATAGGAACATAAGTTCACAATAATTAACAATTGATGAGACTTGTTTGATGAAGTTATCAGGCTGGTTGCAACACTGTCGCTTTCAGGGTGTCACTGAATTATTTTCTAATGTCTCATGCATTCAGGCCCTTATCATGCCTGGTATTGGATCTATAATTTGCTTACTCTTAGAATAGGACCTATTCTGACAATCATCTAGATACCAGCTGTAACCAAGTCAGGCAAACTAGGATTTTATTCCAGGAGACAGTAACAGTGTGGGTTTGCACCAATAATGAAAATCTCAGAAAAACGGAAAAGAATGGACAGAAGGAAAGCAAAGGCAAGCACAAACCCATAATTTGTCTGTCTTGGCTCATCTCTGAGAAGAACAGCAGAAGTGCATTGAAATACATCTACTTAAAAATGTTTATGCACATTAATCCTACACAAGACTTTTCCTCCCTAACTCTAAGCTAGTAAAAATTGCCTACACTGCTGCACAGACAAGATTTGAGCACAAGTCTGATATATCAGCCTGCTTCTTGGAAATCAGGTATTAGCGACCATTAAAGTACATAGTAAAGTACATATTATATATTACCTTTCCTCTTAGTTTTTATGAACTCTTCACAGGTTTGATGATATTTTATGTTGCTGCTGGATTCAACATGATCAATGACGATAAGAAATTGAATTTGTAAAATGTAACAGAGTTAGCTTTTGGAAACCCACAGTAAGCATCTTTAAAATCTTTCACACTACTGCCTTCATTTTACTCCACAGGTTTGACTACCTGTCTCTCCGTGTTATGATATGACTTAAATTCACAGCACAGCAGAACAGCAGTAGCACATTCAGTGCTGATCTTATCCCTCAGCTCTTTCACTACTGTACCAATCTAATCTTGACACTGACTTCACCTCTATGCACTTTGCCACAAGTGACAAGATTGATAATGTATGTTCTATAACTTTGGATGAAATACGATGGAAACAACACAAATTACAAAAGATCAGCTCTGCCTCAAAGGAATTATTTAGTGAAATTCCCAGACTGCATGACTTTCTGACCTCAGACAGAGCAGACTATTGAAAAAGGAGAATGGTAAAGGAAAAAGAGAAGAAAAAACTGCTGAAATACTCTGAAGATCTTTAACTACAGCAGTCTATGCTTTGACACATCCAATCTTTGAGCGGGAAGGTATCCCGTATAAGCACAGCAGTACATTGTTTATGAATTTCACCTATACAGAAGATGAAAACTGGACTTGTTTTAATGCACTTGAAAATTTTTAGACAGCTTCTTCAGTTGCTTTGTCTAATTAGGTTCACTATTTTGCCCTGAAATCTTCTAACAGGACTGAAAGAATCTACAGAGTGCCAACTGATTCCAAAAGGAAATACTATCACTGTTTCAATATTGTATTTTCTGTGACTACTAAGGGGAATGAGTTAAATAAAACAGCCCACAAACCGAAGACATTCTTGAAACATCCCAAAATAGAAACATACTGACACTGCTACAAAGCTCTTAGGAAGAATGCATGTATTGTTCTCTCTGTTTTCAACATATCATGCTCAACAAGGAAGACACAGATATTACAATGAAATACCTAGAAGCTAATATAAAGCAAATACTGAAACACTCAGAATCCACTGTTGACTTTTCTACATACTGTAGAAACCTACTGGAGTTTTAGACCATAGAAAGGCTTGGGTTGGAAGGGACCTTAAAGACCATCCACAGTTCCAACTCCCTGCTGTGGGCAGTGTTCCCACCCACCAGCTCAGCTGCCCAGGGTTCTCATCCAGCCTGACCTCGAATCCCCCCAGAGAGGGGGCACCCACAGCTTCTCCAGGCAGCAGTGCCAGTGCCTTGTCACCCTCAGATCAGTCCTGAAATTCTAAGTCCTCAAAATGCTTTTAAAACAAATAAACAAACAGAAATAACAGCCCAGAACTTTATGCCATGTTGCTGCTGAGAAAAGCAGGCACTGGTATGTATCAAACGCATCAGCGGTACTCTGAGAAAATCACGTTCTACAGTTTTGCCTGCTAATAATGAAGGTTCCATACCATGATTTACTAAGGTGTCTAAATTGCAAAGAGGTAGTGATTTCCTTGTCATTCACAAATACACAATCATCTTCCTTTCCAAATGATTCAGTTGTTCTATAAAAAAAACCTCATCAATGCTGCCATTACTGTCTCTATTAAAATTCTTTCTAGAGGAAATGTTCTTGAATGTCTGGCATTTAAAAATATTGTCTTGGATTGTCTGTAGTACAGAGAGCCCAGTCACGTATACTCTGTAATTGGTATTTAATGTGAGCACTGCCACGTGCTCAGCTTAAAACATAGGTAAATAGCAATGAATATTCCTTCCACAGCTTTCCACAGTCCCTGGTATGGACGTTCCTCTTGCTAAATTTGTCTAGCATTTTATGTTGCCTTCATTGTGTGTGCTCTGATGCCTCAGCTGAACTCAATTATAATTAATTATATTAATTATAGTCTTTGCCAAGTCATGTTTTCCGGATGAGTTCACGGAATTAGAGTTGATGCTCTATGTTGAATTACACAGCCTATCTAGGGATTAAACAGAGACAAGCCAGAATTGGATTACAAATTTCAAACTTTCTCTCTCAAAAAAAACTAAATAAACCATAAACAAAAATAAATAATAATAAAAAAAAACAATTCCAAAAACACGAGAATAGCTTTTAGAACCTATGTGTGGAAAAATCCCTTTCAGACTATCTATTTCATTTCAGGCTGTTGTAAAATGTCACCAACCCAAAATGTTTCTTACCACCTGCCAGCCAGTCCAGCTGTGCAAACTGCACTGGAATCAACTTGTTCAGGCAGCTAGAAAAGAAATCTGGCTCAAAATTAAAATCTTTTATTTTATTTTTAAAAATCCATCTCATATATATATATATATACACACACACACATATATTTATACATATACATACATAAATATATATGTGGATTTTAAAAACAATGAGAATTAGTTTGCCCCATTGTAAAAACTAGAGGAGTTGTTTTAAAGTCTGAATGATCTTTTGCTATAGAGTACAGAATGATGGCACATTTGTGAAGGGATTTGATGGAACACTCATCTACGAAGCAGAAATATTTTAAGGAGCTCTGTAGTGCTACTATAAACCACACATATGTAAATGAAAGTTTCTAAAGACCAACTAAATATTCGTGTTCAGGTCTCAATGAAAACAGTGACAAAGTTCTACTGGTAAAAAGTCTTGGTTAGTGAAAAAGAAAAAAGGTTATGTGAGGAGCTTTTTCACACAGCACCTGGCATATGGCTTTACCACAGTCTCTCACAGTAGGTGCTGTTATACATAATTAAGGAATTGATAAAGTGTTGATTTTGTTGCAGTTGCTGCTTGGCAAAGTGAACGATTTGACCCTGCTCAATGAGTATAAACTCCATTGGCATCAACGACGCAATGTTATTTTACACTGGCAGCCTTACCGTTCGCTGTTATTTAGTTTTATGCATGCCAAACACATGGGAGAGGTCCTTAACACTCTGCACTCCTAGATTAGGTGGTTCCTCTCCCTGAGTGATTGACAAGCAATGAAAGTTTTACTTCTGTTATAGTGGCAATGGAAGCCATGTGCCATCCCAGAGTCTTTGTTGGTGATCCCACTCTCATACACCCATGCTAATGTACAGAAGTTTTACCATAACCAGACTTGACAATGATGCTGCAGTAGCATACAGATTAGCATACAGTCCCAGCTCCTTCTATACCCTCATCCAAGCAAACACCTTGATATTCAGTGAGGTCAGCTACCACGCTCTCCACGAGAGGCACCACAGTCTTTAAACAACCCAGATGTTGCAAGTCAATCACCTGAAATGCTGTTGGCCTATCTCACAATCTTCCACACTAAGAGCTTAAAACTCTCTCAACAACAATTAGCATTAGACATCTTTTTTTCACAGTTTCTTTATAGGTCTACTAAGTGACAGGTGAACCTGCTCTTAGAAAATGCAATGCCTTAACGAATCACTTTGCTGCTGGATTTCCTGGGGGAAAAAAGTAACAGCCACTTCTTAACTGAATGTTTGCCTGTTCACATGGCAAGTGTTAGTTTCATACTTAAAAAAACAAAACAAAACAAAAACAAACAAACCACAAAATCTATCAGAAGCAAAGGAGGAAGATGAGAACAGTTTAAAGTGTTATTCATTTACACAAGCACATGCTAACATCGACTTAGTTATAAAAAATGGTAATTACCATACAACATTTTTCTGAATCTGAAAATAGTTTCATCTTCAAAAACTTTTACATATATTAGTAACTAAAAGATGGAAATGAATGGATAAGTAAAATATCAAAAGGAAAATTTTTTGGATTTAAAATAATGAAATACTATTTACTTTACTTGTTGTTTTTTTTTTTCTTGCTGATTTCTAAAAAGATTCAAGGGGAACTCCATTTTAAAGGGATCACATTAAAAATACCCCAAAACACAAAGGTGTTCTGAAAGCACGTCACCAGAATCCTATTCCACAAATAGTTAACAGATTTAGATGAAGAACAGACCTGTTTTTAGCCATAATCACATGTACACATTTGGAATTATATGTTCTGCACATCACAACAGTAAATTCAACTTCACTAGTCTAAGTGCAGGCATCATAAAACACATTCTTTTCTTCCAGTAACTGTGATTTAGGGAAGGACTGAATAATGTTTACTTTTCTCCAAAAGTTCTTCCTCGCTTAAAGATAGAAAAGCCCTGTGGCTTTTCAGCACCTCAGTCTATATTCTGAAGGTCAGCTCTATTACTCAAATATGTAATTTGATGATTTATTTATTCAGCTCACTTACATGCACTGCACATTGGGGAATACTGACAATTGAGAAGAAAATACATGAAATGATACTCTAAAAGGATAGGAGGCTAGAAAGGTCATCAAATTCTGTCCTGAGGTATTTAACTTTTAAAAAAGCAGTCAGGCATGATATAACAGGAAGTCTCCCTCTGGCTACTGTATAGATATTGTGTACAAAAGGTCACAGTGCAGTAGAATCGCCCTCTCCCTCCTGTATGCCAGTGGATGGAAAAAAATATGTGCTGAAAGGGAGGAAATATTGCAGGAGGTATTACCTTCTCATTTTCTGCTTGCATTCCTAATTGCTACAATTGCTTCTAAAGTAGGTCAAAACACTCTTGGGGCTGCAACAGCTGTTCTTTGACAGTACTTCGGCTCTTTACTGGAAATCTACATGCAAAATTCTCCTATCTTTCCTCGTGCAATGGTATGCCTAACTCAGTTGCATTCAGGAAGTGAATCATTTCAGGGTCATTCCAGGATTAATGACACCATGATGTAGCCTGAGTATCCCTTCTCCAAGGATAACAAACTATGCCAAGTGTAAACACCAAGTCCTAAGAAAAACTCCTGTGCCTACTTATACCCCAAGACTTGTCACTTACTGCTGAAACAATATGCTTTGCTTGGTTCCCGTAAAGCACACTGAGCATGGCACATCATAAAGCTACAGTAGCCTCCTTTATAATTTGCCAATTTATTGAAATACTTGGTTTGGATTCTTCTGCAAGCAAAAATGAAAATGCTTCACGGCTTAATAGCTTTTGACATATTAACAGCTCAACACAGCCTACCAAGCCTGATGTCCACTATAGCCAAATTAAATGTTGCAAAGGGATTAGTTGATTAGCAGAGAGCTGTTCTGCTGGAGATCAACATACATAAGCTGATGGTTGGAATATCAGCCCTGCAGCATTTCCCTTTGGCAGCCTCCAGATGTAAGAGTATTTAGGAAAAGGACTTCACTGAGTTTTGGCTGTGTTAACCATTATAGCAGCTCTTCAGACCACCCAGACCCAGCTGGCCTAATGCAGAATCACAGGAAGCACTAAGGTGGTGTAAAGCTGTCTGCTCCCTCTTCAGCCTTGTAGCTCATTTGGAGGAGCAAAGACACTGTCTACCCTTTTCAGATAGCAACAGAGGCCCATATTTGGTCACAGACTTAATGGAATTTGAAACATTCTTTCCTACAAAATGAAATTCATTCTTTCATCTTCTTTTCATTTTTAATGCACTGAATTCATGCTCATCAAAATCATCACAGCTTGAAGTACTTAACCACACTTAAGCATTTAAGTTAAAAACAAAATTCTAGAACTGAATGTCCATGTTTATTAATGCATTCTGGTCAAAGCAGTATGCATGTGAGACTATGGGATTTAAATCTACAGCATTCGTTTTAAAGAAAATATTTTTGCACAAGAAATATACTCTGCAAGTTCAACAAACAACCAGAGGTTACTACACAAATTTTGAACAAAACAAATATAAACTGAGATAGCCTGTTGTGTTTTTTTGTTTGTTTTTTGCTTTGTGTTTTTTTTTTATTTTTTTTTTTAAAGAAATCCTTGCTCATTCAGTCAACTTTTTCAGGAGCACTGATAATTTTGAGATGACAGTATCAGCTATCAAAGTTGGATTTAAAAAAACTTCTACAATATATTGAATTAAGACATACAAAAACTTGAGAAAAAAGGCTGACAAACACTATGAAGTTATTTAGTATTAATTAATCACCCTTTTGAAACAGAAGATCTCATTTTTATGTAATGCTTCTTCTACTTTACATATTTGGTACCTGACTTGGGTAACAACATCAACAAATCCACCTCAAAAGACAATGATAAGTTCAGGTTTTCAAAGCATAAACAGAAGAACATAATTTCTATCCTCACAACTTTTAGGGCTTTCTTTGACTATGAAACGAATTCCCCCTTTCCCAAACGCTGACTTGCCCTGTTTGTTTCACTGAGCTCTGTAGGTAAGAAAATTTTGGATTGTGGTTTGAAAATAAGAAAAAAGAATCTAGTTCCTTCTGCTAGTACTTATAGAGAGCTAAAAGCTAAATAAACAATTAGCTTTGGGTAAACATTTAACTTAAGATGCAATTTTTCTTTTACTAAAGAATTCAGAATAAAAGTGGACTGAAATGTCAAAGAAACACAACTTGAGAGAAGAGCTATTTTTGTAAATTAAAAAAAAAATCAAGATGCAAAGTTAGTGAATTAGCATGGCCACAGATGACAGGGCATAAAAACTAAATATGCTACAGCTCCAGCTAGGACAACTTGATATCCAGGATGTTCTTATAAATACTGGACCAAGAAAGAGAACCTGTAGAAGCAGAAAGCCTACTCAGGCCACCACAGACCTGATAGCTGCACTGAAATATTCAGACAAACTTGTGGCTAGGAAGGAGTCAACAAGTATTGCAGGCTTTCTCATATCCTCTGTCACAAGTGTTGGGTGCCAGAGGACACAAGCAGTCATAACATCTGCAGCCCACATCTGATTCCAGGCCTAACCACTATGGAAAAGTAAATTTCTGAAGGGGGACCTCTACACTTAGCTATGAAATCAGATCTCTAATTTTTTCAAAACCTCTTGAAGGTATGCAGACTGGCCTTTGTTTAAATAGCTAAGTAATAAAATTGAATGGAAAACACTTATCTGCATTTGATGCAAAGCAAACAACCTGTCTTTCAAAAAGAACCCCAGATTCTTAAGACACTTTGCTGCACTTAGGTAAAGCAAACTATATAGTTCAATTACACACTGATTAGCATTTGTCAAAGTATTGGGTGACTTAATTAGCAATGACTTAGTAATTAGCCACCGAACATTATTTAGTAATATGTAATATTGTTACATACTGTACATATCTAATATGTAATATTAGTAATCTGCGCCCAGATTTTCAGACAGTAAGGTCTTTAATATGTACAGTATCTGAAGCTACAAATTAAGACTGGAATAATAACTTATGGGAAGTTCTACTTAATTTCAATGTACTTTAAACTTCCTTGGGAGTGGCACTCGACTGAATGGTCTCCAAACAGGTGCAATATGAAGGCATAATCTTTTATTCCCTTTACAATCCTGAGTTACAACTGTACCTACTGACATCTCAGAAAATACTGTTTCAGCTGTAACTTACGTTGCAAACCACCACAAAATCTTCAATTCCAAGAAATATATAACATTCAGAGCATACTGCCTCTATTATCATTGTTTCAGTAATAATCTGATTAGTGAGAACAAGATTAGGTAAAAGAAACAAACAACAAGGTTTTGTTGGCAATGAAACTTTTGCAAAATATTGTTTAAAAATTACAGGGAAAAAAACAGTTTCTTATTCTAGGAAATGACCTGCTGATTCCTGTGTGCTAACAGAACAACAGCAGGAGAAATCAATCCAAATCATTTTGTGCTTCTGTGTGGAATTTACTGGAACACAAATTTGCAGAGCCAGACGTTTCAAACACATAATCAATGTCCAAACAATAACCCAGCCCAGTTTCTGGAGATATATTTATTTCACGATACTAACATAATAAAATAACTTATTTGAAAGAAGTTTGCTAACTTAGTAACTAAGCAACAATAATTAGCATTTTTTGATGCTAGTCTCCTTTAAGCAATAAAATTTATTTATGTGAAAAAGAGAGAAAATTCCTGTATTTTACAGACAAATGTAGAAGGGCAGAATACACCTTCAAAATTTATTTTAAATCATGATGAAATCAAGGAAAAAAACTTCAAGTCCCCAGAGCATAACATTGCAGAATTTGATCCAATAACATATAAATACCAGTTCCTTTGAGTGATTTACGGTGAATTTTAAGCAAATGAGGGCTTCTCAATAAAATTCAACTTTCTTTTCGCTGAAAAACAACAAATATTCAGGTATTTTTCCAGTCCTTCCAGATAAGACTTTTAAAAGTGCTCTATTGGCACACGTTAGTTTCCTGAAAAAGTAATCCAAATTGTTTTTACCAGCTGCTTTTTTCATCCTGTTTCAGTTTTCCAAGAAAACCATTAGCAGAAGGAAACAGTAAGTATAATTCTAAACAGGGAACCAGAAAATAGGACCATGTATGTATTTTGACAAAGAACTTTCAACTCTGATAAACTCTCCTTTATCTCCAGTGACAGCCTAAGGGCATCTAGGCGTGCACATGTAATAAATCATCCAATTGAAAAGATAATTAGTGAGGGGAAAAGAGCTTTATTGATCGCGATTATACTAAACTGTTCAAATTAACATACCCACAGATGGCTCTTTGTTGTCCTACATATACATCAGAGAGAAGAATGATTCATTACTTTAGCTCACTCACTTGAAAGGAAAAAAAAATCAGGATCTGGTTATTAATCACGCTAATACCACACAGGCTTTGTAAACTAAGGAGGCTTTTGACTGCAAAACCAATGTAGAACAAACGGTTAATTAGGCTTTTAGGCTGGAGTTTTCAAAGGCAGTGAAAGTTGGATGACATCTAGGTGAAAACAGCACTCTCTTTAAGCTGCAGGCAAGGATTCAGAAATATATCCCCATTATTATTTGGTCTGGCAGTGCTGGCCCTTTTTGAGCATGGGCACAGCATGCACACCCTTTCAGCAAAGAATAATCTAATTAAAATGTATACTTGCATACGAACATGCTGTGCCACTCCTTTCCAATTTAATTATAACGGTTATTACAAAAAAATGAACACTCCCTCGCCAGCAGCTTAAACATTTTTCTCTTCACAGTTACTGCTGCTGCTTTGCTGAAGTTCTTGAGACAGAGAGCCATTTCTTCATTAGCCCCGTTCTCTTTTAGAAAAGTGCGTCTGCTTCAGATAAACACAAAACGGACACTTTTGCCATTGAGAAGCAACGTTAATGGCCATTTCAGGACTGAAATATACCCTGCAAGCAGCTCTTTCACAGATGAAGCTAGTTTTCCTGATGACTGCTCAAAGGTCAAAATCCTGACCCTCTGAGAGAAAAACGGTTATCTATTAATCCTGTCTGCTTCATGGACATTCCTTCTCTCTAGTCCTTCCTTATTTGTACTGCATTTTCAGAGTATGTTGGTGAGTACATTACTGAGAAGCCACCCAAGTCTCAATACTGCAAAGTGAGAAGGTTGTAGCAGTCACCACCTCTGCCCTTTCCAGAAAGTTAAGAAATTGTTCCCATCCTTAGTTAATCATCAGTCTCCTTCCTATTGGGATTATCTGACTCCCACTCTCTGATTAAACTCTGTTATAAGTTTCCATGCATCGACTACAATTATATTCAGAGTCTACAGCTCTCTTTCTTCCAGGATAATGATAGCAGAAATAAAACAAACTCTTTAAAGCCTAACATTTCTTGCAGTATTAGTTACATACTACAAAAATTTGTCAGGATAAAACTAGCAAAATCCAGAAGAACAATGCTTAGCCTACCAGGTACTGCTCTATTGCCACACACTACCATGGCAAGACTGAATTCCTTCCTACCCAGAAACGTATGTTCTCCTTCTCTGTCAGCCTGTCGCTGCTCTGCGAAACAACTTCCTGGAAACATTTTTCTTCCTGGCAAACTACTTCTGGCAACTTTCACAAGAATCAGACCATTTTCTGTCTGTAGCCCCTGACTAGGGGTCTTGGTTTCCATCTAGTAATGTTTGCCAACAGCTAGGTAGGAGAACCTTAAAAAGAACTGAATGCCCTATTCTACTTTAAATGTCTGCTGGGTTGCTGCTGTCTAGGAATGCCATGTGTACACTGTCAGGTTTGGGCTCAACTACTGGAGATATCATAAGTTCCTGTCTCATCTGGACCATGTTCAGAGGGATGTATGATGGTACAGGTGCACAAAGTCACCCTTCAGACACTTCATAGCCTCTCTTCTACATATTCTGAAAAAATGCATAGCTAATATACAGAATGAGACAGTTTTG
>JAOWBP010001760.1:27302844-27333225 GCA_028571105.1 Tragopan temminckii
AGCATTCCTAGGAAGTGTTCCAGTGCAGTTAATGTTTTCTGTATCTGCTTGACCTGCCCAGAGGAGCTCACTTTACATGAGCTAGCCCAGCTGTTCGCAGCCGGGATAGGAATGTTGTTGTGCAGGGAGATTAAATAGTTTATTTCTCATCCATCAGGATGAGTCCTCAGACAGCTAGTCAGCTGGGCTTCTAAGGTGACAGCTTTTACCTTGGGCTAATGGATGCTTTATAAATAGCCGCTGTTAGACGCTAATTGCTCTGCTGGAACCTTTACTCATTCAGCATGTTTTTATTCTCATTTCTAGTCCAGGCTTTTCACTGGCTGCCATCAGCAGTGTTCCCTGTCTGAGGCTTCACAGTTGGCTCAGAACTTCACTGCAGACATACAGACGGTGTCTTCTTGGAGCTATTTCTGGAGGTGCGCTGTTACCCTCCGAGCTGCTGCTTTTTATCATCATTTCTTAAACACGAGGAGTGTGACACTTCAGATGCTGTGCTGACCTCTAGTGACAAAGACAGAAGAAAAAGTGTCTTTGCTTTTAACACCTAGGAATGCCAAAGCTTCCCCGTAGTTCTCCTTTCTGCAGTTTCCAGCCCAAACAAATCATGAGGGTTTCATCTCTCCTTTTGTGTCTCTGCGTTTTGAAGATATGTGCTTATATTTCTGCCCAGTTGTTGAACAGCTGCTGCTGAATCCAGATCTGCTAGTTGTGCAACAGGAGATTTCTATGATTGTTTATAAACATTTATAATAAGATAATGTTTTTACAACCTGCTGATACTCCATTTATGGAATCATGGAATCCTTAAGATTGGAAAAGACCCCTAAGGTCTTCTTGTCCAATCGTCAGCCCATCCCTCAGTGCCACAGCTCCATCCCACACCTCCCTGGGCAGCCTGTTATGATGCTACAAGAAAATGATTTATGTAAAGCTAACTTACCCCCCAGAACTCAGAGTTTGAAAACATTGATGTGAATCTTCCTTTTGTCCCTTAAGTACATATGTGCTTTAATTCACATTTTGCATTGCCTATGGGGGACTTGAAAGGGTTTGGTGAAATAATATTTGTTCTGAAAGACAGAAGAAATTTGTATTAGCAGATTGCTTCAATGCTGCTAGATCTCTTTCGTAAGGTTTTAAACACTTTATTTGGCACTGTTTTGAATTATTATTATTTTTACTTCTATAGAGTTGGAAAAATGTGTGTCTTCCTGTTTTGTGAGCTGAGTTACTCTGTTTGTGAGTCCCCAGAAGTCAGTAGAGTTGCACCAAAATCAGATGAGAAAGTGTTAACACAGATTAACGGACAGTGTTACTACAGAAGAACAAAGAGAAGAAATGTTGGAGAAAATTTCTAAGAATGGAAGCCATGAAATTAAAAGTGTAAGGGAATGGAGAGAGCTGCTGCAGGGATCTTTCAGGCCTGCTCTAGAGGCTGATGAGAACATGCATAGGGAGCCCTTGCTCAGGGTGTCACCAAGTGTCTTGTAGCTGTTTTGAGTTAGGTATTTAGACAGGAAAATACTTAGTATTAGATTTTCCTGGCTTGTCTTCCTTACAGTGCATGTTTGCGAGTGTTTTGTTTTAGTCTAGTATGTGGTAGATGTAACATTTGTAGCTAGTGCTCAAACATAAACTAAGTTTTACGGGATGAAGTAAGGGCCAGCTTGGCTGAAAGCAGTTATTGCTGCCTGGTGGTGGAATAACCCAATACCAGAACTATGACCAGATGTTAAATTAATATGTATAGCTGGATGCACTGTGTTATTTCCTTCACTAGTGAAACTCAAAAGCTTCTTTACCATTAATCGGCTTTGTTTTATATTCAGTGTAATGAAATGGGATAGCATTGCAAGAAGCAGTGTAGTTAGTGTAGTTCTTTAGTGTTTTGAAAAGTGACCTTTAGGCATGAGAAAATGTGAATGAAAGTTCTACATTCATTCAGCTCGCTGTTGCAAAAAACAAATGATTTCCCTTTCCTTTCTTGCTTTATTTTTGAAACTTCCTTATCCTGTGTTTGCTGTGTAGCTCCATTTGGTGATGTTGCAGGCCAGAGTACTTTAGCTGCTAAAAGTACCCTTGAAACTTCTTGCTTGTGGTAGAAAAAAAAGGCAAACGTGCATGTTGCAGCCCTCTGAGTAGTTTTGAGAAGAATACAAATATGATGTGATGGTGGTATCCTCTGTTTCTATGAGGTGAGAGAACACTGTGAGATGATGCTATATTCGTGATGGATGTGATCAGCTTACCTTGGCAGAAGATGCATCTCAGCACCGGATTGTAGCTATCACTTTCACCACATGCCACATCTGTATTTAGAGACTGAAAACTACTTTGTGGATTCCTGTACCAGTAAACAGGAAGGAATTAGTGCATGGGAGGCTGAGGCTTTGGCTGTGAGCAGATGACAAGGTATGCCGGAGGGGAGGGAGTATCAATGGAAAAGAGTATCAAATGGGAATAGAGTATCAAAATGGGAAAGAGTATCAAAATAGGGAATGCTTTTGCGTATGGCCTGCAGCAAGGGGGGTGAGTATGGATCCAGGGAACAGTGCCCACTTGTAGCACAAGAGGGACCACTGAAATGACTGGAAAATTGACTTAATTTTAAGGTGGAAACAGACTGTCTTTGGCTGGGGATATTGGAACAGGTCCTACCCACCCTTTGGGGCAGTTACCTCCTGGATGAGAAGTGGCATAAATGAAACTTCTATTGTGAAAAAAATAAAAATATTGCTTAGCTGTACTCAAATCTTTCCTGCCAGAGACATTCCTCATCAAACACTCATAGTGGGATTTTTCAGAAGAGCTTGGCACAGCCTTTGCTCTGCCACTGAACTCCATGGAGATGCCACAGGCTTTGGTGGGAAAACAAGCTAAATCAATATGGGGAGATTTGGAAAATCCAGTCCGGAATGGATCCTGGCAGCATAACTAGATAGGGATTGGAGGTGATGCTGAAATTGTCACGTAGAAATTTTCCATGCTGGCTAACAGTATCCTCTTCATCCTCTCTGGTTTAGAACTAATGGAAAGCAGTGTGTGGAGAAGCATGACTTTCGGGGAAAGGAAAATCAACATAGAAAGTAATAAAAATACCCGAATTTCCTCCCTTCTCTGTGCCTTTCGTCAGGACAAAGGCTTCACTGCAGAACTTTACTTCTAACCTGAGATTGCTGCTTAACTCTTCAAGTACATAGTGCATAATGCTCCTTCAGGACAGGATACTTCTGAGGTGGGCCGAGCAGATCTGTGTCTTTCTCAGAGTGAAAGGCAGGCCCCTGGCACTTTCTCAGATGTGGGTGAGGAAGGGGAAGAGCGTAATAGAATTATGGAATGGCCTGGGCTGGGAGGGATCTCCACTTCACATCCCCTCTGTCAGGTTGCCTGTCTTATGTAGGGTTAGGGCACAGAGACTGCTGTATCAGATCACATCCTCTTGACATGGAAAAAATGTAGTTTGGAAGGGACCTCCGGAGGTCTCTAGTATAATCTTCCACTTCAGGCAGGGCAAGCTTCAGAGTTTGGTGAGACTACACAGCTGAGGTGCAGGACTGTATTCTCTGCTTGGTGTGTAAATGCAGCCTTTGCCGGCTATGGAGCGGTGACCGAAGAGGCTCCAGGTTTTGTGGTTCTCCTGCTGTAAATGCAGTGACTGCAGCCCAGTTGTTGGCATTTTCCAAGGCTGCTGTTGTTCTCAACAAGCTGATGTTGTCGTCACTCAAAGGGAAATCTTCAGCAAACTGCTCATTTTCCTCATTCACATAGATTTCCCAGGTAAATTTCGGATCATCTGATAGGAAAAAGCTATAGAAATAACAAATTATGATTTCAGATTTCAGAAGTGAGGAGCAGCCTCACATATGGCAAATTCACCTTTTTTTTTTTTTTTTTCTTTTTTTTTTTTTCTTTCTTTCTTGAATGGCTCCCTTGGCCTGCTTGGTGTTAGAGTCCCCACAGCAAGAACAAACTGCTCTTCAAAGTGGGTGGCATTACTGAAGAACAATACTGTAGTCTCTTTGAGAGGCAGCAGTGGGGTTTTTAAGTTTGGTGTGTACTTTAAAGGCATGTGCTGTGGTTCAGTTGGTGGCCAGGTCTGGCCCATGCCATGATCTAATGGGATCTATCACCTTTCCTTTTGAAAAACTGGGAGGGATTGCCAAAGCCAGGATTCTCTCTGCTGCCACAGCTGCCATGTGGGTGTCTGTCCAGGGGCAGTGAGGGATTCAAACTGGATCACTGTGAGCTAATGTTCGCGACAGCCGTTTGGAGCCCTCAGTGTTTTGGGACTTCTCTTAGTCAGGAATTTGTCTATGTCAGTTGCCACTGAGCAGCCGAATATTTTCATGACTGCCAATTTTGTCTCTTGAATTCAAGCAATTTTTCCTGCTGCGACAGTGTTTTTCCCAAAGAATATTAGTGATCACTTTGAATACTGTTTTAATTTTGGCTATTTTTTAACTGACTAGCATCCTGACAGGAAAGTATCTGTTCATATCTAATGTCTAAGTGAAATGCCTCTGTCAGTGCTGTAGAGCCTTTGTTCTCCTTAGCACGGTAGCATTATAATGGAGCTAGCCGAATTCAGTTTTAACCACATCAGCAATCTTGTAACACCACTTTTGTAGTGAGGAAATGGCTGGCTGGAGAAGGACTATATATACATAAATATATAAAAGGGTTGATATGAGTATAAAAAGTGTTGGTGCCATTTGGTATAAATTGTAATCAGTTCCAGAAACTTGCACTCAGAAACTTGAATCAAGGAATTGTACTTCGTGGTTTTTGTATTTTTAGGGTTCTCACCTAAACCACAGCTCTTGTAACCAGTAAATGGCTACAGCCATGGTGTCCAATCCCTCCTCTTAACGATGTAAAGAAAATGTTTGTTTAACTATGAATTGAAATTGTATTCCTGAGCCCTGCAGCTTTTCAGGTGAAGTGCCAGAACCAGTCACGCTACTGGGGCAAAGTAGGTGGGCTCAAGGCCTGGGTTCAGATAAACTGTTTTTCACTTAATTCCTTCAATTGTATTTTGTTTAAGGCATTTCTGAAGGCCTGGAGCCAGTCAACATGGGAAAAACACTGGGATCTGAATGGGATTTAGGCTGGTTGGTATGCTTTTGGCTCCCTCTTTGTGTTTGTCTTAAGTCAAATAAGATGTAAAAAGAGGCAAAAGGAAAAGGCAGAAACGTGCAGAAAGTAGTTTGCTTATGTAATGTCAGCAATGGATAAGTGCGGATTTAATGAGGCTGTTGAACCAGAATATTTCCAAGCTGGAGGCATGGCTTGGGTCAACTGATGCACCTTTGAGTCAGGCAGGGGAGATGGAAGGACGCACCAAAACCTCTGCTGTGTACTGCTGATAACAGCAACAGATAGGCTAAGAGCTCGTAGAGGCATGGGTTGTCTGGTTTCGGTTTTTTTGGACCCAGAGTGAATGTGTGTCTGCCTGAACTTAATGCTACTGGTAGCTTTTAACCCTGTGACCAGTTTCAGCTTATATGTTTAAGAGAGGACCAGAAGGATGGTAGTTTGAGGCCTTTACACTTCAATGAACAGCTAGAAAGCGGCGATGCTTGCTGTGAGCAGGGCCAGCTCTTGGCGTGGCAGTGGCTGCATCACTGCTTGCGTGGCCATCAGCCCTTCCTGGCCCCCAGCTGCAGACCTGTGCCTGCTGGGCAGGAAGACGCAAGGAGCTGGAGCTGGCCTGCTGAGGGGAGCTGTGCTGAGGGGAGCTGTGGGGAAAGGCTGTAGGAAAGCAGGCTTTGTTTTAGTGTTTTTTGCCCGTGGAACGACTTGGGTTTTTGTTTTTTCTCTGAAGTAACAAAGCAACTTGGAGTGTATATTGTTTGAGAATGGCAAACTCCCAGGCTATTCTAAACTTGTTGTTTTAAAAAGATGCAATAAATCAGCAAGGAGCCAATCCTGTGGCTCAGAATTACACGGTCTGCACAGTGTTTGTCCTGAAGCAAAGTCTTCTAAGGGTACCGAAGTTTAACTGTCATTTCCTCAGCTGTCACACTGGGATACTCCCGGGAGCAGCAGAGACTCACGCTGCCATCCTAACTCCCTTAACTGGGGGAGGATTGGAGCAGTACTGAGATGTGGAAGCCCGAGGCTGTGGTGCTGGCTGTGACGGCAGCTTAGGGGTGTAAGCCAGCTTTCCAGATGAGCCCAGCCCATTTCTGAGGCAGGAGGAGGCCATCCAGGGGAGGGAGAGTGGGGAATTGTCTCTGAATTTTCACAAGAGCCAAATGCAGAACAGAATTCTTTAATCCAAATTTCAGGGTAACACCTTTCAGAAAGAACTCCTTTTAACAAGGATTGTCAAAGATGAGAATGTAATCCAATGTGAAAGTACTCAGCTCTTTGCAGCATCGTTCTATAACATGGTGATGATGGGAAGCTCATAAAAGTTTGGGGAAAAGCCACAGATCTTCAGAAGAGAGCAGCTTCTTTGCCTGTGAAAGAGCTGCTCTGTTCTCAGAAGTACAGCTCTCTGTTGTTACCATGCTTTCAGTTTCTCCACTTTAAATTCTTGAGCATCTGTTTCAGGCACTTCTCTGCTTCTTGAGGATATGTGGATTTTCACAAGAAAGAAGGATGAAATAATAAGCCCCAGCAAAACTCCTTTCAATGAAAGGAAGGTTCTGGTAACCTTGGAGGCAGATTTGCTTAGTCTACAGAGCTTTGTACTGGAGGCAGAATGATTTAGTGAGACAGTTACCGAGTTCTGAATCCTGCTCAGATACAGAATGGGTTCTCTTACATTTCAGGGTGCCTCTTTTTAATGAAGTGGTGGACTCAGCTCCTGTGGGCAAATCATCATTGATAAGGAGAGAAAAAGAGACACCATATGTGAATTTTCAACCATCATCACAGAGAAGAATTTCCATCAATACCTCAAACAGAAGTTGACTGGAAGGAAGCCACAGCAGTATGTTAAGAGTTTTCACTGGGTATGTCTCAGCCATAACTCTGTATATTGGTTTTTGAGATTTTTGTGTATCATCTCACACTCTTATTTGAGAAAATCTAAGGAGATAATAGGCTGTAGAAGAATTAACTTTAAGCAGGAAAACTATGAGCCCTTTAGCTACAGAATTTCCTAGTGTGATCAGATCTTTCTTTTCTGTAACCACAGCAGGTAAGCATGTAATTTTTCTTCTAATTTTAGATAAGCTGTAGTGTTCTTCCTCTGACTTCTTCTCCCTGTCACTTCACTGGCCCTCCATCATCCTCCTGCTTAACTCTAGAATAAAGTCATACATGTTTGGTACTTTGCAAGTAGTCTCTTCCTTGAAGATCTCCCCCCTCCCCCCCAACATTTTTATTCAGGACAGTTTCCTTTATTTTTTCATACAGTCAGATCTTAAATGTGCAACATCTTCACTTGTCCTTCTGTCAGACTTCAACAGTTACAGAGGAGAGGCCCTGAGAAGGACCCATGCTGCCACAGTGAACAGGGACAGGGGCTTTAATGAGACCCACTGAGCACTTAGTACTTAAAAGGATACAGCGTACAGCATTTTTAGTTCTGTGACTGGCCTAAATATTGTAAAATACTCAGACCTGAAACAAGTATTCCTTTTCTTTGGTGAAATGAGAAATAAAAAACAAATTTTCAGGCAATTTAAAAGTTTCATTTTATCCTTTTTCTCTTAATGCAGGGCAGGTCTGAAAGACACAACAAAAATGTTTCATTTGGAAACTATCACAAGGACCTGCTGTAGGATTGCCAAAGTAAACAGTTTCATTCTAGAGGAGGTCGAAGTGAAACATCTGTCAGTCTGGTAATCTTTGTGTCCTTCCACTGAAAAATGGAGCTGATGGGAAGGTACAGTTCAGCAAGCAAAGAAAAGGAAATTCTCCCTCTTCTCTTAACTATTTCTGAAAACTGAGCCATCATACTGAAGAGCCTGATTTTCAGACTTAGTGGGAATTATGCCTAAGCCAGGTAGCAAAAAAAGTTCCATGGAAGACAACTTCCAAGTCAAACAATTTCTGTAGGTCTGCGTTTGAAATCCTCACCCTGGAAGTCTTAACTTCACCCATCAGCTAACTCAGTTTCTGGTCTTATTAAAACAACATGAGAAGAAAAAAAACAGCCAGGGACCTCCCTCTCACTGCTGCAATGTAATTCTAGTACTGTAAACACCCTAGGGTTACATTCATGTAACTTAAGTACCAATAAGGGAAATAAAAAAGCCCACAATTAGTAAATAGCTTTTTCTAAAAAAAGGTGATTTTATTGAGTTTTAATATACAGCTTTAATATGTTAGGGTAATCATACAAGATCTCTCGTGTTCAATTTACACATTACAATACAGACGTGAGCTAAAATCTTTTGTTTTAATGTACAAAAGGAATCCAATGTTGTCCACTAGCAGCTTTGAACTTGGCAAGAAAGGTTCTAGAGACTTTAAGTGCAGTAACAACCATACAGAATACAAAATGAATACAAGGACTTTTCGCCAAGGTATATAAACATTTGAAAACAAATGGTGCCTGCTCCACAGGGCAGACAACTGGCAAATTAAAACAAGTCACTGACCAATGTTCCAGAGTAGAAGGAGCATTACCCTGTGTAACAGTTCTTATAAAATATCCTAAGAATATCTGTATCAAATAATTTGTACTGATCAGAAAAAAGGTCTGAGAAGAAACAGTAGGCAAGGAACTGAACAATCAAAAATGACATAGTAATATAAAATATTTCCATCACTATTTAAATGCCAAATTAAATCAAGCAATAGTAAAAACAAAACAGAAACAAAAACAACAACAAAGAAACAGAAAACTAAAGCTCTTCTGTTTAAAATAACAGCACTGTTTTTGCTTATTTTCAATGATTTTTTTTTTCTTATGAACACACTATATACTTGATTATTTCTTTCATACAGAGTAATGTGTCCATTTGATTTGTTTCGTCACTTCAGTGAAGCTGACCAGCAGTCAGCCCATCACGTCTCACCTTTGACACATATTTAATGCTTTTTCCCCCTTATGTTCACTACTCTGGTGCCTCCTCTTCTCAAGTTAAATACTTTTTCTTCTTTTTCTTTATACAGTGCAGAGTATATGGGCTTAGGATATGGAGATTTTCCTCTACTCCAGTTCACTGTCTAGTTCTGAGTTCAGTGGTGTGCAGTAGTTTGGCTTGTCTGAAGGTACGTACCCTGGGAGACACAAACACTTGTACGAACCTTCTGTGTTAATGCATTTGGCATTCTTGCAGAGAGACATCCTGTTGTTCAGCTCATTGCACTCATTCACATCTGCAAAAAGTGGACAGCAAAACACATGTACTTCAACATGCTTTGTAGGTAAAACACATTTATTTCCAGCATTGGCAGGAGCAGAGTATGCTGTAGGAAGACACTGAGAACTATGTATTCAGTTAAGATCAGGTGGTATTAGGCTAACCCAAAAACTGTAACACACTCATTTTGTTGGGAAGAAGTGGTAGTTACCATAGGAAATCAGTGTATTTGAAAACCTTAAATTGTTACATTATAGAGTCAGCTTAAGCGGTGACACAAAACTTTAATAACCATTTGCAGGTTTTTATTTGATTGCATGAAAGTAGCTTTATAAGAAAAGTGTTGCTGATTCTTAGTATAATATCTGTATTTAAAAAGCAAGTATTTCAGGCCTTGCTGGTGCTGCCAATTAGACAGTTCTAAACAGCAAATTACCTGTAGTCCATCATGTGCAGCATTTGGCCTGAAACACCCAGAGCTAAGGAGGCCAGTTTGCTGTAAGTTCTGAAGATTACAAGGCATGCAGGTAAGCTCATCACGATACAGCTAGGAGACCAAAGCTTCAAAGTTACACAGCACACTGCTAAGCAGGGTTAGCATGGACACTGTCAAATACCCACACGCCCTCTGTGATAGGCTCTACGCTGAGAAGTGCTGGTTGTTTTGCTTCATCTTCTCCCTGTCACTTCACCTTGCCCTGTTTTTCAGTTGTATACACAGTCACTAGATGCCCTGGTTGTCTGTTGTGCAGATTGACTGATTAAGAGTGAGAGGACAGACTGTTTATTTTCACTGCTGAAATCAGTGAGAATTAGTGTACCATGTGCTGCCAAATGGATATCTGAATATTTGGGAGTTCCAACTGCTTAAAAAACTCGCTCCTAAAATTATTCTTCTGCTCTGGATCCAGATCCATTCTCTCAGTCTGGTTTTGAAAAAGCGTTGCTCTTCATGTTACAGTGTTGCATTGTTGATACAAGTTTAAGCTTCATTGCACAAGGGTGTGTCTCTTCATTTCTAGGCTCTTAACTGAACACAGCTGTCACAAACTGAGGAACAGCACCACAGTTACTTCTGTAGCCTTTGCAGTAAATCAAGATTAAATTGGCATACAGAACTTAGGTGATCATCAGTAACCTCTTCTTTTTTTTTTTTTTTCTTAGCCTCTGCTTAGGTCAAGTGACTGAATAAAACTGACAGGCTAAGAGAAGAATAAGTAGTAAATACACCATGCTCACCAACACAAGTCATCTTGGCCATGTCCAGGTGATAACCATCAAAGCAGTCGCAGGTGTAGCCTTCCTGGACTCTCACACATCGGCCATTTTCACATCCGTTCAGAATACCGCATTCCTCTGCTTGTAACTCCTCAAAGCTGTTCAGAAAACCTGAGCAAAGAAAGAATTACCAACAAGTAAGTTACCGCGCTGCTGAATGTATATATACACCCAAACACATAGCGAGACTGAAATTCTCTCAGAGGTTTACTGAAACGCGAGTTGACTTCGCAGAATGCAGGTCAGCTTTAGCAGAGCTACACCATCTGGAGTTGTAAATGCACTAGAAAAGTGCTCTGATGTTTCAAGATGAAAACTGAATGACTTAGTGAACGCTGTATTTTAAAATTATGTTAAAAACCTGAGGGTTTTTTTTTTTTTTTTAATGAAAAGGCATGCTTTGTCTATTTTTTTAAGGATAAATCAACGTTTTCTCAGTTGCACATTTTATTTTAATATTTAAGTATATTGACTTTTGTGTAAACAAAGGTACAAAGGTAAGCAGCGGTAGTGCAGACTGGGACAAAAGTTCTTTACAATAGTATTCTAGAAAAGTGAGGTATGCTTATGGGGGAAAATACTTAAAAAAATTCAATTGCCTTAAGGAAAGTAAGAAATCAGATACTGTTTTACTATTGTGGGTTTGGTTAATAACTCTCTGGCTGGTACTTCAGCAATCAGTGCCAGTACAAATACTTGTAATCTACCCGTCGTTCCATGTCATAATTCTCAATGGTGAGTAGCTAAAGGCTCCCTGTTTTATTATGAATTTATGTATAAAGAGGAATATGTATTAAAAAAAAAAAGACATTTTTTACACATTCAGAGATTTTCTGTAAGACTGAATTGCTCCTCTTAGTTCTGCGTAAGTTTTTCAACTGGCTTTCAATTCACTGAGCTGTTTGTAACAGGACTGCAGATGGCAGCCCATCACATCAAAAGGCCTTCTAAGAAAAAAGGCTGGAGCATGTGAGACTCTGTTGGCCTACCAGCATAATGAATATATAGCACAGAAGTGGACGTGAATTTGGGCTGGAATGAAACAGAGTATAATACATTGCTCCATCTGTCCCATAATGTATGATTAGTGGAGTGAACGCACAAACCATTGGTTTATGTAAAACCTGGTTACCTATTCACTGTTACAACATTTGTAACCAATTTGCAAAGCTACCTTGCAATATAAATTTCTCTCCCTTTCCTGCTGCTTGTTCTCCTGTCTTTTTCTATACACTTCATCCTGTCTTGGTCCTTGAGTCTCTCTCTCTTTTCTCTATTCCTGCCTTGCTCTTTCTAATCTGCCTTTTCTGTACTATCCTCCACGTATATCCTCCAACTTTGGCTATACATACCACCACTTTTCTGTGATGAAAATGTTGGACCTACACCAAGTGGCTGATTTTGAAGAATATACTGAGGTCTGTAAGGATTTATTTCCCTCAGGCCTTAAGAGAAAGCTGGGCCAGATCCATCAACAGCCTGGACATTCCTGAAGGACATCTGAGATGTTGCACACAATCCCTCACACCCTGCCTGCAGCCCACTCCAGCCTGAAGGTTGTATGCATGCATGCTCTCTGATCATCCTTTGTTCTGTAGTTTCGCTGCAGAGAGAGAACAGCTTGCATGCTCTCCATTTCTTCCATATGAATTGTGCTGGAAAATCATGAAATACTGGCACAGAGGTATTTTCTTTTTCCCTTTTTGTTTTTTCGTGTGTGTCTCTTTTCAACTAAATGTACTCCAAAGAACTCTGTCCCATGCTCCAGTGGAAAATTAATTTGTGAGAAAGAAAACTGGCGCTCCTCTCTACCTTCAGCTGTAAATCTGTTGGTAAATATAAATTTAGTACATTTGGCACAGAATGCTCTACTGTATTAAGAATTAAAATTGCACTCTGAGCCCAACTTTACTCTTATACAACACTGGCTCTTGAACCAGGACACCTGACTGAAAGCTAATGTCATAGGAATAACTAAAAAATAAATAGGACACATTACTCAGAAGCAAACAGAAGAATAAAGCCAGCTATGGGAAAATAGTCCAAGTTACAACCCTCATTTCAAGCATTTTACATAACAGAGAAACTTGCTTACGGTCTTCAATGAAGTATGGATTAGTTTCTGGAGTGTAGTGCTCCTCAAAGTCAACCAAAGCATCTTGTCCATATGGCCGTCGAGATCCTGGAACAGGAATGTTGCACAGCTGGGCATAATCCTCTGAGGGGAGAAAGAAAAGAGGATATAAAACTAATCACACTTGTAACACAGGCTGCATTGCATTAGTCGCAGTGTACTGTGGCTCATATTAGCTGGAAATAAACTTATCTTCCTAGAAACACCATAAATCTGCGATTCCCACAAAGCATTGTCTCTTCAAGAAGAATGTCATTAAAATGTAACGAGCCAAATACAGACTATTAAGTCATAATAGGGATAACACCAGGGATAGATTTCAGTCAGTAACTGCACCAAAAGTTATGGGTCATGTTCTTCTGGTCCGCTCTCGCCTTGAGCAGAGGGATGCTGTGTGTACCAATGCCAGTGCACCCCTGACCAGAACTAGCTGTGCTTACGCTCTTTGCTGGTTTAATAAAGGCTCTCCCAGCCCTTTGTCAGCTAGCAGAAGACATCCCAAAGGAAGCAAAAGAAGCTGTATTTCTGGCAGTGCCAGCCAACCTGCAGAAATCACAGAATAAAAACCCTTCCAAAATAGCATGCGCTCCTTTGCAAACCATTCTTCAAACCACACGCTTAATTGTTAGTGCTGTTCAAGGTCTGCTTGGCTGCAAACCTGACAGGGCGAGGGAAAATGTATGGGAGAAATAGCTATGCTGAAATTCTACCTCATGAGTGAAAACGTACCAAAGCAGCTCTTCATTTTAGGTGTCAGAGTCCATATCTGAAATGCTGGTGTACAGAGTTTGATTTTTTTTTTTTTAATTTATTGTGTTCCTTCAGTTTGTCTCCTGTATTTTTAGTAAATGGTAATTTATTTGAGACTGGAAACTCTGTTAAAATCCAGTAATCCAGGTGCTCCTTTATGCTTGCTACAGACTATTTAGCATCTGTTTCTGTGAAGATTGCCTGGTGTTCTGAGAATCAGGCAGAGTAAGGACGGGAATGAAAACCACCAAAAAGAGAGAGGAAAAAAAGCCCTAAGTAGATACAAAATCCAAGAATTGCAGATGGTTACAGAGCCAGAAACCTCATGCTGTGTTGAACTGTCCCAGACAGCAAATAGTCGGATATATCCAGACTGCCTCCAGACAGTCCAGAGGACAGCCCCTTCTGCTGCTCAGCATTGTCTTTTGCTTTTCCTAGGTATTATCATCTCCTTCACATGGGATGGCTTCACACTGTACCAAAAAGAATAAGGTGCTCAAAAGTCTGCTTGAATTCTGTGGCCTGCAACTCGGCTCTTGTGAATGTGAAACACTATACTGAGTGCAGAGCTTGTCATTGCATTTTGCAAAACTGCCACTGGGTTCCAGCCCAAGTCTGCAGAATACAACTTAGAAATCCTTCTAAACCTCACCACTTTCTGCTCCAAGTGCAAGGGTTTTGTCCGTTTTGCTCCTTTATATTATATTTAGGTACAGTAATCTGTATATTTGAACAATCCTCTCCTCCTCACCCAGGTAAAAAAGGACACTGCCCAAGAGAGATATCTCATGGTACTCAAACAAAACAAAGCCAGCATAAAAAAAACCTCGGTACAGAACGTTACCTACATACCTTAATGCACAGCTTCCCACTGAGTTACTATGATAATGAACAGTTCTAACAGTTGTTACTAGAAACACCTTATTTTTTGCTTCCTCCTCCTTTTAGTTCAAAGTACAGAAACAGCTGGGTTGTCATCTCAGACTGACTCTTTCATTCTTTTGTGCTGAACTACTTATTAATGCCCAAGAGTTTTGATAGATAAACAGATGAAAGCTGTGCAGATATATAAAAGCACAACTCGAAGTTGGCTTTTCTGATTACCCTCTACTTGTTTTGTTCTTAGTAACTTCAGCGGTAGAAACAATGGTTTTCTTCAGAGGGAAGCAGTCAGAACATCTGCAAATCTACAGGGCTGGAGATCTCATGGACATAACTTCAAGACTGTGCAAGATTATTTTGTCTTGCATAGTTGTCCATGGAATATTGTTTATTATCTAAATAAGAATAAAGGAACGTTGACAAGAGAAGTTTGTTTCCTGCCATACTGATCCTTTGCCGGTCACGTTGTGAAATGTCTGCATTTTTAGGTCTCATAACTAAATTAGCGGCAACAAAACGATGAAGAGCTGTTTTAGAGCTTACTGTAAGATTTGCCTTTGTTACAATGAATTTTAACTGTATCAATGTCTTCTACAAGGCTATACTTACAACTGTAATATTCCGTTAAACTCCTGGAGTCCATCACACTTAATTAGCCATTTGTTAATGCAATCTGATCCTTAATAGTTCATACATTACCTGCATATACAGTTCTAGTACAGAAGCTTGCAAGGCATTTAAGTAGTCTTAACTTTACAATGTATACATCTATGGTACTACATAGAATGTACACACTTGTTTTAATATATACTGTGATGACTTCAGAATTACCTGTAATAACCTTTGTATACTGTATGCTCTTTTTAATTATCCAAGTAATTGTTGATTCAGCTACTAGATAAAACCAAGGAGAGCAACACGAAGCCACCTAAGAAATCATAAGCAGAAATTCAGGACCAATAACTAGATGCACCACGTAGTTGTACTTGCTTTTCTCCGTAGGGAAGGAAAGGGTGGGCAGAGAGGAGAGCACAAAGATTGGAAGGCCCTTAGGAGAGACATGCTATGGAAAATCTTGAGAACTGGCATTTTGAATCGAAGTCAGTTAGAGACTTGGATGCCTTTAGATTCCCTCTCTGGATGATAGAACAAGTTACTGCAAGACAGATGTGTATGTATAATTGTTGTTGTTTTAAACTTTTCCCCTTGCTATGCTATGTTCCTACAGTTCCAATTAAAAATATATTTTGGGTCACCGCACTGCATTGGTCACGATTTCCCAGGGAAGCAAATTAAAACAAAGTGCTGTAAGATACTTTGGTGAAGACATATGAATAGTGCACAGAAAGCTGCAGCAAGTGTACAAATGATTGAACAGCATGATGCTGCCCCGGGGAGATGTCAGAGGAGGATGACATCATGAAGGCAGGAGGGAGGCAGAGAACAAGGAGGAATCCGTAACAACCTCTCAATTACAAAAACATTTTAGCTGTCATAGAAATTAATGCTCGCTTTCAAAATAGTCTTTCATATAAAATGATGAAAAAAGTGTTTTCTATAATCAGTCAACGGTAGAACTTTTTTCACATGGATTCATTTTCTCAGCTAGCTCATCTCCTGGCTGCGATCAGCAATAATAATACAACTACAGTTACAGGCAAAAAGGGCAGTGTTTTTAATAGGAGTTAATCTGTGTTGCCTCATATCTTTCTGTGTTTTTCTCACAACATTCAAATGAAGCATTGAGACAGCTTATTGTGTAATGTAGGAAAGCTATTATAAAAGGAAGCTGATTTATGCTTCCAAAATCATAAAGGACATTTTCTAAGACAGATGCATGCACATAAAACAAATATGTTATGAGATTACAGCTAGATGCTCGTGCATACTGGCACAGATGTTAGCCATAATTGGTGGTGAAAGCTAGGCTGACAAGACGACAGAACATAAATGGGATGGATTGACCGCTTTGAGATTCTTTTTAGCAAGAGTGCAGCTGCACATCTAATTTGCATAAAGTTGTAACTGCACAAGCCTGTGCGGGCCTTACTTGCACCTGGAGTCATAGAAATACTAAACTCTCTAGTCAGAAAAAACATTCCCTATTTCATGCATCTAAGACAAAATACTATATTAAAAAAGCATTTCTTGACATAACCGTGATTGAACCACAGCCAGTCCTCCCTCCTGCCTATAAAGCAAGCTTTATTTCTCTTCTAGCTTCTTAGAACTGTCATCGTTGCACAAATTAAAAAGCAGCCAAGGCTATCAACACCATGGCAATCCCTTCATGTTATTTAAAAATGCAACAGATCGACTATGGAAGACATTACTGGAGGGAAGAACAAAGCCAGCAAAACATGTATTACATGTAATGAATATACCTTCCCAATCAGAGCTTCTGGAGATCAGTCTGAATAGGCTGAGTTTCTGCTGTCTCAGGAAATTGCATCACTTGTGAACTAAAGCTGAAAATATTTCTGTAGTACCTTTAGACTGTGCTATTTGACAATTTAGAGAATTTCATCAACATATTTCACAAACAGATGCTGAGGTTTGTGGTAGACTGCATTCATATATATGCTACAACTCTTGGTACTCAAGAAAACATGAAGGGTACTAGGACTTTTCATGGCATAACATGTCTTTACATGAAGAAACTAAATGAAATTGCTGAGGAAAACTCTCAGTGGATATAAAACTCTGGTTAAAATTGAAGGAAGTACCAACCTCATGATATTAAAATCTTCCTTATGTTCCTCATCGGAGGCTGCTCATATTTCCTAAAACAGGCTTTTCTCCTATTGCTTGTGGTAGACTGTTAAAAGTCAGAGGGGTTCTGCCACAGCTTTGCAAATGGCCTTCTGACTCCTTGCTGACTTACACATATGCTTGGAATATGAGGTTCCATGAACAAAACCCTTCCAAAGTTATTCTGCTACACTTCAGAAAAAACATTGAAAATCACTGACAGAAATGAAAGCAGCCAAAAATCCGCACAACTGAGCATAAAACTTTAAATATTCAAGACCCAATCACCGCTATTTTCTGTGCCCCAAAGGTAATTCATTTGTCCAGGATCCTTACCAGAAAGGAAGCAGGCACAATGCCATCCTAAATGGAAAGATGAACAATGATCTCCAGAAATCAATCCAGTGCCTCCCTGCTGATCTTTACCATCTTGAAAGAGTACAGATGGAAACTCATCATTTATACACATTGGTTTCCCTTGTACTTCAAGATCTTCATGAGTGACACTAGCCAGAACTCAGAGGGAACAACATGTTCTCATAATATGGAAGCTCAGCCCAGAACTAACTCAGAATGTTTACAAAGGATACACAAAGTTCCTTGCCACAAAAATGCAATCCAAATAATCTGTTCTGCCAGAAGCCATGAAGTTCAACCATCACGTGTAGGCATCTCCATGGTCTGCACCTGAGTTAGTCATCCAGTGCTCCTTCTTAGTCCACTGAAAGACATAACTGCTTTTAGGACACCATCTCATCCTGAAGTAGATGTCTAGAATAGGTCAGACAAATCCAACTGTCAGGGTGCTTATTTCTTTTTCCTGGTGGAATGGGAAGCAGGTAGGGCTAAAACACATGCAGGTTTTCTGTATAAAAAGCATGAAATTGACCAAGAGGAATCCTACATTACATAACGCTCCAGATGACTCATATTAGCCACTGCCCTCAGTAGTTCTCTCAGTAGTCTAGGCTTTGCCTGTACTACAGTGGAGATAAAGAGAAACTTTAAGTACAAGTCTTCAGCAGTTCCTGATAACACAAAACACAGAATCAGAGAATTGTAGGATGGTTTGAGTTGGAAGGGACCTTAAAGCCAACTAGCTCCAGCCTCCCTGCCATGGACATGGGCACTTCCTATTAGGAAAGTATAAACTCCTATAATATCTAGAGACTGGAGTTTCCATTGCTATTTCTGTAGATCTTCTAAACATAAAATGGTTCCAGTTAAAATGCGTACCCACAAACTATCAGAGTAAAACGCTGAAAAAGTGTAAGTTTAAACAGGTAAGCAGGCTGAAAAATGGAACAGTAGTATTCTCTACAATTGCACAAATGTCCTAATGACATTATCTTAGTAGTCAGACCACCAAGTTATATTTTGCTATAGATGCAGCAGTGTACCCTCATCCTCAGTTATTAAAATGTCCGTAAGAAATGCAGAGCCCCAGTCCTACCACCTTTTTCCATATCAGAACTTCTCTTGGCAGCTACCTACATTCAGGAAGAGAAGACATCCCCCTTAACAGGCTGGCATATCTTTAGTTCAGGGGCACTAACAGCACCTTCTTAGCATCCTAAGCTGCTTACTGAAGAAAAGGAGGTACTGCACTGCAAAAAACAAAGTCCTAGGCAGATTTCTGAAAAACATTTTACAAATGTCTGTTTACATTAAATTAAACACTGACCCTGACACACTTCCTTACTCAACATTTTCTAACTTCAATCCCCTCCCTTCAAACTTACTGTACTGTGAAACAACACGCCTAACATTCATTTCCATCCCATAAGAGTCTCACAGGAGCTTCTGGACTCTCAGCAGATTTTTAATGCGGGTGTTACATGTTCAGGTTAGCGTGAGATGTCTATGGCCTAATTCTGGATTCCAGATTTTTTTCAGTCTTGGCCTATTTTTCCATTTTCTGGCATGGATACTTTGACCCAGCTGTTAAACCCATTGGAGTCTGTCCTGGTGCCAATTACTAGAGCATGCACTCCATATGGAAAGTGTTGGGTCTTCACAACACTAAATTGAGTGAAGAAGCAGAACATCTGAAGGCAGGTTGGCTGACAGGTTTTTTAAGGAAAGGATGCTTTACTTTTTTTATCTAAAACAAAAATATCCACTTTTGCAAACTTCATCCATCTGTCAATTACTAGAGATTGCAAATGATATTTAAAATTCCAAATGGGTTTTTAAGAAACTCAAAGGTTTCTTCAAGACAATTACTGAAAGTTCTTTGGGCAAGTACAGCTTAAGATTGCAGTAATTCCAGGAAAAGAACCAAAACTTTTAAATTTTCAAAACTTTTCAACTTTGGTCTTTTTCTGTAATATAATGATATCGTAAGATTGTAATGTTAGAAGCAATGTAATTGGAATCAATCTGTCCTTGCTTCCTTCTTTTAATGACAAGAAGGCCTACCCTGCAAAATTGTTAATGCAAATAAGATGTCTTCAATCATATCACTATATTTGATGTTTGCACTATTTTTGTCAGGAATTTGAATTAGTATTTTTAGTTTATTCCTTGGTGGTGCCTTCAGAATACTTACTAGCCTTACCCCTGGTAATATGTTGCTGCTCAGTTGCAATACTTAAACTATTGCTTGTTCTTTTTGTCTCAGTCTCCAAATATGTAGCATCATTTTCAGGGGTAATTGTTTGATCAAGCACCAGAAGGTAGGAGAATCCCCATCAGTAGTTTTGAAGAATGTGAGCAACTACATAAATTCCATGCTGATGAATGAATGGATTTCTTTTTCATTTATGTGGATCAACTCTTTACCTCCCCACTGTTTCTATGCTGGATCTTATTCAAACAGGACATTTAAATCTTGTAATGAAAAATTCAATTGCTTTCAGAAAAGGCTGGGACACAACATGCATTTGTTTTAGAAGGTGCTTAACATTTTATCACTCATAGCTGTAGCCCTGTATTTCCTTCTAACTGCAACATCTAGATCCTTGGGTATAAGATAATTAGAATAATTATGATATTTATGTCCTTAACTGTAAATCTTAAATATCTTATATAGGCAGAGTATAGATAACGTAAGAAGAAACCACAGATCAGCAAATGATCTAGTTATCTAATCCATTTCATGGTGAAAGTCTTTCAGTGGTAATACACCCCCACGTCGTCTTTTTCATGTGTCACAAATCTTCAGAATGCCCCTAACTTGGAAAATAAGCAAACACCTTCAGTAGTAAATTTGGCCAACACAATACACAGCTATTTAAAAATGGAGAAATTCCAGGTTCCCCAGCCAGGACCTGAACCTGTGACCTGCTGGCCCAGAGGTGTGAAAGCACTCTCTTGAGCCAATGATATCACTTTAAGTGCTACAAACTGAAGACATGTCAAATGAATCATTTATTCAGTTCAGTCAGCTTCAAATTTTTCTTGGTAAATGTTCCTGAAAACAGAGAAAGGTTTCCAGGTTTGTGTGTGTGCACGTGCAGATGTGCAAGGACACATGAGCATGTACCACCTACACTAAGGAATGCTGTTTTTTCTGACATACTAAAGATTCAGTATGCTTTTGTTCTTTTTAACTCTCTATATTCCAATCCAATTTAAGTAGTCTGAGATCAAAGTATGCCTTGTACTTTCATTTAAGGCAGACATTTTGCAGTGCTCTTCAGCTTTGAGGATCGTCCAAGTGACTTCTGGCATCTTGTCATCCATCACGATCCTTCATATCATTTCTTTAAAGAACTACTCATGTCCTTTCTAATTAGTTGGGATCTGCATCCCACTGTTGTTACAGGGTTGCCGCTCCAGAATCCTGTGGATTCTGGATGGATTAAAACCGATCTAATTTCAAGTTTGAATACGTTCAAACTGAACTTGTTCCCTCATTATCTTACATGGATACCATTATTTAAAAGCTAGTGGGACTTCTCTACGATGCTGATATAGCAGAGAGTCTTACCATTTACAACCCTTATTCTGCATTTAAGTTTGGCTTTTTCCATCTACCCTTTTAAGATGGGTTCTCCATTCCCTGACTATCATGGTAGTTCTCTGTTCTTTTTCAGGTTTACTCTACTTTATTCTGCTCTGTCTTTCCATCTGAGGAGCTCCAGGTCAACGCAACAATTCTCACCATGAATTATTGCCTTGTGGTGTTTTTTTTTTTTCATTCCATTTCAATTGTTTTTCTAGCCGATGTAGTAATTTCATTCCTGTACATGTTCAGATAATGTCATGCTGTTTTTCTTCTTCAGTCTTCTGAAGAAGAGTGAGCATTAACCAGTATTACTCTGGCCAACCCCAAAGTCAGATTTTTTTTTTTTTTTTTCAGTCGCTGTACTTCCAAAGCAAACAGTTCAAGGAACTTGCAAGTGAATTCTAAAAAGATAAGACCCAAGCAGACAAGAACACAGCTCCATTAGTACTTTGATAACCTTTTCTGTGTACTTTGAACCATGTTACTGAAAGACACTTTGTAAGAAAGTCCAAACTAGGCCCTGACACACAACTCTGTTGCTTCCATGGATCTCTTCTCCAGTCTTCAGCTCACAGAAAATGTCTGTGTCAATAACAACATATCTCTACATCTGTTTAGCTTTTGTATTCGCCACAAGACATAGTTTCTACTTGAAGTATTCTTGGAACAATGTCTAATTTCTAAACGCTAAACCAAAATGTAGTCAAAAAAATATGACCTGTTAGTCAGTTTGTGCTCTAAAACACTCTTTAACATCCTTGGAAATCCTTTAGTCCTTACTCATACTTCATTTCCCTTACCTATCTTAAATTGCTTCTCTAAACATTTCATAATAACCAAGCATGTAACCATACAATAACAACAATTTCTTTGATTTAGTGATTTGAAACCACTATTTAGCAGACCCTTATCAAGCAAACATCTATTTGCAGCCAGCCTGGCAGAACATTATGCTGAAAATACATCTGTATGTGTAATATCTGCAACAAAAATTGGAATCATTTATGTAGTCTGCTGAGTATTAGCATGTGTGTGCACATGAACTGTGTGTATCTTTTCAGAGGTAGTTTTTCATTTCTCTTTCATGGTAAGGAATTCTGCTACTCTTAAGATGCCCTCCTATTTTCACCAGGGTCCTACACTGTCACTGAGAGATTCACCCAAAAGAAGCGGGTCCAATAAGTGCCAAAAAAGAAGAGCAGTACATTTTCAAAATCTGGACTGTAATGACTTCCCCTTACTTAGGGAGAACAATTTCCATTAGCTTTTGAAGGGTTACGGGTTTTTTGTTCATTATTATCCCAGGTATAGATGCAAGAGATTAAACATGTCAGAATTTGTTCCAAGAATGGAAACATTCATTTCCTTACCTGATTCTTTCATCGGACACAAGGCGCACTGCATGCCCCAGGCTTCACCATACAAGCAACAGCACTCAGTGTATGTAGTCTGCTTTCCAACCAGAGGTCGACTACAAACAAAATCGTCACTTAGATGCTGCCAGCAAAGATCCTGGTAGACCTCAGTTTCTTCAGTTTGTTCTGATGGAGAAGACAGTATTACATCATATTTGCAGCACAATTATTTAAAGAATAGATACTGGCATAATGCAGAGTTTTGTAAATACACACTAAGGATTAACCTAACTTTACTGCTCGTGAATCCATGACAAGACAGACTTTACTAAATACAAATTTAAGCATTTTTAAATGCTTTGTGACTCATCTCTTGAGATTTTGATTTTTCAATGGCATTATTAGACACAAAATACACAAAAACTAAAATTTCCAAAGGAAATAACCATTCCTTAATGATAATAATTATTAATAATTATTAGAAGGATTTTAATAATTAATAATTATTAGAGAGATATTAATAATTATTAGAGAATAATAATTATAATATATATAATTAATAATTATATATAATAATTAGAGGGAACGGTCTCAAGTTGTGCCAAGAAGATTCAGGTTGGTTGTTAGGAAAAATTTCTTCTCTGAAAGAGTGGTCAGGCACTGGAATGGGCTGCCTAGGGAGGTGGTGGAGTCACCATCCTTGGAAGTGTTCAGGAAAAATGTAGATGTTGTACTAAGGGATAGGGGTTAATAAGAAATACTGGTGGTAGGTGGACAATTAGACTACATGATCTTGGAGGAATATTGCTGAATGCTTAGCACTGACTCAGCTTTGCTCTCATGGAAATTTGCGTAGATCTAAAAAAAAAAAAGCAGTGTTAGGACAGTGGTGAATATTTGGGGAATTACTGGAATGAACCTTTAATAAGGGTTACTTTGCTTTTCTTGCATGACTAGCAATAGCATCAGAAGGAACCGTTACTGTTAGGACAGAGCTGAACGACAATTTTACATGGGCTCAACAGGAGACTGGATAAATTCTTGGAAGAGTCCCATTAACTAAACATCTGCATCAGACTAATGAAATCCCATCAGCTGAAAATAGTTAGAGGCTGGGAGAACGTTGGGGGTGGGAGATGAGGGGAAGTATTGTTTATCTGCTCTCTTCTGGTCCCTAATAATCCACTTACAGCTATTGTTAGAGACGGAATACTGCTGTGAACTACTGTCACATTCTTATGAACATTAACAAAACATGTATTTTTGTTAGAGCTGGAATATTTCAGAGGCGTATTAGTTCTTACAAAATTCTCAGCAGCAACAATTATTTCCTAGTCCTAGCAATCTGAAAACTGTTGATCAGAGAGAGAAGAACAGAAAACTTAATCTACTTGGAAAGTAAAAACTGCAGCACAATTGTTTCATAAAAACATCTGAAAGGTTTTGACTTTGTTCCAACACAGAACAAAATATAAGAGCTGTCACAAACCAAAATCATGCAAATATTAACTGCGTTTTTACATGATACAGCCACAAGATACAGTAGTGCGCAGGTAAGTATACAACAAAAATCTACAGTGTGTTCTGCAAGTATAAAGATCTAGGTAGATACTTGCTAAGAACTTGCCAGAACATGCAGTGAAGAGCAGCATTGGTTATCTGCAACCAGCTCCAAATTCTGCTGGTAGCAAAGGAACCAGCATGTGCTGTCCTCTGCAGCAGGGAGGACAGTGCCAGTAGTGATACAAGGCTTGAGTGCTTTGTGCTAGGTGAAAAGGTCATTGCTGTATTTGCCACAGTATTGAATGATGGAACACCCTTTTGGGCCCTTTTCTTTTCAAATCATAGATGAAAGCAAAGAACAATCCTGCTTTTTGTTTGTTTAACTTGAGACTGAACCATAGGAATGCTGTTGTTCTTTCACACTTCCAGGCAAAACGATGACTACATTGCTCCTCAAAAATACCAGTTCTGTAATTCTGCATGACTAAACCAGGCACTTGGTCTGTATATCCACATTTCTTTCACAGAAGCACCTTAGGAAAATTTATTGAGAGTTGCAGGGACCAGAGATCTGGATTATGGTTATACAATGCCAATACTAATAAAAAACATTGTAACGTTTCTTTAAAAGTTGAGCATGGCATAGACTAAGCTGTACAAACTGAATAATGCTCTGGATTTCTGAAACATTTCTAAGAATCTCAGAATAGCTGACATCTTTTTCAGAAATTAGTGTCTACTGATATCAAAAGAACATGAAAAAAGATTATTTAAATAGCGTCACTGCAGCTCACAGCTTGAAAATGTGAGCCTGATGTAACCTCAAATATTAATCAATTGAAAGCACAGATATAATTTAAGCTGTCTTCTTCTATATCTTGTTATTCCTGGTTTTATTCCAATGGTAGAAGCTCACAGTCGTTCATTCTGAAATAGAGTGGACTAACTCCAGAGGTAGCCCATAGCCAAATCCCAGTCTCACAGAGCCTGCAAGCAAGATGCACCTCTTTACGTACAAAGCTGTAAGAAGCCAATGCAGAGCTGGTGAATCAGCAGTGGAAAACTCCCCAGCCCAAGCCTAATTTTAATTGATATTTTCAGCAGTCTCCTGTCTAACGTGGCAAGGTAGAGCCCTGTAGAGTCCTACATCATGTTGCCTTCTAGATAAACAGGTGATGAACTAAGCAATACCCTCCAAAATCCTCTTGGGAAAAAAAAGAGCAGGCTCATCCAAGCACGACCCATACTAAGCTTACTGTGGTCTGTAGCCATGTCAGCACAACCTTATAGAGGTGTATTCACTCCAGGAATATATATAACGGATCATACCACTTGAATCTGCTGGTCTGATGCATCGCTTTTCTGTTGCGTCCAAAACCATTGGGTGTGTACAGAAACAGTTGTAAGATCCTTCTGTGTTAATGCACTGGCCATCAATACAGCTGTTTGGGTCCTGACATTCATCCGTGTCTTTAAAATGGAAGGAAATGTATCAAGGAAAGCCAGCACAAAGCAGTTGCATCGTGTTAATCAGTGTTTATATTTTCTTACATTAGGAGCAGATTTCCCTGCACGTCTTCTGTTAAGTACTGAAATCCTGCCTGTGCCCATAGAGAAGAACAGACAGATGAGCAGGATGCTGATCTCTAATCCTCAGATACCAGGAAGCATCTGGATGAGGAGGCTTGCTGATGTGGGAGTGCCAGGCATACCCTGCATCCAGCACAGCTGCAGCTGGTTCGCAAGTTCCTATCCCCATAGGATAGTACTAGCAGGCATTAGAGGTGCGCATACTCTCTGAGGCTCTTCATGAGCTCATCAGAAGGAAGGATTAACTTATCTGGCCACAGTGTTTCTTAGTTTGGGTTGGAGAAGAAAAGCAGAAATTTAGCCCAAAGGGAAGAACAGGCCTTACTTAAAAGAAATTACCTTAAATTAGCAAAGAAAAACAAAAACAAAACCAACCAAACTTTGTAAAGAAACAATCTTAGAAACCCAAGGTGAAAGACTCTCTTATTGTGGTTGCAAAAATTACTTCCTTTCATTATGCTATTCTGCACATTTTACAAGGTTATTTGCTTACAAAATAAAAGCCAGGGTCACACTAATTTTTAGCTGAATACCAGAACCAAAGGAGTACAAAATTCTGCGGACTAAACTGAGCTTCAGTGACCTGAACTGTAATTTCACATTGCATGTTAACTCTGTGTGGAAAATAATCTGTCCTTAAAAACAAACAAACAAACAAACAAACCCCATACCTTTGTTGATTTACTATACTAAAACCAGCACGCTTAACAAATGTATGGTGGGCTTCACCATACTGACTTCAAGTGTTTGCCCCACGTACAAAGAGCAGAAAGCTAAATATTAGCTGGTGCAGTAAAGCAGCAGCGTGTGTTTATGGGGAGGGAGCTACTCCAATCACTGTGCTGCCTGGATAAGGGCTGGTAGCAGCTTTAAACTACACTCAAGGGACCACAAGGAGCTGTTCTGGAGATGCAAACTCTTGGGAGCAATTTGCTGAGAAAGGAAGCAAATAAAGCAAACTCTGCTCTACATGCCATTACCATGTCAGCCAAAATTGCTGCCCAGCCAAGCAGAAGGGAAAAGAAATGACCCAGTGCCTCTGAAAAAGCTGCTACTACAGGAGTTCGGAGGCCCTGTGTACCTCTCCCCTTACTGGGAGTACTGCAGTTCTGGTGGGAATTCAGCCGTTTGAGTCTGCTTGTTTTGCCCATCTGCATACCATTACAGTGACAAGACCACTTTAAATAAACTTACCAAAGCACTGGAGCTTAACAGGGTCATAGTATGTGCCTTGTTTGCAGTAGCACTCATAACCTGGCTGTGTATTCAAACAGAAGCCATTTTTACAGATTTCTTGTCCAAAGAGCTGGCATTCATCAGCATCTGAAAAGAAAACATTAAAGGCTGCATTATCATAATTATTACAAGGCCACACAGAAGAGCAGAATGGAATAAAGCCTGTACACGTTTGTGTGCTTTAAATAGTGGTGCCCAACAGCACAGATATTCATAGAAAAAATAAATCTGGTATAGAAGAGGCAATGGTTTGCAGATAGCCAAAATAGAAAAGAGAAAACTTGTGCACTATAACTTTCGCTTGTCAGAGTAACTCTTATGGCAAATACACACAGTAGATGAACTACACAAAGTAAAGCCTGTGCCACTGGGAGAGCCTGTAGCTCCTCTACCTAGCCTTCAGGCAAGCAAAACAGACTCAATATGGCCAGGCCTACGCTTTCAATATAATTTGCTTTACCCAAGGGATTCTCACCATGAAATCCAGTCAAATCACATCATCTTACTACAGAACTAACTAAGCAGCTATGCTTATTGACTTTTGTCGCTGCTCTCTTTCTTTCCTCGCAGTTTGACAACTGCTGTGTGTAGCAGAGAATCCTCCTATCGGCACTGTTAGTGATTTCATTATTCAAACGTATCAAAAAGTTCACTGGAGACTTCCTTCCCTATAGAAATAATTGTGTCTGTTGCAAAATGCAGTGCTGCAGCTCTTAGAGCCACCAAGTGTCAAAGAGAATCCATCACACTTTCAGATGAGGCTAAATGTTTTCAGGGAGGTTTCCCATCAGACGTATGCCAGCTCATACGTACCATTTCACAGTTGTACACATTTTTGTTCCCAGCTGTGTATTTATGTATTTGTTAGTGTTGGAATTCCATTCACTTCTTTTTTTCCAACCCTCTTTCATTTGCTCAACCTATCTGCTAGACTGCTAAAGCACTCTGTTGAAGCTAGGTTGGTATAAAAACAGCAATAACAAGCACAGTGTAAAGTAGGTGATTTTCTCTCAATACCAGTTGTCTCAATCCACTGTCTTCTATAGATTTACTGCCCATTTACACTAGAGCAATATATACTTCAGCCTCAAACTGTCATTTCTAGTTGTACATCAGTTTTAAAGGCAAATTATTTAAATACTTTTCCAGAGGAACTGAAAGAACAATAAAGCTATTTATTTTTACAGTCACTCTTCCAGCCCCAAGTGGCTTCAAACATTAAATATTTTAAGTTGGACTGTTTAGCAGCAACGCAAAGATTACTAAGAAATATTATTTAGTTGGATGTCTGTACATGTCTTTCTTTCTGCTGCGGAACAGAGGTATGTGTTTGTCTGGGGAAAAGTGGGAGAACCTGGGAGTGAAGTCAAGGAAGGCTGGCTGAGCATATTCACTTCTGACAGATAATTTCAAATGAAACAGGAGCTTTTCCTATATGGAAAAGTTTGCTGACAAGAGCAACAAAAACACAAGTTAGTGTAACAGAGCAAGATCACATTATTAAAAGGACTTGTCCATTCTGTCCTCTGTGCCGTTCCTAAGGTTATTAGGAAATAAACTTATAAAAACAGAAGGAGTCTCATTACGGCAAGGAATTGTTGAGGATATTTCCAGATGAAATATTTCCGCTCTCCAGTACTCATGGAGATGTTACCAACCCTGAGGTTGCACAACAAAACCAATGCAGATTTGGTTTGGGACATCTGGGCATCAAGTGTACACATCATGTCGCAAACCTACAGAAATCTCTGTATGGATAAATAACATGCTTCAACAATCCTAAAATAAACATACCCTCACAGAAAGTTAGGTGCTTCAAGAGAAGCTCTGTAACAGTATCCTGACTTGTCTAGATGGAAACAGTCAGCCTACCCGACATCTCATGTCATCAGTCATAGGTCTGGAGTGATACCATGACACCTTTTTCTTTACTCATTCTAAGTTGGTCAACAAAGAGACACCTCTAGAGAGTGAAGATCTTACACAAGAACCCAGTTAAATGCCCAAATTAGTTTGAATGAATCTGGGTGTTAAGTGCCTCACAACTTTCAGTATCTTTTCCATGTCTCTGTGAAGTACAGTACAGCATGTTCCTCAATTTATGAAAAGCAAGGAAAGGTACAAATAAATACTTCATGAGGACAACACTGAAAGACAGAAGGAGGGCAGAGAATGGAACTATTCACTAACTGGATAGGAAAAATCAGTATCCTGGTCATTGAGGAAGGATAGTTAAAAAAATGTACAGATAACAATCATATGAAGAAAACCTTTCACCATCAGTTTTTGTCATCTCTCAGATTTAAGACTGACAGAGCAGGGATTTAGCTAGAAGCAACTCTGGTCAATGTTTATCAACCATGTGACAGTATGCCTATATTAATATTAGCTCTTTTAAAAATAGCCAATTTTACTGCATTTTTATGTGATGTGAACACGTGGTAATTTCTACATAAATTCTTGATTTGTAAAACAGTAATTCTAATAGGAAAAAATATATACAATTTGTATACTTTTTGAAGATACTGCAGTTGCTGCATAACTCAAACACAATACATTGATTTCATTTTAGCTAACTAATACAGTGTATGACACCATATGCTGAGGAAAATTGATTTCACAAATATGAGTGACTACTTTTCAAACAAGAATTTCCCTGATCTCACTCTTCTGTTAGTGATGTCAACTCTCTCTTGTCCACACCCACAGGCTCAGATTTCTGTCACTCACATTCTCTACAGTCTTTCGTTCAGGAATAATTTCATGAAGTTCTGTAATGAAAATGTCATTGTTGAACTTCTGTCAGTTTTTATATTCACTCTTTCTCCTAAGTCTAATTTTAACACAATACCTTCTCCCAGCTGCCCACGCATTTATCTACACAGTTAAGGTTGCTTTGCATTTTGTATATAAGTGACTATTTGAGGTTTACAGTCTCGGCATGTAGTCTTACAGTATATAGCACTTAATATAAAATAAACTGGAATATTACAGAGACCTTATAATTGATATTCTGTCTGTCAAATGATGATTTTCAGCACTGTTCCATATCACAAGCAGTTTTTGTCACCTACTAAAATTTGAATTAATATGTTTACATTGCTAGCTCACATTTGTAGTCAATCAACCAGCAGAAATTCTGAAGTAATTGATACAAGTCAGCACTGACCTTTGTAATTTTCAGCAAGAAGCCCATAAGATGATTCTTCAGAGGGAATGAAGCCTTTCCCTTCAGGACACAAATCAGTGAATTCAGCTACGAGAGAGGGAAAAAACAAAAATTATGCTGTCCAGAAAAACCTACTTGCATATACTTACTATATACATGTTTCAGGGTAGTTTGAGAAATCTGAGGCAACCTTTTGCCTTATACCCATCTATCAGGCCATCATGCACACCTTCAGCTAAATGGGTGATGCTAATTCTACAGCTCAATTTTTTACTGCTCTCAGCACTACTGGCAGAGGTAGCTTTGAAAAACAGAGCTAGGATACCCAGCTATCACAGAGCTGAATGTAAACTCATTTATCTAGCTTCTTGTCCAGAGAATATAGTCCTCATTGGGTTACATGGTGCACTGCTGTTATTACAATGCCAGTAGCAAAATTATTGTAATTAAAGCGAGTTTTGGCCTTTCTGAGCTACACTGCAAGCTGCAGTGTAGACATATCCCAACTGAGA
>JAOWBP010001760.1:27336958-27349635 GCA_028571105.1 Tragopan temminckii
AAAACTCTAAGGAAGTGACATCCTTGGTCAAGTTCCTCCAGCTGACACATGCTAAAGATGTTCTAAGCAGGAAAGCACAGTGACAGTGTGGGCTGTCAGGCAGCCTAATGCCACTGTTTCTGTCACAGTCCATGACCTCAAGCATCACATGCTGCAGGACGGCACATTGGCTTACCAGTGACATTTGTCATGTGGCGTGGAAACACAGAACAAGGGGAAGATTGTTGCACTGCCCCTTGCATGCAGGATATGAGCCTTGCTGGGAGCAGGAGAGGAAAGAAAAGTAAATCTGAAAGTCCTGGGTTCTTCCAGTGTGATACACCAGTATTTATTCACCTTTGCTACACACCTTCAGGCAGTAGTTGTCCAATTAACCAGGAGATCCTCGAGTCGCCTCCACCTTATTACTTTAATTCACTTTTTCTGGATCAAAGTGGAACTTCAAAAGGCATTAAACAGAATGTTTAGTCCACCTCTCAATGGAGGAGAGGACAGGACACGGCTAAATATATACTGCTGATGAGTAGCTAGAGCCAAACTTCATATTAACAAGAGGCATCCCCTGCACAGGGGATGTTAGTGATTCTATACCTCTATAGGCTCCACAGGATAAAGTTTCAACTTCTCCACTTCATTCACCTTCTGCAAACTAGCCAGGCTGTCCCAGCTAGCAGTCAGGCACCCATATCCACTCACTTACACCCCATCCCCTGCTGTGCAGATTACACTTGGTACTTTCAGTGAGATACTGAACAGCATGAAAGGTCAGGATCAGTGCAGGACACTTTCTACCTGCTGCTTCTTCCCTTTCACTCGTTTTATGCTCCACTGTGGCTCTTTTATGGGCTGTAGCCCCTTCACAAGAGTACCTGCTCCATCATGGGCTTATCCATGGTCTCAGTTCCTTCAGGGAAGTACCTGCTTTGCCACAGAGCATCTTCCAGTTCTCTCACCTTGCTACTCTCTCTGTTCTTCCCTCCCCTTCATGTTTTCTGCCCTTGCTCAGACATCCTCACAGAGGCACCAAGAACCTGGCTGATGGCTCAGCTGTGGCCCAGAATGTGACCTGGCTGGAGCAGCTGTGTCTGGCACACGGCAGCCTCTGGCCTCTTTCTTCCACAGAGGTCCATCTGCAGCCCCCCTGCTGCCAAGCCTTTCCACAGGCATTTAACACAGCCTCTACAGGATGAGTGTTTGCGGCCCTAAGATAAGAGCAAGCAAGTTAAAAATTCATTGTGTTCAGTTTTGAGAGAAGAGTCCTTTGGGCTAACTACTTTCAAGTCATTGCATGTCACCTAATTAACACAAATGGGTGTTATAAACAATTTGGGGGTCTTCTGCAGGAACAGGGGTTAAATGAATTGGACCATGGGTGAGAAACCAAGTGGCAATATAGATCTGCTCATATGCATTACCAAACTATTAGTTCAGAGCCACATAATACCTTGTAGACATTCATAAATTAGAGTACGGAGTACAATACATACTGACCTAAAACAAAAGAGAAGCTTACAGAAATCACGAGGAATGCTAATGGATAGTCACAGGACCAAATACTTTCAGTAATCAGAAAGTCACTTGATTAAGATCCGAGCTGCTTAGACACCATTTTGGTCAGCACTCTTACCTCTTACTGTGAAATGCAACTAAGATTTCTGACATAACAGAAATAAAAATAGGTTTCTTCATATATAAGCTCTGCAAAATAATGGGTAAGTTGATTACTGGATTTCTAAAAACAAAGATTTCATTCTCAATTGCAATTTTAGTGTTATGCAATGTTATCTAGTATACAGTTATCTACCATACTTGGGCTTTTTCCCATTCACTTCTCTATTTGCTTCCTCAATTCATTGTGTTGGCCTTTGTCTCCATAGCTGTAAGTCCAACTTATAATGGCAGTAAAATCTGAACATCTGAATGTGCATCCTTGAATTATTTAATGTGCTGGAATACTACCTTATTTCCCCTCTCCATGGGTCAAGGTACTATACTTGCCAAGGAAGACGTCGGGTTCAAAGAAAGATCCAAAAGATGACTTTATTTCACCTTCATAATGAGGGAAACTTCTAGCCACACTTCTCAGTAGATTTGTCATTAAAAAGTGTTCTGCTGTTCCCAGTAAAGCAAAAATAAAATTCCAAATATCAGACTTTTCATTAATGTGCATGACACAAGGGGACAGAGCTTTTCTGAGAGTATTTGTCCTTCAGACATGTTAGAGATCTCCACCACCAAAGTATAACTCATCAAGAGGGGAGAGCGAACAGCAGTAAGAATCCATATGCTTCTATATCCTTTTTTTTTTTCTTCCCAGAAACTGAATCAATATGCTATCAGTACTTCTTACAAGTTATGTTTCTACTTGTAAGCCTCAAGAAAAACTCTTGGCAATTACCTTTGTTATTGACAGACTTGCTTACGACTTTTGACAGCCCTTCGTGAATAAGCTTGGTTTGTTAACCTAGTCAAGACAGGGGGAAAAATGGAAGCCTATATTCTTGACTGATCACACTGTTGTATGCTTTTAGCAGACTGGTTTTTCTTTTCCCAAGAGAAAACATTTATTTTAAGTTATTTTAAAACACATATGGGGAAATAATCATATCTTCAGTTCTGAAAGATAGCGTCAGTATTCATTTCCATTTATCTGTAACAAAATGCTTGAATATTTTACCATTATTTACTACTGCCAGTTTTATTCTCTTAAAACCAAGCTAGAAAATCAGACAGACCTATTAATTAGCTCACTAAGAAATCCTGGGTCCTATTTTCCTATGTCTTCTGTTATATTCAGTGTGGAGATTTCCTTTTTTCCTCACTAGATAATTTTTTCTTAACTAAGTCAAAATTCTCATACAGTAGTACAGTCCCTGAGCAGTGTCTTTTATGAAGCTGTTAAATCTTCCAAGACTTATGACAGGTTAAAGAGTCAACACTACTCTCAGTTTCAGGCTAGCTTTCAAACAGTGTTAAAGAAAAGGGAATTATAAGAACCTTTAACTTCGAATATAGGTCAGTCAATTTGGTATCAAAATTTTTGTCTGACAAACCCATGGTTTCCCAAGCCATTTTCCCTTTGAATAAGCTTTTTCCCTACACCAAATTCAGTAACTTCCAGTTATTTTCCTTCCCACTGTAGATGGACTATCTGTTCCTGGCTCAAAACATTCTAAGCCCACATTGACAGCTGCATTGCAGATTGTGTGTATATATACACACACACACACACACACATAATGCTCATACATTATAATGATGCCAAAAGAATTACAGCCATTTATGGAGTATCTCAAGCATGTAAATCTCAGCAGAGTTGTACTGGTCACTCAAACAGAGAGATAATTGCTAAGTGCCCTGGAAAGCAAGATGTTCAAACATATTCTCTCTCCCCTCTTCCATCTCTGCAGCTACGCTGATATCAAGAGAAGAAATCTGTAATCACAGATACCAGTAAAGGGAGACTTCCACACCCACCTATCTCCCATCTTTCCCAGCATCAATGACTGTATCTGATTTCTCCCTCTTCTTGTTTCTGACATTTTCCTAGCTGAAGAACAACTGCTGTTACTTTACATCTAATAAAAACAAGGCCAACGCCTTACAAAGAGATGCTAAGCATGCCTTTATTTTTATCTCTTGAGCACCGTTATCCCATACATCACATTTCTCCCTGCAAATTCACAACCTGTGCTCATCCCAGCGTGAGGAGTGGTCTCCTCGCATAGAGAGAGCAGTTTTCCTCCTGTGACCACAATCAAAATATGGGGCAACCTCAGAAATATCTTGACCGCACGGTCTGGGAAGTACTTATTGGCGTGCTAAGTTGAAGGTAGCAACTGGCAAAACAATAAAGGCAGGAAGAGGTGTTCAGGGACTCAAGTAAGGGGAAACTGGATGACTGAGATGGAGCAAGACAGTTATGAGGACAGAGGGTCAGGACAGGGCTTTGGCTCCTTTTTATCATTTGGCTGTTACAGTGGTCTTATGCTGAAATCATCCTTTTCTTTTGCCTTTGATGACTGTAGAGAATAGTTCACACACAACTGCCATTTCCCCACAGATATGCTAACAGGTTCCAGACAAGAAGAGAAGACTGAACCAGTTGCTAACGGTCAGTAAACCTTCTCATTCCCTAGTGGCAGTATCCCATCTATTTGAGAGCAATTGCTCTTTGAAGAGAAAATGCAAATCAAAATGACATACAAGAAAACAGTAACAGACACGCAGGACAGCAGTCAGTAAGTGCACAATCCCAGGAACTCATGCAAATTGCTGTCTGTTGCATGCTCACATGAACTGGGGATGCCTGCTTGCCACAATGCTGTGGCTTTGCACCCACAAAGGTTGATGACGACTCAAAGATCACAATGAAGCAGGTGTGTAAAAAGCTGGTGGAATACAAACACAGCCTGGAGGTCAGGAGAGATACAGCACCTTCCTTTTGTCAGCAGATGCTGGACAGCTAAATACATGAGTGGTTCCTTACATCTAGGTATTCTCTGTAGGATTTTCCTGGGAAAAAGTGTGAAACAGTGGCAGGCTTCTGACTTCGTAATGGTGCAGAGAATACTTTAAACATGTGCATATAGTGTTGAAGCAGTTCAGAGGTCTTAATAATAGTAAGACTTTGACAGAGAAGGGCAGAGAAGAGACTATTGGCACATTCTAGTGTATCTGATCAGACTTGGAACTTATTTTCAGAGGTAACAAAGCAATGGGCAGATGGTTGACTAAACATTGTTTCCTTAATGAGAAACACACTGGTTAGCATGATCCTATGAAGACATGCAACAAACTTCTCAAACTGTTTATGATACCAGAAGAAATCCATAGAGCACAGGATATGAGAACAGCATCACCACAGTTAATGGTGACAGCTATGTTGTTGTAACATTGGGTTTTTTTAATAACAATTTACTTTCCTAAAAATAGGAAAATTTGAAGCCAAAATGCTAAATAATTTATTTAAAAAAAAAAAAAAAAAAAAAAAAAAAAAAGAGTAAAGGCAACACAGGCATTTCTCATCAAAAGGTCTGAAACACAAACAAGCCCATACCTGTCTCAAATTAAAAGAGAGTAAAAAGCATCTTACAAATCCAGCTTTAATAAGTAACACATTCAACAAGTACCTTTTAACTTCAGTATGCTAAGTTCTTTTTCAAAGTTATTATAACAAGGAATATTTATCCCAGGATTGCAGCTAGAAAACTATTGCCCCTCTGAAGCCACAGATCACACTGCTACAACAGACTTCAGAGGAATGCATCTCACCAGGAATTCCAAAAGAAGACTTTGAAGTGGAAAAAGGATGCAGAGCCCAAATCCACGCTCTCTCTCATTTCCAGGACTGTGATTCTCAGCCTGGTCTCTGCCTTCTCACCTCCTCACTCAAGGTGGTGACTGCCCATAGAGCTTCTGACCTCTTTCTGCTTTTTCAGCATTAAAGATCCCAAATGCTAAACTATGGCCTTGAGAAACATATCAGAGTCAGTAACATCAAGCAGCTCCCCAACTAGGACATCATTTTAAATCTTTTCAGGATTTGTACACCAGAAACTTCTCTGCCTTGCCAATTTTAGGTAACACTGGTCACACCTAGATTGTCCCTCCCATACTGAACGGGCACAGCAGCAGTGCCCAAGCTCTCTAAGACCTCTGAACACGTTAAAACTGGGAAAGACACAAGATCTGTTATTGTTTTTAGTGGAAGTATTGTAGTCCCCCACTTGGCTGAGACAACAGAGTAGATTTGCCAGAGTAGGTTCTTCCTCCCCCAGAACATCAACAAACAAAGTTCCGTATTAAATGTAATGAAGTATCTTTGGGCTTCAGAGAGAAAGCAAGTAAGAGGGTGACTAATTTAAGAATAGTTGTTCTAGAAGAGAAAAAAAATATTGCAAATTCTAGTTCTTGTTCCACTGCCTAGCTGAGATAAAAATATATGGACAGTCATAAGGGCAGAGCCTGGAAACCAAGAGTTTTAGGAAGGGTGGCATCTGTTCCAGGAAGTACGTGCTCATGAGTTTGGTAAAGTAGAGCATGAGTAAGCAAGCTAAAGTAGGCAAGACATCTTTAAAAGACAAGATTTTTTTTGATGTTTTAAGGGAGATATTTCATGAACAGTGTGATAAAATCAGAAAGTCAGGGCTATTCTGATTTGAACAGAAAAAAAACCAAAACAGCTGGTAAACTGACTCAAGCTCTAATGCAGCAAAGATTTTCTGACGCAATTCGCACCTCTAGCAATCCTTTACATCATAATATCATGTGCACAGACTGCTTTTCTGCCTTTCCCTAGCAAAACCAGAAATTTCTGAGCAAGCTCCGGGTTCAAACACTGGGTTGCTGCAAAAATAGAGTTCATTGATGCATGTTATATGAACCAGATTATGGACTGGGCTGAGCTAATTAAATGATGAGTTATGAATGGAAACCCATCTATAATAACAATATTTCAGACTAAGAAGATTAAATTTGGTGAGACCAGAGCATGTGCTGGAGAAATATTAAGCCTTTTCAAAGACTACAAAGAAGAATGCAGCATCGTGACAAAGAAAATATGCAACCTTCAGTCATTTATCAAAGAAATCAACGCGTGTAAGCAAGCATGCAAATGTACCACTCTAAGACAGATTCAATCTGCTCTACTGCATCATCTACCATTTATTTAAATAATAGACTCTAAGACTGTTTTCTACTTGGCAATCATCAACAACCTTCAGGTACAGTAAGCAGAATAAACGTCAACAGGAATGGAAAACTCTTGGTCATCAGGAAGAGCTTTTTCCTGCACACATTTCCCATACTTCAGGTTCTCCTGCCCAAGCTCACCACTACTGTGAGTGAAACACCTGTTTTCATAGTAAGGGCTGAAAGAGAAGCAGTTTTAACAGTGGCTGAAAGAGTTGTATATGGAAATGCAATATATTTAACATTTAACATAACATGTAGTATAGTATGTATCTACTGTTATATACTAAGCTTGGTACAACTTTCGTGGTAGACTAAAGCAGATGTACTGTTGAATCACCGATTAATTTAAGATGATATGGTTATTTTCTGTTTGCAGGAACTAAGTATATTAGGTATCTGAACAGGAATAGCTCAAGTTTCACTAATTTTGCACAGTTTAGTAGGTTCGGTGTTATTCTTCAGGTACTGAAGCCTTCCCCCCTAGCCTGAGAAATTCCAGATCATTACTAAAGATAATATGCATTAATCACAGGTGTGAGAGTACAGTGCAGAGAGAGTCAAACCATTTCACTTATTTGAATGTGGTCAGAGGACACAGCAGCAAGGGGAGCGGCTACTCAGAGTGAGACAGCAGATGGCCACCAAAACAACCCAAGTAATTCTCAGGGGAGACCGAATTTTCTGCTGAGCTGTAAACATCAGTTGTGTGGGTATTTCCACACACCCACACTTTGATCCTGACCACATACACACTTATTGTAGGCCAAACTTTCTGATGGGACCACTCATGACTTCTGGTCAGCAAATATCTGTGTGTTTGCAGGATGGGCCTTTGTAGCTGAACTGGACTTGCCAAGTCAGTGTGTTGATCTTGCTTGCAGCTGACATTCTTTTAACTTCGCTGCAAGAGAAAAGTTCACCCCTGCCCAGTCCTCCGATCTGGTAATCAGGTGGCTTTCAGACAGGCCAGTCCAATACGCAAATGTACCAGTGAAAAAGTAACACTACACTGACTATTCACATTGAATAGAAAACCCACACTGAAGACCAGTGATCAGAAAAATCTGAAGAGCCGGGATTTTTCTGTCAGCTTTTTTATTCAAATGCTTGGAAATTAGACACTGCCATTCGTGAATTAAAAGAGAGGGCCAACATGAAAACATTTCTATCAACTTCAGCAATGAAAAGCAATTGCACTACAAACATATTAACAGAAAGCATTCTTTGGAAGATGTTTGGAGTACCTATAAAAGTGTTCCATAATCAGACTCAGACAGCTTAGCAAGAAAGAAAACCACAAGTACCCCTACAGTATTTTTAAAAGTAGTTTCCTCTCTTTATTCGGGAACATCCTGGGAGTGGCTCCTGTGCATAATAGCATTTTCAACTACAGCAAGGAGCTGGCAAAACTGTGGTTACTCTAGATGTTTTCTTGTAGAGCACAAATATGCCCATTCAGAGAACTGCTCTAATAATTTCCTTGGAGTAAAGGAAAAGAATTTAATAGGAATATTGAAAAAGGCTCTAAGTGATATGCATATGCACTGAACTTCTGCAGAGGGACAGCAATGCTCAGGCTGTTATCAAATCTCCTCTACTGTGTAATTAAAAAAAAAAACATAAATCATCCAGGATGAAGATTTCTGTTAGGTATCAGACTTTCTAGATGTGTACCTATGGCAATGTGTCAATCTAGATGTGTCAATGGCAAATGCAAAGGCTGAGCACTTCCCATAACAAAGGATGCAGAAATCCAATCCATGTGCTTTATCACGCCTATGCAGAACTGCCTTGACTTACACAAGCATAATTTGGGGGTAATATTCGAAAAGCTGAGCATGTGTGTTTCTGGGAGATCATTATACTAAGTTATAAAAGAGTGGGAGTACAGTGGCTGTGTCTTTCGCTCAAGTGTAAAATCAGTATGTGCCCCAACAGCATCTTATGATGGGTACTCCAGTAACAGAGGTTGCAGCTGGAATTCATCAGAAAGGCCATAAAGTGAGAAAAGCTTGAAGACTGCGATATTCTAGTTTCTCGAAGCACACACACTGTGTTTAACAGTAACTACTGCTAAATAAGTGGGCTGGTGATAAGGACGGAAACAACTGCAGCCTTGAGAATCTTGTAATGCTGATCAAGCTTTCTTTACTTTGTGGACAGAGGGTTTAAAGGGTTAGCTGTTACCCTTGAATTTCATTCAAAGTAAGATATAACAATGATAGCTGGGCACTGTAAATACAGCAGGGTTGTTTACCTTCAATTTTGCAGATTTCCGTGAGAAGTTATTTTCCTTTATTGTAAATAACCTGAAAAACCAATAGCATAGAGGCACAAAACTGAGCTTTCCTCACTGTTTCTTTGAGACAATTCAGTGTTAGCTTTGACAGTGTGTTTCAAGACATACCTTATACTACCTGAAGGTGAGCTCAGCAGTGCAATTATAGAATTTTTACCATAAAATCTTCAGTAGTTTCCTCTTATACCTTATGCTCACTTCCCAGGGATGCCTGATAATAAAATCAGCTGCACAGGGTACACATACAGCAGGTTAGTGATGCAGCTGACGCAGGACCATATGGCTTTACATCAGTCTTTTGTACCAACCCTGGCACAGTGGTTGTTCTAGAGAAGAAGGAAAGCAGGAACAGTCTGAGCTACTAGCTATTTTTCTAGTGGATTTGGGGTTTAGCTTATGTTCAAAGCACGGTCTTTCACAACAGACAGGTTCTTGAGATCCGACTGTAGCCAGCATCCCTAGAAGACTACGGGCTCCTGAGGGCAAAGCCAGGAGGCACCTCAGAGCCGCGTAGCCTGCAGCGCTCTTGGCTTTGCATGCCATTTGTGTGGGAAGGCTGCAGGGTAACCACAGTCTGTAGTACTCCAGCTCAAGGTTCAAAAGCAGACTACCCTCTGATACAAGAACAGGCAGGAAGCCTGGCAGACTTCTGGTTTTGTGAACAATTGAAACTGATTGACATTTTCCTATAAAATTTCCAGTTAACCAGTAAGACATAAACTATGATTTAAAGGAGAATTAGAAGTCTTTAGGGAGAAATAAAAAATGAAAGTTCTCTTTTTACGTGAGAAGTGAATCAGGATTATTACGCTCATCTTTAAAGGACAGACAACATGATTCACTAAACTAAAACTCCAGTGTTTACTCCTGATCCCATTCTGAAATGTAGGTCTTCCCTTCCTCAATGGGATCCCACTAGTCTCCCTCCTCCCAGCCTTCCCCAAAGCACCTGACAACCATCAGCCTCATCACATACCAAATGCCCCACTACCTGTTCATTTATTCTAATTCTTTCTCAATCTTACTCAAAAACAAAAAAAACAAAAAAAAAACAAACAAAAAAACAAAAAACAAAAACCAAAAACCCACACCAAAATGAAAAACCACTCCACAATAACTCATCTCTACATAAATAATTGATCAAAAGTTCCTTTATGAATCCTATAATTCTTGTATTTTTAAGCAAAACTTCAGACCAGAGCTTTCAAAATTTATCAGATGGGGAAATCAATCATTCATGAAGCAAAAGCATAAAAAATGCAAACATCTAAAAATAAAGCAAATTAAAAACCTGGAGATATTTAGGAGACTCACTCCCTGTTTTTAGGGAGGATTTTTTGATTTTCCCAAGCCACTTACGTATTATTATCAACAATCAATTTTATCTTAATCAGTGCATCTTCACTTTTCTCCTGTATTTCTCTGCTACTACCTTTATCTTTCAAAAAAAATTCTTCTTTCAACCCCCAAAACTTGCCAGTCACAAGCAGCTTTCTTCAGGTTGATCACGCTATTTCAATGGGGTACATTTGTCAATTCCTTACACGACTATTTTTAAGCCAAATGCTGAAACTGCTGTATTCTCAACTTGCAGCATTACCTATTCACTAGCTCTACAGAGAAAGGAAAATACATTTGCCATTAACAACTTCTTCACAACATCATCTGTGTAAATAAACATAATTTTCCCTCCCCGACTAGCATGAGGACAAAACACAGTACCTGTCTTGTTCCTGCAACAGCGAAACAATACAATCATTAATCACAGATCAGAAAAATATAGACATTTGGAGCATGAATGACTGCTTATCAATGAGGCGACAAAAACACGCCTCTCTCTGAAGTGTTTTTACAAAAGGTCTCAGATGAAAATAGGAAAGCAGTGGTAGCTTAGAAAAAAATAAAAACAGGGAAAATCACTTACTGTACTTGGTTCTGCAGAGGTATTCAACACAAACATCACCCTTCCTTGTCCAGCTGCCAAGTGCTAAAGCATGAAATGAGCAGCTGTTTCCTTCAAGCTGGGGCTGTGTGTCTTAACTAGTCACATGCCCCTCCTGATAAATCTCACTGCTGTGCCAGGAGGTCAGAATCTGAAGATCATTATTCCCCCTATTAGAAAATCCTTTTCATAATAGCAGCCTTTGCTAAAACGCTTGACTGGAACGTGGCGCTATGTGTTCCATAACTTCTTCTTTTTTTTTTTTTCCCCCTCCAAATGACTAACACCCAAAGTAGATAAGCTTTAATCAACAGTAGGGGCAGTACAAATGGAAAGTTAAACAGATCTCCATTGATTGCTTCAATTTTGCACCTGACTTTATGATTTGCTGCATTTAAATTCAGTCTTCCCGTCAGGAACAGAACATTTTAAAGCACAGTGGTGTTCATAGCATCTTTAAGACTTGGTTACTTCACTGGTCACACAAAATAAGGGAACAATCATGCTTTTGGGGATTAGGCATATTTAAAGGGCAACATCGCTACCCCTTATGTTTACATAGTAGAATGATGAGCGCCTTAATAATACTGCAGATAATTTTTATTTTGGTGCCTAGTATTTTTGCAGCACAGACACAGGGCCCCATTGTGCCAGGCATTGCCTGGTCACACAGGGATACCTCTTCTGGGTTGGGAGCTATCAGTTCAAACTGAGTCAACAAAATGGAAAACAAAAGCATCCTTATCCCCATGTTCCTAGATGTAGGACAAATGACAGATTCTAATGGATTTTTCCAGGGAGATATATGGCCATACATTTCAGAAATATAAGTGAGATTTTGTAGCCTAATTCCCTACAGTTTGGCCACATATTTAAATAGATTCAGGTGTTTGAAGGTAAAAGCATGCAGTCAATGGAATTTTGAGGGTGAGATGCAGAACTCAATTTTCTGAAAAGTTTAATTTCCAACACACATATAAGAAATATCAGGCTGAAACTCCAGTGGTAGTTTATATTGAAAAACCTGACAGCACACTGTTGCTGTACCTCAGTATGGGGTGCAGTAACAATGGATGGTATTTTATGGTTTTGCAAGCAAAGCAGACCTTGCAAGATCACACAGTCCCACTGAATTATAAAGGCATTTTCTTGAAATAGAAGCTCTGCTAATGGTACTGTATTGGAGAGCTGAACAAATTCAAGGAATTGCTCAGAGCCAAAAAGCTACCCATTTATTTCAATTATTCAGTTTTAATTGCATATCTAACTGGCACATTTGTCAGAAATCAACAAATGCCCTCAAGTTACTGAAGATGAAAGCTGCAGGAAAAAAAAAAAAAGAAAGAAAGAAAGGGGGCAATTCAGGTTTCTTGCATTGACCCTACCCAGCTCTTCACATTATATAAGCTTGCACATGGTTATGAAACCACACAACCTTCCATGCTGCCAGTGCAGCCTGAAGCAGGGAAGAAAGGAAGAGTCCTTACGATTATTATCCATGCATCTGTGGGTCTCCTGTGGGTGAAACCGCTGGGCTTCCTTGACAAGATTTAATGAAAAGCCTCCTAAACCTCCTGCTTCTCATTGCCCAGCAGCATGAAGAGGTAGCAAGCTGTCACAGGACCCTGTCTGTAGGTTTAATGCTGCAGGAGCCCCATGGCTGCAGCCTCAGTTTGCTCAGTGCCTTAACCCCACTGAGACCATGGCATCTCCGTGAGCAAAGTGATGGGAGAATGTGAG
>JAOWBP010001760.1:27349735-27362204 GCA_028571105.1 Tragopan temminckii
AATAGCATTGAAATTTGGAAGAAATGTGTGATGTTGATGCACATTTTAAAAAAAAAAAAAAATCGCAAGTGTCAGAGTTAAGAATTTTAATGCTAATTTTAATCTGGTCTTAAATTCAGCATTTGTTTTGTTTCTTCACTTGCTGCTGATTCTTTAACTATTCAAAGCAGGAGTATCATTTTACCTTCAGCTGAGATGTGGGAAATGAATTACAGCGTAGGTTCCTGTATTGCAGCAGCTGGAGAAGATTTGGTAGTAAGGCTTAAATCTGAATTTGATTTGATAATATGTTCAAAAATATCAGGTGGAATGAGGTAATCATAGCATTTAAAATATTCTGTAGTTCAAATGCGTCTGCCCTTTTGCTTGTTGTCTGTGAGCTAAGCCTTCAGTAAATTTGGCTTGTGTGTGACTGTGTGTGACTGGGCTTATCCCAGAGGTCTTCAGTGATGTACACGTTGGTAATATAAAGTTATGTTCAGAAGTTGAACTCTAGTGTTCCATCTGGCAGGAATACTTTGTGTACTGTTAAATGTGAACTTGAAATTGATGCCAAAATCTTTCTGTGTATAGCATAATCCTAATACCTAAAACTTTTGCACAGCTTCCATTACCTGCATCAAACTAACTTACTAGGCGTCTTGTTTTATGTGAGCCATAAACTCATTTTCTTTTCTTTTTTTTTCCAGAAAAAGATTTATGCTCTGTGTGTGAATGCCAGGGTATTTTATATTAAAACAAAACAAAACAAAAACAAAAAAAAACACAGCATAGCTTATGTCAGTTGAAAGGCAGAACAGTATTCTTACCAAAAGCATTAGCTAAGCATAAGTGGGTAAGACTGCCTTGGTGAGCAGCATCACTGGAATTCAGTGCAGTACTGGGATATGCAAAAAGAAATTCCAGTTTTGGAGGTAGTAAGCTGTTTTGTTTTTTTTTTTTAATATTATAGTTTTATATATCCACAAGTGTTTTTTTATCACTGTAGTGTCTAATCTTTCAATCCTTATTTTAAGAACTAATTATTTAAATTGATGCTAAAGACACCCAGTGTGATTCAAGACAAAAGTATTGTTAAATGTGTTTGTTTTTTTTTAATTCAAACCCTAAAATTGTGGAAACTGCAGCTAAAGGCTGTACACTAGCTTTTTATTACTGTAACCTACACAGTGCTGCAATTACAGATGCAGACCATGTTCACAAATTCTGTGATTTTTCATGGAATGGTTTAGGTTGGAAGGGACCTTTAAGATCATGGAGTTCCCATCCCCTGCTACAGGCAGTGACACCTCCCTCTAGACCAGGCTGCTCACAGCCCCATCCAGCCTGGCCTTGAGAACATCTCCAGGGAGGGCCATCTACAACCTCTCTGGGTAACCTGTTCCAGTGTCTCACCGGCCTCACAGTAAAGAATTCCTTCCTAGTGTTTAGTCTAAATCTACCCTCTTCCAGTTTAAAACCATTTCATCTCATCCTGTCACTATTTTCTTTTCTTTTTTTTTTTCCTTTTTTTTTTTTTTTTTTTTGACAAAGGAGTTCAGATGTGATGATAGGCTGTCACAGTTCTAATGCTGGGGAGCCATGCATGCATTCTAGCTTCAATTTTATCAGTTGCTGTTTTCTTTTCTGGAATGGTAAACCTGAGTTCTCAATGGTACTTTAAAAAGTGAGGTTGTTTCTCCGCTCTGCATATTTCCTGGGAAAAGCAGAAGGGATTCATCCAACATTTCGCTTTTATTTACTTGTGTCCTTGTATCCTTTCCCAGAACCTCAAGCAGTGTTTGCATGTTTAGCTTAAAATGCATGTCCGAGTCTCATCCTGCTTATTTTCTTGTTCCTCGTCTCCTGTCCTTGCTGGGCAAAGCCTGAAGGAAAAGAGTTGTGCACTGAAATCTGTAATAATACCTGTCAGAATTTTAGGGATTTTTTTTCCAGGCTTTAATTCATTTCATTGAACTTTTCCCCTGTTTATGTGCATGTAGCATTGGGCTCAGTGGTTGTTAGAAATATGAGCATTGTGTGGATACCTGAATCGTAGCTTTACCTAAGCCATGCCATTTGCACATTAGTTGATTGTCAGCACTTGAGTTATCGTTGGTTCTAAAATATTTTCCTCGGCTGTATCTGATGCTGAAATCTAATTTTTCTTACCCCAGCATATCTCATCTCAGAACTGGAAGCTGCCAGAATGCTGTGTGTGAACGCCCCTCCTAAAAAAGCACAGGAAGGAGGTGGCAGTGAAGTCTTTCAGGAGCTAAAAGGCATATGTATTGCTTTAGGCATGTCCAAGCCTCCAGCCAACATAACGATGTTCCAGTTCTTCAGTGGAATTGAAAAAAAAGTAAGAACCAAAGGAACAAAACTAGAGTGCTTACTGTGTTGCTGTTTCAATGGAAAATAGTTCTGCTACCAAGGAGAGATTTGTCTCTCTTGAAATTCCAGAGTTTGAATTGTGGTGGTTTACTGGGTATGCCAAGAGTCAGAATTTGGAAAATGAGTTTAAAGGCTTTTTCCATGCCAGGGCACGGGGCCACGGATTACTGCTATCGTTGCCTTAAAGGGTGAGGTGTTTCTTACTCTGCTCTAGGTTTTAATGTCATGACCTGTTGCAGGAGACGTAGAAAATGCTGAGCTTAGGCCTTGGGATGAATATTAAGGGGAAATCTATTGCAAGATACAGACATAAGAACAAACTTCTACAGGAACCTCCTGTTAAAAATGTTTAGATTAAAAGGTGTTCTTGTAACTAAGGTCAAGTTTACTCCTTTTCCCTGAGGCTTTATCAGTTCTTGTGGTTCCATTTTTGTTTCCTTACACGTATGTGTTTTCCAGGTTGCTCTTTGTTTTCTTAGTTTTCCTTTTGTTCAAGCAATTCTTACAAAGCTGAAAAATGAAGTGGAATAGACTATCCAGTGTGCAGACACGTAGCTTTTCTTTTGCAGGGAAAAACAGAACAGCAGCAAAGAAACTTTGTGAACTTTAAAGAACAGATGAGTTTACGTAGCTCCACAGAATACTCTCAGAGAAGTTAACTCTTTAGTTGCATTGTACTTAACCAAACTTAAGCAGCTGGAACCAGTGCTCCATTTCTTGCCCCCACCCCCCTCAAGAAAAAAAGTCTTTGGTTTGACTTGTTGAAGAAGGGAATGACGATTTTTCCATCAGCCCAGGATGTGGAACGGAAGCAGTTTGTTTTTGTTTCTGGTTTTGTTGTTGTCATGGGCATTTGTCAGTTAGATATATAAGAAATCTCTGCTTTCATTTTCAATAAAAGGTAAAAAATACTCATAAAAATGATTAGCGCTAGCAGGCTTTAGTGAGAGAGGCTGTCAAAATACAAATTACACAATCAGAATCTTTTTAATCTGAAAGATTTATTTTACCCTGTCATTGAATTTCCTTGTACATTGTCTTGCTTTAAAGCCAAACTTGCATACACCTTGCAAAATCATTAAGGCTACACTAATGTTATCTTTATGATTTGTATCCATAGGTTCTATTATTCAAACTGAACAATCTTTACAGTTTAATGGAGTAAAAAATTTAACCTGCAGATCAGGCTCTGAGCAACCTGATCTAACCCTGTTCATTGCAGGGGAGTTGAGTTAGGTGACCTTTAAGGATCCCTTCCAACTCAAAAGATTCTATGATTCTGTGATGTTTCAGAAATACTGTACAGCTTACGGTCCAAACATGTCAGATGTTTGTAGTGTTGAGGACAAAGTAAAGCTATCTAATTAATTAAAAACATCTCATTTTCTAATGAAAATATATTGAGAAGTTGAGAAGGATGTGAAAACTTAGTCAAGTAAAGTTTTCACTTCAAGGAGATAGCTACAGCAAGAAATCACCCTCAAGCTTATTTGTTTTTAAAAAGGGAGCCTTGCAATGGCAATGCTTTGTACTGGAGTGTGAAAATCAAGCTATGTTTTAATTTGTGTTTGTGGTTTGGTTTGGGATACCATCTTTGTGTAATTGCCTTGTTAATGATCCACTCACAGCTCAGCTGTTCTGTTTAAAATCTTTGTTTAACAAATGGGACTCAACACCTGTTGGAAGACAGGGTCACCATACCTGTTAAATTAACTGCTAGAATGAACAGCTGAAAAGGTTGAAAAATGTTTGCAGTAGTGGAAAAGCGAAGCTTCGTAATTCCAATGTACTTTGATCAAAGTCTTTATCCTTGCTGCTCCATTTCTTCCCCACAAAGTCCTTAGGTTATCTTTCCCATCTCAAAACTTCTAACAATATTACCCAAATTTTTAAAATCCACATGAAATACTGAATCATATTGAATACTTCTTCCTTTTGATTGAAAAGAGAGGTCACTTTTTTAGGTTCTGTTGTTTTCTGTAGTCCAAACCTTTTTGATACAAGCTTTTCAGTTTTAAATTAAGAGGATGACATATAGAGTGTATTCAAAGGGAGCTGTAGCTCATGGAAGCTTATTATTTGAAGCATGTATTTCTGTAATTCTCTCTCTTAATTTTTAGATAATTGTAGCCAGGACTACCAGAGATACTAAAATATCGTTGCTTTCCAAAATAGGTATATTTTGTTCTCTGTCTCAAAGAAAACAACTTGATATTGGAAGCTGCTTTGTTTTGTCTGCAACCATTTAATAGTCTTCTGCTGTAAGCTGAATCTTGAAAAGCTATTTTTTAGACAATACTTAAATTTTTGTATGTCTTCTAACAGCTGAAAGAAACCCTAGCAAAGGTTCCACCTAATCATGTTGGAAAACCTCTCTTGAAGAAGCAGCTGGGACCAGCTCACTGGGTAAGCAATTGCAGGTGTTAGAAACTGTTTCCCTTGTTCATTTATATAAAGATGAAAAGACAATTTTTTTGTAGTATTTTAAAATGTATGCTGATACAGTAAAACCTCAACAACTGCTGAAAGATCTTTCTTGAGCTTGTGAATCTGTATGAACAGATGCATACAAATGTTTTCCAAAATACAGGAGAAAGCTACTGTTTATGGTGGGGTTCGCTGCTGAGCTGTGTGCTTGTGCCTTCCTCTCCTGCTGCTTTCCAGCGCTGGATGATGTAGCTTTGCTGAAATAATGTAATGCCCCTTTCTGTAGCTGCTTTTTAGCTAACCTATGGGTCCTCCTCTCATTTCTTCTTCTCTTTCTGTGCTGCTGGAGTAGTCTTCTTCCTTCATAGTCTCTTCTTCATGAAGCAGTGGGTGCACAGGTAGGAAGCTGAGAAAGGCTGTCCACCCAGGTGGCAGAAACATGATCATTTCCAATCAGGACTTGGTTTTGTCATCTGCTGCTCTAGAAGGATGTTGCCTTGGTGAGGTGCTGCTGAGCAGCACAAAGCTATGACAAGACTGAGTCTGTTTTGAACATCTTTCTCAAAGACTTGAAGACTTTCTATTTCCAACAGTCTGTATCCTCAAATACTTGTATTGTCTGGGCTGAAAATGGGCACCCACCACTTCCCTTCAGCCAGACTTCAATCTGTACGCAAATCATCTCCTTACTGGAACATATTTCAACTGTTGCTCTGACTAGAGCATTGTGTGCTACCGTGTGTATTTCTAGTGATGGCTTCTACCTGTAGGGCACTTAGTTGTCATGTCTGTATGCATATTGTGTTTTAATCAAGATCTTCTTACGGTACTTTACTTTTAGTGCTCTATCTTTGGCCTTGAGCTTATTTCTTTTTAAGCAGGCAAGGGCACTTCGGTCCCTAGGATTTAGGTTGTCCTTGCATCTCCTTCAATTTGCTGCGTCTAGTCTTTTCTCACTTTCTGTTTCTCTGTCCTGGGAGTATTGAGAAATGCATCAACTGTGCAGCTTTAAGTCCCTTATTCACAAACAATTGTGTCTGTTAGAAACAGTACAAGACTGAATATGGAGGTGGCAGCCTATGAAACCTTTGGGAAAACAGTGTCAGCAGACATGGCTTGCGTGGATCCGCTTGGCAAGATAGTTGATTGCAGGCTTAAGCTCTGGTTAATGTCTGCGTGTGTCTGGTTCTCTTTTATCCATGTAATTTATTGTCTGAAGTAGAAATGTTTTATCTCTAATCTATAGGTTATATTTGCAAACTTTTGTTTCAGGAAAAAATTGAAGCAATTAATCAAGCCATAGTCAACGAATATGAAGTCCGAAGAAAACTGTTAGTCAAACGTTTGGATGTTACCGTGCAGTCCTTTGGCTGGTCAGATAGAGCTAAGGTACAAATAACTTGCCGTGAAGTCCTGGTTTATGGTAATTCTTTATCTTAAGTAACCCTGGAAAACTGCTTCATTGTTTTACCCTTTGAGCAAGAGACAACCAGAGGAGTTATCTGGTTTTTAAGTTTCATAAGGAATTTTCTGACAATGTAAGATGATCACCAAATTTTACTTAAAACTGATCGGTTGGCTTTAAAAGCAGCATGTGAGATGAGAAGATGGACCATGTATAACATACACCAAAGCCAGAAAGTACAGAAAGTTACTGTACATACTGGCTGCTAGAAAAATAGTAACAAAAGATTATGGATACAACCATTTGCATTGAGAGGACCTCAGTGTGAATCTCTAAGTGCTGTGTCTGTGTGATGGTATAACAGCATCTTTCTCTTTATGACCCTTCAGCTTTGTGCTGTTTACAGTGATCAGATTTCCTCAGAGTGTGTCTGCAAGCACAGCTCAACAGATGCCCATGTGAAAAGCCCCTAAGGCACTACTTGCACTTTTACCTCATAGTCGGGGTAATATTTTATATGCTGTTCTCATCTTTGAACTGTGCAAGTGGCTGTGATACAAGCTGTGTTTTCTCTAAGTAATATGATTGTTCTGCTTTTAAAAGTAATTATGTGCTTTCCCTGTTTCCTATGTTTTATAGTTTAAAAAAAGAACAGATGTATAAAGTATGTGAGGATCTTAAAAATGGTATGTAACTCTTATTTTCTAGGGCTAAACCAAATCTGCTCACACACTGCTAGTAGTTTTGAGACTGAGGTTTGTTATTAGTCGTAATTTGTGACCTAGAAGTGTCAAATGCTTTATTTTGGTATGTGATTTATACAAAAGCAACTGCATTTTAATTGTAAAATGTGAGCTGTCAGGTAATGAAGTTAATGTTTTCCTTCATTTTGAATAAATGATTCAGTTGTAATGTAAAATACAAGCTCTTGGTTCTAAAAATTTACCCTGGAGTCACTTGGAAATGCATACCTCCCCTCTTATCAGTTCCAGTTTTCTGCTTTTAGATGAAAAATAGAATTTTAGTATTTTAAAACTTGTTCTTAAGTTCTTGCTTTCTTGAGAAATCTGTTGGAAAACCTCCCTTGCCTGTTCCCACTGCTGTCAATAGAGGTCCAGCTGTCTCTGCAGCCATTTTGGCTGAGTTTGGATTGCAATCTGTTTTATTTTAACTGCATCCTCCATTATGCTCTGACCACACAGAGATGTAACTAGCATATTTACTCATGCAGATTTCTGTTACCTCTGTCAACTGGATAACTGCTATTGTGCCTTAAGGTATTTGAAATATGAATACTGTAGTGCAATAGAGGAAGAGAGATTGATTGCAATGCAAAGTCCGAAGATTCAATTTCTAGCATGGGCTGTACAGTGTGCAAGACAGAACTGAACTGAGAGGAGTAGTTGAGAGACTTAGTTATGCCAGTACCTCTTGATGGCTTGACTCTGTAATGATGCTGATTGGAAGAAAGACTCCAAAAGAGTGATTGCAGCCTTTTTCTATTGATGCAGGGCTGGGGACTTGGTGATACTATTGTAAATGGAATGGATGTGGGGTAGAGACTTGTGCAGGCTTAGGAGGAGGGCTTGCAATGAGTTCCAAATTTGTTCCACTTTTGGTACTACACTAGTAGTAATTTATATACCTATATGACCCTCCTATCCTGTGTTTGCCTGAGAACTAAGTCTGCACGTACTTGGTTGCTGTTAAGATTATCAGAAAATCCATGTCTTGTCAGTTGATTTAGAATAGTGTTAATATGACAAATGTTAGCTTTATTGTGGTGATTCTTGGCTACAAAGTGATTGTTACTGCTTTTATATTCACTTTTTTTTTCTATTTGCAGTGACATCTTCGGTGTTGATTCTCCTGGCGAGATTGCTTTCCTATGTCTTTAGCTGACTGAGTTTTGTTTTTCTTTTCTTCAACAGAGTCAGACAGAAAAGCTGGCTAAAGTCTACCAGCCAAAACGTGCCCTCTTATCCACTAAGTGCACTATTTCTGTTGCAAATCTCTTGGCAGCTCGGCAAGATCTGTCAAAAATTATGAGAACAAGCAGTGGATCCATCCGAGAGAAGACTGCATGTGCCATTAATAAGGTACCCTTGGTGACAAGTAGCTAGCATCACTTTTTCTGTCATGAATATTAAAGTTGCTTGAATGCAGTAATAAATCCTACTTTCTTTTTATGATTGTAAATGGAAGTTGGAAATAAGGGATAAGAAACTTGATGTCTGTGTACTCTAAATTGTACATCAGTGCATTACGAGGAAATGTAGCTTTACTTGTTAAGGTTCAGAGTGCCCCTTCTTAGGGGCACTAGGAGAAAGAAAAGTTGAAACATTTGATTATTTTCAGCAGGAGTTGCCTGCTCTGTCTTATCAGCATTACTGATGTTCTTGTATTGCTGCTGCCTAATTCTGTCTTGATATTTAAAATAACACCTACATAGTAACTTTCTGTCCTGTATAAATATACTCAAAGATTTTAATAGATTCTGTCACAGGTCAGATTCTCCTCTGCACACGAATGAGAGATTCTAGTCAATTGTGTACTTTTAGTAATGATATCGTAGAAATATGATTTGGACTAAACAGTTTCCATGTTTCAAGAATTAAGTTTTTTACAGGCTCACAAAAGTACATTTACTGAACTTGAAGATCAGGAGCTGTGCACCGAAGTGTACTTTTAAAATTGTGTGTTCATACATGTTTTTTCCGTTTTGTAGTTCAGGTAATGTTCTAGTTCATTTAGAATGCAATAGTGGCATAATTTGACCAAATAATTTTTGCACCTTTTTAGTGTAGTTCGAGTGTGAAATTTAAAAGGAAGTAAGTGGGAAGACAGATGTGACTATCATCAGATTATATATACACTTTACTAGGAATGCGGCGCTGCCCTGCTGCTGATTTGTATTCTGTTAATTCCATTATCAATACTAAGTGTCTTTCAAGACAGTAACAAAAGTTAACAAAACAACCTGCTTCTGTGAGATCTTACAACTCCTACAGCAGTTGTCCCTTTCCCTTTGCAGGTGCTAATGGGTAGAGTGCCTGACAGAGGAGGAAGGCCCAATGAAATTGAACCGCCGCCTCCTGAGATGCCGCCCTGGCAGAAAAGACCAGAGGCTGGTCCACAACAAAGTGGTGGACGAGGAGGAAGAGGTGGCTATGAATCCTCATATGGAGGGCGAGGAGGTTATGACCATGGGGGTCATAGCCATGGTGGTCATGACCGAGGAGGAAGAGGAGGCTATGACTCATATGGAGGACGAGGAGGTCATGAACGAGGAGGTCATGATCAAGGAGGCCATGATCGAGGAGGGCGAGGAGGACGTGGTGGCTATGATCATGGTGGCAGAGGAGGTGGAAGAGGAAACAAACTCCAAGGAGGGTGGACAGATGGTGGAGGTGGTGGCTACCAGGATAGCAACTACAGAGATACAGGTTTTCAAACGGGTGGCTACCATGGTGGTGGCGGCGGCGGCGGTGGCGGCTACCAAGGAGGCTATGGTGGCTACCAAGGGGGTGGTGGCTACCAACAAGACAACAGATACCAAGATGGTGGGTCCCACAGTGACCGAGGGAGTGGGCGTGGAGGAGGGAGGGGTGGCCGTGGTGGTCGTGGTGGCCGTGGAGGTCAAGGAGGAGGCTGGGGAGGCAGAGGTGGACAGAATTTTAATCAAGGTGGTCAATTTGAGCAACACTTCCAGCATGGAGGCTATCAGTATAATCAATCTGGTTTTGGACAAGGAAGACATTTCACAAGCTGAGGTTGCTAAAAACTTTTGCTTCAGCAGAGCTCAAATAATTAAAAGCCTGGTTTCAGAGTCTTGGTTTAATCATTTTTGAATTAGTACAGGTTTGTACAGGTGAGGCAGAATCTTTTGGGGTGGGATGTTTTGTATTGAACTAAGTACAGCTTTCTGTACTTTCCTTCCCCCCCAGTCTGTCTGAATTGAATGCATCATAACTACTCACTGCACTCCACTTAATCGTAAATTAATAGTCATGCTTTTTTGATGTTGGACTGACGTCTTCTGTTCAAAACACATTGATTCCAAAACTACCCGCTGTGTTTTGCTTGACACTTTGATTGGAGAAATATGAAGACTGGTCTAGTCAAAATTATATGTTGCAATATACAATGGAATTCCTGCATCCCCCTAGCCACTGTTCAGTTATATGACCTAAAATCAGTGCTAAATATTGCTTCTGGATTGCTGTCCTGTTGTTTTAATCAAAGTTACGCACATACGCAGGCCCACACAGCAGTTTCCCTCTAACAGACAGGTTTGTTATCTATTATATGAGCTCTGCTGTAGATGTTATTTTTGGTAGCCTTATCTTCCATTAAACAAATTTTTTCCCACCTGCTCAAGTCTGAAGACTTACCGCCGCCAAATCTGCAAAGATTATTTAAAACTAAGCTAAATTGTGAACTGGTAGTGTACATAGGCCTGTAGTTAGGTGTAGCAATTGAAACTGACCTGCATCCATCCAAAACAAGTTGCTCCTCCTTCAAACTTAATTTTTACTTGAAATCAGCTAGAAGAAAAAAAGAAAAGACAAACTGAAATTATTTTATTTGCAAATTAATACCACTGGCTCAGCAGATCTAGGGCAATTTGTTTTGGGGGTTGTCTTTTTAAAGAAATGCACTACGGCCTGGGAAGTTTAGTTCCTGCCTGGAGGAAGCCCTTTTATTATTGCTGCAGAAAACAAAGCCTGGCTGAGTTTGATGTTCTAATGCGTTGGGTTTTTTTTTTTCTTTACTGAAAACCACATGATGCTTCTTGCTGGGTTTTTTGTGTACATAAAAATTGTCAAGCTGTGAAAGAAAATGGCTGAAGGTTTGCTGTTGTATAAAAGGTGAGCAATAAAAGTATCTGTATGTTCCCCTTTGCTTTGGTTTCTTTTCCTTCTGGTGATGAGTAAAAAAGCAGTTTCTATAGTAGGTGGGAACTATTAAGTATTTCTGATTGCTTCATCAATTTTTTTGTTTTAATCTCGTAGGTGGTCTAATCATCTCAGATGTACTGTGCGTTTTGCCTCCTTAAAAGCTGTCAGGACAGGAGTGAATGGGAGGAATGGATCTTCATTGTTTTCAGTTTGTTCTCTTCCTTCCCTGATTTGGTGTAGCAGCACAGACTCTCTTGCTGGGGGTTTCCATGTGAGTTAAGCTCTGCCATCATCAGGCTATGGCTCCTTCATGCCACGTGAACATGGTATGCTTCTGGGAGCTCTACTGATGCTGTCCGGGCTTGTGGGAAGGTTAGGTTCTTAACTGGGTAGCTGTAATAGAGGCTGACCTGATGGCAGTCCCTGGGCTACTTGAAATATCCAGAGGTCTGAATTCACATGGGTACAGATAGAAGTTCCTTGAATTACAGAAATAATCTGAAAAGGCCTTATTTATTCTGACCACTAGGTGCTGCTAGTGGTTCACAAGCAGGAAGTGAAGGTCTCTAAAGGCACTTGAGAATCTGTGTTGATATCTATTGTAGGTTTTTTAATGCTTCAAACAAATCTAATGAGGCTAACAAGGGAAAAGTTTACATATTGAATCCATATCATTGGGGTCACTGAAATAGATTGATCTCAGTGTAATTACAGTTCAAATCATAAACTTCATCTAAAATGAGTGTTCCTTCACGAAGGTGTTGGTTTCTTGCAGTAGCATGCTACAGATAATGCATCTCTGTTGTTGAGAGAGTAATACCTTGTTGTGAACGTTAGCTGGTGACTAGTTACATTCATGTAAGAATAATCCGTTTTTAGTTTTATTTATTTATTTTAAGAAGTAGGATTCTTGCAACTGGGACAGTCCTAGGCTGACACAGATAGATTGACAGAGGTAAAGAGCCTTTGTCTGGGAATGTAATGGCTTTGAGTTGGTAGATTCTGCTTTTTCTCATACAGCTTTTTGTGTAAGGAGACCAGTGTTCTCTGCCAGCATGTTGTAGAGCTGCAAACCTGTATCTAGGGAGAGGAAATCCAGTAGGCTCTTTAGAGAGCGTCTGGTTGAGTTGCGTCAGCACCTTCAGAGATCTTCCTGTGGCTGAGCTGCCAGTTTTTCTGCATGGCTATGACTTGCTGTTCTGGGTGTTCTCAGCTCTGCATGCTGAGATGGTGTGGTGAAATGCTGGGGATGAGGGCACACAGATTCCTTCCCTCTTGTTTTACCCAATTTGTTCTCAAAATACACAATTTCTCCTCCCTCTTCCAGGACCTAGGGTGAGCTGACCCCAGTTTTACTGTTGTT
>JAOWBP010001760.1:27364105-27389285 GCA_028571105.1 Tragopan temminckii
GGCAGGGGGGTTGGACTCGATGATCTCTGAGGTCCCTTCCAACCCCTACGATTCTGTGATTCTGTGATTCTGTGATTCTGTAATTTCAGGGAGAAGGATTGAAAAAATGGTGAATTCTAGAAATTAGGCTCCAGTAAATTAGCTTGTGCTGAACTGATAATCCCAGTAGGTTTGTTGTTTGTTTACAAGAATGCTACTGTGTTTGGGGAAAAAACTTTCTCTAGGAAGCAGCTTTCAATGTATGAGTCAAAATGAGATGATTTAATACAACTCTTTAACCTGAATTTTGCACTATCTGTCAAGTGCTGAAGCACAGTATAGCTAATTCTCAGAATATATACTGTGAATATTTTTTCCATTGAAGTTTTTGCTCTCCAAGAGGTGTTCAGCCAGCACCACTTCTTATCTAAAAGTGATGTTAATGCATAAGATATATGTATGGATTGTTTTTATTTTTTAGAATGGCTATTTACAAAATCAGAGAAAGATAAAAGCTGGGATCATGGTGATGTTTTCCAAACAGTGGAGCTAAGTGTGATCAGAATAAAATAAAAAATCAACAGCAGATTTATTGGGTCAGCATGCTCTGGTAAAGTTTTAACAAAGTTTTCCAACCTGTATGACTTAAGATCCGCTCCACAGAAGCTAAGGAAAAGTGGAGAGTTACACAGTAGTGTTAATAAGTGGCATTTTGGAGCTGTCACTGAGAGAAAGAGAGGTTTGAGCTGCAGTGGGGAAAGAGGACTTAAAAGAGGGGAGTATAAGTGTAGAAGATGTAGTACATGAAATGTAGACATTGATGGGATAAGGGCACGAGGTTGAAGAGTGGAAAAGTTACCATCCCTATGCTTCATATGAATTGGAATGTGAAAGGAGCGTCCTTTGAGATTTCTTGTTCCCTTTTCTTGATTCTGGGCATTGTGTTTGTGAGATGATGGACATGCATTCCCAAGGTATTAGCATTGGTCTTGTGTGTAACAGAGATGCTGACTGCGTATCAGATGTTGGAAGTGTGGATGTTGTAAGTTTCTTAGTAGCTGGGGAAAACTGTATGGGAATTGGAAGAGCATAGAGTGACTAAGCTAAGGTTTGGGGTGAGTACTGAAAAATGTAATGGGGGGAGAGGAAGGTGAGGGCTGTTCAGTGAGAATTTGGCAGACTATACATGTTCTTGCATGGCTGACACATCATAGTGTTTGTATTTTTACCACTGACACGTATGCTTGTTCTTTTTATAGTCTTTGTCAGCTCCTTCACTTTTGTGTAGGAAAGTTAGCTGAAAGTGAAGAACTGGAATATTTTGGGTCAGCAGAGAAAGAAGAAATTAAGAGCTGATATGCAACTGGTGCGTTTTATATGGTAATGGTAACTGCTGTTCGAGAGCCCAAAGAGGAAGGGAAGAAATCACAGTGCAGGGCATTGGTAGGATCAACTGGTGGTGGCACTCCACCATGCAAGTGCTCTTAAAACTTGAATTTTTCTGTCACAACAAAAGGTTCAAATACCTTCTGTACCTTCAGTGCAGTCTCTAGATGATCTGTATGGTGGTCATATACATCCTGAATTAACTAAATGTAAACTATTTTCTTCTTTTGTCCGAAAGTTCCTTTATATAAGGCATAACTGTCACTTCTCTGTCTCCAGTTTCTGGAGATATTGTCATATATGTGCCCAACTTGCAGTGAGCCTCGATTGCAAAAAGGTGCCTTTCAAGATAACTGCATCTCCACGGAGCCCTCAAAATTCAGTGTTAAACAGGGCACATTTGAACCTTCCAAGTGCGTTTGTGTGAGATGCATGCACCTTGTTTGTGTTGTATTTCAGCCTGACTGGTCCTGGATGGTGTTGTACTATATAAAAGAGAATATCATTAGGGTGTGTTCTGATAAATGCTGGGATTCAGATTAATGGAGAAAAACAAAAATCAGTTTAATTTTATCTTAGAACAATGACATGCACAATGGGTTCTAGTCCAGATTTGCACTGCAAGTAAATTTTGTTAGATGAATTTGTGAGGCAATCCTACTATTTTATTGGAGGTTATGTAATGTTCTTCTTTTGTTCTCTTGGAGGGTTGAGCTCAGTCTGCAGCACCTTCCCAGGGATGCAGCCAATGTAGTGCACCTGCAGCTTGCTACTGCTGTGAAAGCAATATGAAGCACATGACTGGTTTGGCAGAACTGAAGCAGGTTCTTTGTTTTCTGTTAAGAGGAATATAAACCACGGTTGTTTAAAAACATAGACCAAGTATCTCTGCTTTTAGTCTGCTTCTTATGGAACTCCCCTTACTTTGATCATTCCCGAATTTTAGCACCATGTTCTAAAAGGATACAAAACACAACTTAACAGTAGTGACATTTTCTGTATTGGACATGTCTCAAATGGAGATCTGTGCTGAGCAGTTAGCTCAGGTCTCTTCTGCTGCAGTTTTTTGAAGGGTAACTTAAATGTGGTTTGGTTCTACCGGCGATAGTGGGGTGATGGAGTTTCTACAGCCACTGACATTTTTAGTATTAGGTTATGCTTATCCACTGAAAGCATCATGAGATGAGGAAAACTACTGAAAACGTCACTGTGAGGAAAATCTGTGTTTACACTGGTGTATTCTTTGCTTCGTGCTGTTATTAGAGCTGGAAAGGGCCAGAAATCCAGGCACTTTTATTAAGATATTCCTGGCACTGTTTTTTATGCGCTATTTGTTTAGCTGCTTCTGCTCTAATGAAGAAAAGAGCACAGCAGTGAATGTGGGACTTATTGAACTTCTTTGGTTTTCCACTTTCCGAAATGGTAGCTTATTAAAGGTAATCTTTTCCCTTTTAGATAATGTAAATATAGAGCTTATTGCTGGCAGCTGGGATGAGAAATTAAATGCACTCAGTACCCTCCCTTTTCTTTAGTAACTATTAGCAATTGAAATACTTGGAACAAATACTCATCTAGTTGTTGTTGTTGTTGTTGTTGTTTTTACTCAATCCATCCACCCCACATCTCATCTATTGAGCAGAGTCTCTTGCCTTTCTGTAGCTGAGGTTAAAACTCCCTGATTGATGGGCTTGCACTCTTTCTTCAATTTACAGAGACGTTCACCGAGTCTCCGCTCTGAGTCTTCACTGGAACAGAGTTTGCGGATTACTGTTGGTAATGACCGGTATTGCATTGGCACACCAGAGAGAAGGAGGCTGCCTGATAGACTGGGCTCACCAATTGATAACCTGAGTGACAGGTATGGTCCTCCACAGGTGGAAACTCAAGCGTGTGAAACAGTAAGAGTATGAGAATGGCTGTACTGAGTGAGGCCAAACATCTCATTGGCACAGTAGTCTGTCTGTAGTGGGGACTGACAGTGAGTGTGTAGGGAACGAGGGTAACAGGGTAAACATGTAGTGATGCCTCCTTGGAATACTCCCCCTGTCTCCAGCATGTTTTGACGTGGGAAATTTCTGAAGAAGCATTGTTGCCTGTGTTCGCAGTAGTCCTAGACAAATGTTTGTTCTCTGACTTTTGTCAACTGTATCTTGAACCTGTGTCAACTGAAAGTGCCCAGAGGATCTTGCAGGAAGGAGGTGCTTCATTTGACATATCACAGCTTCAGTCACCTTCTGTTTCTTATGAAGCAGCCTAGTCCTGACATAAAGTAAGGTTGTTTATGGATAATGTAAATCTTTGATTTCCTCATTTACTGGGATGAATAACATTTTTCTTGATTTTTGAGTATAGTCCAGAAGAGAGCCGTAAAATAGCTTGAAGAAAGCCTATCATTTTGGCTTCAGAAATCCTGCGGAGGGGAAGTGAACACCGTCATACAATCTCGTACATGATAAAATGTTAGAATTCTTAGGGTTCCTTGATTGGAACTGAAGAGAAACAGTTAATGAAGAGAAGTCAGTTGTGTTATAAGTACTGCTGTGAGCACTGAAGTTTAAATATTAGTAGGTACTGTTAGAAAATCTTTGCCTTCAGTGGAAGAACGGGTAGAATCTGGCAGAAGAAGCAAACTAAGATTATCTTGTTCAGCAGAAATTGTGTGCTTTATTTTGAGTTGCAGACTTAAAGCTGGGGTAGTTTGTGCCTGAGAGCAGCCATACTGTAATTTTAGATCAAGCTCAGACATACAAAACAAAAGGAGCAGTAACATCACTTTTTGATGCGAATATCCCCCAGCTGTTTAAAAAGAAAAAGTAAAAGAAAGTGGGCAGAGTAAGTGAATTTCCTGTCTCAAGTGTAAGGGTAAGTTTCTGCAGGTGCAGAAAAGCAAATGAGAGTTTCAGTACTGTCACTTTTATGGCTTTACTTCAGTTCTTCTGAAATCAGTTTTGACTTGTAAATTCCTTGTACGGTCTCCAGTTTTCAAAACAAGATGAGTGAATATGCCTGGGAAAAGTACGGTGGTTGGAAGGAGCAGGAAATTGTATGTGTGGTAACTGCTGTTCGAGAGCCCAAAGAGGAAGGGAAGAAATCACAGTGCAGGGCATTGGTGCTGCTCCAGCAAATTAAGAACCTGGTGGTGGTAGAGTTGTCCCATTGCTTCATTTTCTCCAGTGAGGTTTTGTATTTAACATGTTTTGTGGTTAACTTCCTCGTTAGGAGTAGCACCACATACAGCAGAGTTTATTTTAACATGAGATTGAAAATCACTACTGTGGGCATCTTTACACTCTCGATAAGCAAATAACTTTCACTTTATCTCTGTTACTGGATGAAAAATGGTAACAGGGTAATTAAAGGAAAAAAAAAAAAAAGGTCGGAGTCAACTCCTGAGAATGTATTGAAGTACTGAGGTGATGAATTGGAATAAGAAGTCAGGTAGTGTAGACCTCAGTTTTTAAGTGACTTGCCATTTAAGTGTAGGTGTGCAGGAATTCCATGTGGTTAAGTTTACTTTTTGTTTCATTTTGTTTGTGTTTGGTTTTTTTTCCCCTCTATACTGCTTGTGTTGGCTGCGCTTGACTGACTGGTGCAACTGTCCAGAAGCTTAGCATGACAACATCTGTTAGCTTTTCTAAATCTTACTGCATATGGCTTGCAGATTTATTCACTATTTGTTATTTTGGTTGTTTTAGAAAGGTGGTTGGTAGTTGGTTAAGGATATTATTTATCATGTTTTTTTTCTTTCTGTGTGACTGCCTTGGTTCAGAAACACTGAGTTTATCACTGAGCTTTAGAGTGTGGCCCTTACTGGTGATCATGATTTGCTTTAATACTGGGCACATCACATTCTTATTGTACACACAGTCCCTTCTCTTTCTCATTTAAAAAAAAAAAAAAAAAAAAAAAAAGTATTTTGTGAAGTTGTGTTTTCGGATTTTGAAGTAATTGGAACAAATAATTCTGATTTTTGTTATTCTCAGCTATTTTTCTTACCTACTTGGATTTGGAGCAGTCAGTTCTATGAAGGGTTTCAGAATGGCAGAAAGAGTCATTAAAATAGAAAGGAAATAAAATACCAGAGGGTAGAAATCAGGTATGCTTTTGGATTCTCCTGCAGACATAGATTTTTATGATGCCCTAGGAGAATTCCCAAGGTGCGTGTCCATGTGCAGCTCCATTCTGAAACATCTGTAAGAATTTGTTCCAAGTTTTTAGGGCAGCTGGCATCCTGTGCATGTCTAAGTAAAATGGCAGAATGCTACTGGTCTGTGACTTTGATGTGACTAAAGCAGTTTGTCTTCTTTATCAGATTAGTCTTTTTTTGTTTCTTGGAATCTTGCTTTATCAAAGTGAAGTGTGTATCTTATTTACCCTCCCAACCTTCCATCTCTTTTTCTGTCAGTGTTGTTAAGATATTTACTGCTATCAGAGCTGGCATAAGCTATACAGAGCATCCCACCAATTCTTTCATCTGAGATTAGTGCTGGGATTAGACCATATCAGTGCAGAGACTTGGTCTGCATTAAGCTGTGTTCTGAAATAGCAAATTTTGGCTTAATATCAAAAGTGACAGCTGGCTTGAATGTAAACAGCTCGTTGAACTTCCAATTCAGAGGCTGTTAAGATGGAGCCCTATTGGTTGCTCACAGTGGAATACCATTGTTTATTTCTGTTTCAATGTATATAAATGCACAAATATGATAAAAAGTAAACTTACCTTACATCAGTTTTCATTCTTTGAGGCATCATCTCTATGTCATCTATGGCCTGTTCTTCTCTGATACTGCGATTTCCAGTAATTCTTAGATTGTATAGTGGGGAAGGAATTGGAATGCTCAGCGTGGTATTCTCTCCCAGGGATGCAACATACTTAGTAGACTTTGCTGACTGAAAATTGAATTACGTTTGCATATTAAGAGCCATAGTTTCTGTAAGGCAAGTAAATCTTTTTCTCACACTGTATTTAATCTTTGGGTTTTAAATCTGTGTCCTTGCTATTCAGAGTGTATTTAGAACATTCTTTTTGTTTTAAGTGTAGTAGGATTTGCTGTTCCTGTCTTTCCAAAGTATGATTTAGTATTCCTTCCCCTTTGTTGCTGCAGTCAGAGTGTTTGGCAAGCATGGGTGCAAACTATTTGCTCGAAAATCAACTGAAGGTGTATGGTGACATACATGTATTACTTGACCAGCATGTTTATGTGTAGCAGGCTCTAATGGAAGCTGATGGTGACACTAAAGAGAGACATTTGCTTTTAAATAAATTATTTTATATAGGCTATGAACACCAACATTTATGTACAAAACTTAGGTCATATGTAGATGTTTTTGTGCTTTTAGAAGAGTGAAGGTGTATGGTTTGTTATAGAAGAGGTAACATCTGATATCACAGATACTGGTGTATGACATATTTTTGAAGACATGTTGGGTCAGTAAAGCATCTAATAATGTAGAAAATGCTTTGCAATGATGCAAGTCAGAGACGCCGTGAAATTTCATGTTGGTTTTGTTCTTAAATATGCATGTGTAAACTATGAAGATAAAAAAAGAAAAAGATTTATATGGTCACATTAGTTATTTCTTGGTCTGGTGACTTAAAAAATTGGGTCTGTAAATTATCTGCAGGGTTGTTGTTTTGGTGGATTTAAATTTTTTTTTTTTTTTGAAAATGTTGTCTCGTGTGATTTTTTTCTCTTCTCAGATCTGTTGAGGCTCTTTTCTTAGGAGGAGGATGTGATTTTTGAAGATTGAGGCAGACATACCTAGTTTATCTCATGCTGACATCTTAATCACACAGGAGAGACATTTTCTAAGGTTTCTGTCTCATTGATTTCCCTCAATTGAGCACATTTGCTTCCCATTCTTGGAGGATCTTGCTAGATTTTTGAAATATCTGAAAATAAAGACAGCAGTTGGCAATTTTAAAGTGGTTTGGTTTGTTTCTGCCTGATGTAAATGACAGTGGCAGAGAAGTTCTCAAGGGCTGAGGGGAAAAGGAGTTGGTTAAAATAGTACTCCTGATTGGAAGTGTCTGTAGGAGTTGGTCCAAAAAAGGATAAGCCAAGAAATATAGCTCGCTATTCCCAGGTTGTGCTAGTTGTAGTCCACTGTGTATAATAATGCAGGGGCTGGCACAAAGGAATGATGCTCTTACATTTACTATTCCTGACTCGTAGATACCGTGTAAGAAAAACTGTGCTGCTTTTTTAGGTAAAGCAGATTGTGATTTTGACAATCCTGTCTATAGAACTTTTGCAACAGAAAACATTGCTAGAAATTGTGGTCTTTTTCCCCAACTGAAGCTAGAAAGAGGATCTGGTTACCTGTGCTAGCGTGAAACTGAATTATACATTGAATAATTCATATGAAATGGGACCTTAGCATCTTGCTGGGAGAGGTGAGGAAAGGGATTGTGGCCTGAAATATGATAGTTATATATATATTTTTTTAAACTGCGCAGTCTCTCTACAGAAATAAGTCCATCCTGTCAATTTTTCAAGGCTCTGCTGCAGTGTGAATTGAATTGTTCCTGTATTTGCAAGTGACTTCGTAGGAGAGAAGCATAACACTGTTAAAAACAGCAATCCCTTCTGTCCTCTGCTGCTTAAATATATAAAATGTTGCTTCTGTTTAGTGGTGGAGATGCTATTCTGAATTTGATTTGGAAATTTCTTACTCTTGAGTGAGAATAAGACACAGTTACTCTGACTCAAGCACTTATGTTTTTCCTATGCTTCTCTTACACAGGGATGATGTAGCCGATGGTCCCATATTCACCAGAGGCCTCTCATGCCCTCGAGGCTTAGAGAGATACCTGTCACATGAAGATCAACCTTCAAGTCCCTTCAGTATGAGACATGATGAGGACTACCGTAACCGAGATGTTTTTCTTCATCGTTCAGATTATAGTCCACATTATGGTCGTCGAGAAGAGCTGCCTCGTGGATCTGACAGAGATGGTGACAAATTTAGGAAATCTTTCTACCCGTCAAGACCAGAAGAGAGGGGACGAGAAATAAAACGTCCACGGTATGAAAAAGATGAGAAATTGCACTGTATGAGTGGAGAGCATCAAAGTTTCTCATCAGGAACACGAAACTATCGCAGACGAAGCCGCAGCCTTAGCCGCAGTAGAAGTCCAAGCCCATCATACCTAAATGAAGAATTCCGAGAGCTTGACCGCGCCAGGAGAAAAAGAGAAGAGGAAGAACGTAATAGAAACTTGAATCATGATGTTTCAGACAGCGGTTATGTGATCCCAGGCTTGACTAACACACTACAGACTTCTGAGCCTCGTTATACATATAGGCCTGAGGAAATACCATCCATGCCCAAAAAATCTATCTTGAAGAAAAGAGTAGAGATGGAAGTAGAGTCTCCTATTCAGGTTTGATCTCTGTCTTTGTCTGTCTCTTCATTACTCCTTTCCAAAAGTCACTTCCTGGTACAGATTTCAAAAATAGAAAAGTCAGATGCTTACATTCTCCTATCTTGGAAAGAACAGGTATCTTTTTGCAGGCCTGTACAATTTAGAATTGCATTGGAAATTTTAAATGGTGAAGGCAATTAATCAAGGATTATATACGTATAAAATCTGAGGCAGAATGAAATGTTCTTGTTGAAATTTGTCCCGAAATGCTGAGATTGTGTTGAAAAGCTGAGTCTTCTTGCATACATGCTGTCAGGACATTGGTAGAAGCTATGACTGTCACAGTGCCTCTTTCTGCTTCTTTATAGACTAAGAACTGCCTGATGAATCCTCAGTATCTTTGACTGCAAACATCTTTGAGTGTTCTTAATTTTTCTCTTTAGACTGTAGGCTGATGTTACCATACTTAAATTGTACCCAAGCCATACCACTTGACCGCTGCGATAAATTTATTTTCTCATGCTTTAGCACATTGCTTTTGATCTACTTATTATACTGATCTGGTTGACAGTGACATCTTTATATCAAAAGGCACCAAATATCCTGCTCAATGCCCGTGTCTATTTCATAAGGCATTAATTATGCATATCTGAAGAAGTGACTGGAAATATTCCCAGTACAGTTACTCTTACTTGTCTTAAAGTGTCATATCCTAATTGTGATTAAACTCAAAGCATAGCTGAATTTATGTGAGAGTGTTTCAGCTTAAAAGTTTCATTTATTAAGTTTGTCAAAAAGTTAGTTAAATATAATTCTGATCTTGTGTGTTCTCTAGGATGAGCTTTCATTGCTGGATGTGACATTCTAGAATCACAACTATTTTTTTGATCTTCTCTATTTCTCTTTCAACTGTGAATTGTCTTTTTTAAGTCTTCAAATGTGATCTTGAAGAGAAATGATCATGTTCTTTTGTTCTACAAGGTACATAGTCCCCTCAGAGGGTGCTGTAGTGAATAATAACTTCTCTGTCTTTCAGCCCGAGGAGTTTTCTAGCAGCCCTGCTCCCAGCAAGGATCTTCCTCTTCTTTCTAGTCATTCATCTTTGCCGCAGAGCAACAGCACAGCTCCATTTTCCTCTGAAGTGGAGAACTTTCTCAAGCGGTTTAACAAAGACTCTGTGATGGAGCCAGCAAACAAAGAGTTACATGATGGCTTATATGAGTGGAACCCACTTTCTGCGGCTCCCAAAGACACTTTTCCATATGAAGAGAAGTTTGGAAGCTTCTTAAGTCACAAGGAGAAAATAGAACCCAAATCAGAGCCTGCTGATCGCCATACTGACTTCCTACTGCCTCATGAGAGGGCCAGTCAGGATGGCAGTGGTTTCTCCCGAATTCTGGGCATGATGGCTGATTCTGTCAGTGCTCAGGAGAAGAGGAGGCGTAGTTTTCCTGACATTGAGGATGAAGAGAAATTTCTTTATGGTGATGAGGATGAAGACACTAATACTGAATCACACCTTGTTCAAAAGCCTCCTGTGAGTTGTAGCAGTGAGGTAATAAACCAGAAAGTGAGCCTACCTCCTTCTTCTCCTGCTCCAGCTGTCAAGCTGGATCCTTTAGAAGAGCCTAATGCTGAGTATGCCAAGATCCACGACTTACTCAAAACCATTGGACTTGACATTGGTGTTGCTGAAATTGGAAGACTAGCCATTCGTACTCAGGAACGCCTTCATGGCAAAAAGTTGGCATCCCGTTCTCCTGATCGTCGCTCTTCAGATACTCGCAGAACAGACCCTTGGGACTTACGTCGCAGCCGAAGTGACACTCGTTCTCCAGAGTCAGGCCAGCAGCACTCAGCATCACCTCCCATTTCTTTCCAGCAGTCTAAAGATCCATCCTCTCTTCAGAAATCAGAATATACGAAGAACAAGCCAGGAGGACAGGACATACCTCCATGTGCACCAGAACAACCTCTTCCTTCTGTTTCTCTCATTCCCTCAGTTCCACCAGCTCCTGCTAGTTTGCCACCTACACCTACTTCTGTTTCCCAGTACCAGATTCCCAACTATTCCCAGTTCACTACCACTCAGATGCCTCCGAACTATCCACCTCCCACACTGGCCCCTCCAGGATATGATGCGTATGGGCATTATATGGCTTATGCAGCTCCTGGCTGGACCATGTATCCCCCTACCCAGCAGCCTAATCCTGCATTGCCAGAGGCTCATGGGCTTCTTACTATGGCCATGTCAGCAAACCCTACGCGTCCCAACCTCCGGGTTATTGAGACAGTCTCTATGAGAAAGGATGCCGCTGATGTGAAAAGAGACGGTTCTGTGCTCGTTCGTGTCCCTACCACTCCTACTCATTCCAAAGCGCCCCTTCGTCCGTCTTCACACCCTCTCAAAAGTACTCCAGAAAAGATATCAGATGAAAAAAATCGAGCAGCTCAGAAGCAGAAGGTATGCTGTATATTCTAATGTATCCAGATATGTCAGACTGCTTGCCTACTGGGCTGGAAAGTTTTCCTCTTTAAGTGCACTGATTTTAGCCTGAGTGGTTCCAGTTTAGAAGTAGTTGGATTTGCTTTTGTTAAAGATTTCTAGGCACTTGTCTGTTTATTCTGTAACAATTTTAAAAAAACATTAAAAATCCCCCCAAATTACACACTTGTAGGTTATTGATTAGGGCCAAACAAAACCTTGCAGAAAGATACTTGGTAGCTACATCTCAACTTTATTCCACTGAGCTTTAGATATTCAAATCATTGAAGATTTGTAGGTACATACATACTGAAAGGATGGTGTGAAAAAGAGAGAGCCAGTCTCTTTTCCGTAGTGCCCAGTGACAGGACAAGATGGTCGCAAACTGAAAAACAAAGAGCTTCCATCTGAACATGGGAAAATGCTTTTTTTTACTGTGAGAATGACTAAGCACGTGCACAAGTTGCCAAGAGAGGTTTTGGGGATAAACAAAGTTTTGGTCTGAGATAGCCAGAGGTTTTGGGGATAAACAAAGTTTTGGTCTGATAGCCCCTTTGCTTTTAGTTTGAAATGATTTAGACAATTTGTAATGTACTTAGACAAAAAGCTATTTGAGCAGATGAGTACATTTTAACTGTTTGCAAGAATAATAATTTCTTCAGCTGACGTTGTTGCATTTTTGTTGTTAATGGACCTTAGGCACCTCTGAAAGAGCTGTGTTGGCTAAAGGTGTGGGAGTTTCCTCCTGCTCTGACATGCACTGGTAGCTCAGCTATGTGTCTTGGCTGGACCTCCAGGTCTTTGTCTGTGCTACAGAGTTCTTTGGCATGGGCTTAGTCTAGTTCTTTGCTAAATGCCTTGGAATATGGCAACTTTTGTGCTTCATTTGATGCCCCTGTGCTGTCAGAAAAGCCCAAATGACAAAACGGTGTTTCGATAATTTAAAAATAATAAAAATCTTACGGCATTCAAGAAGCGGCCTGACTGTTGGTAGAAATTCTCCCATTGGTGTGTGCAAGATTTACTCGAGGCAGGAATCCTGCCGACACTTATACTGATGTAGTAGTAGTTGTTCTCTAGTGAGGACTAGTCTTTGGATCAGTTCTTGCTTGTTCAAGGGAGGAGTCAGTAGCAATCTTCAGGAGTATTGTGAAGGTAAGAAACTGGGACTTGTGTCTTGGAAAATTAGTTAGAAAAAATTTAGGGTGGAAATGGAAAGAACTTCTCATGTTTCATTTTAGCATATTGGCTGGTTTTCTTCAGTGGGAGTCAGTTCAAACTAGTGAAAAGCAAGTGTATGAGCTCCTCCTGCTAGACTTTATTGAGCAAGAAACAAACTTCACACTCATGTTTAATTTCAGAAATTGATGCTTGCGGAATGTTCTTAGTGATACAGTTAAGATCACATTGAGGCAGAATCCTAAATGATGGCTAAAATTGGGCAAAGTCAAATTAGGAGAGAAGGTGATGGGCTGTAAGGTCTTTTGTCAGTTATATGCTGTCTGTGGAGGTTCTGTGTGAGTTTTGAAGAGCTGTTTAACATTAGACTTTATGAGCCCTGTAAGAAGATAGTCAGCCAAGTCTCAGAGCCTTGAGAAATGACCAAACCAGGCAGTTTTGACTGGCAAACTGAGTTCTTGCTGTCTTTTCACAAGTCTGATTAACTTACGGTAGGCAGAGAAGAAAATCCAATCTTCTTGCAATCTGTTTAGGTGATAGAAGAGAGAGAAAAACTGAAGAACGAGCGAGAAGCGCGGCAGAAGAAGCTTTATTATCTGAAGACTGAACTGGACAGGCTTCGTAAACAGCAAGGTATGGCACATCTCCCCCCATTGTTTTTTTTTCCCACCAGCAGTACCTGCTAAAAGTGAAGACCAAAGTATATAGGCAGAACTCTTGAGAAAGCAATGACCTAATTACTATACTAATATTAATTATGTCAAAATCGGACTGTTACACTGAAGCAAACAGCTGCTCTTCAATCTTCCTTAGTAGCTTGGTAGGTTAAAAGAATTGCAGCTTATGTATTCTGGTGTTTTTTTAGAAGAAATGAGAAATAGCAACTGAAAACATGTCAGCATGTCTTTTAATTTTTATGAATCTTATTTGGAGAAGGACAAGTCCTCTCTAACTTAATAACTTATGTTATTTTAAAAGTTTTGTTTTTATCAGAAGTAAGCACTTTCACCACTGGAAGGTGATCATTTCGGATTATAATGTATGATTAACATAGAAAATAATTTTGCTTGCTTGATCATACAGTAATTATTAAGTTGATTCTTTCTCTTGAGGATTGTGCTGCCTTTGTTAGGGGTGTATATTAAGAAACCCCTACAGAGGTAGATTGTTCAGATTTAGTGATGTTGTACCTACGAGTTGGTTCCACCTTTACACCTTTCTAGTGAAAATTTAAGTGTAGTATTTTGTATCGATATTTTACTTGTTGCTGGAATAGTCATAGATCTTAAGACAATTTTCGTATTGCATTTCCAACTCTTCTATTTCCTTGATTGGCTCAGGAGAGATGCTGAGAAAAAAACGACGTGAGAAGGATGGTCACAAAGACCCCTTGTTGGTTGAGGTGAACAGACTGCAAGAGAATATTATGAAGGAGATTTCAGAGCTCCATAAAGAATCTGATGCAGCAGATAAGAAGCAATCTGAGCTTGACAAAGTAGCACAGATCTTGGGGATTAACATATTTGAAAAACCCCGGAAACCATCTGTGGAAACCAAAGATTCCTCAGAAAAGAACAGCAAGTCAGAAAACACAAAAGGTCTGGAGAAGGCAACTTCTTCCAATAAGGTAAAATCTTCTAGGTTGTATACTGATGATTTTTCCATTAAGAGAGGAGGGCATTGGGGAACAGCTGCTCCCAAACATTCAGCAGAAGGTTCATTTGATGGCATTTGTTACCACATCTCATATGCTGTTTTTGATTGTGTATGCAGGTGGGAGTAAATGTAATCAGAGTTTATATTTTCCCACGGAGTTTGTGCAATTCAGTACCACATACTGTTTTTTATCTTGGTTTTGTGAGGTGTTGGATGGATTGAACGGTAGCATAAGTGTTTGTAGCTGTTAGGTCTCAACTCCGTATTGAGAATGACGGATTTCTTTTCTGTACAATATTTCCAGTATGGCCTGCCAAAAAGGAATATTTGTCCAAGCTCTTTGAAAGTTTGGAGCATATTATTTTTCTCACCAGGTGATGATATTAACAAATCATGGCAAGAGTTAAATATGATTGTCTGCTTAACACGATTATTACATATATGCTATGTGTTCTTTCTTAAGAAATGTCAGGATATGTCATGATGTGTCTGACTTGGTCTCCGAGTGGTGGATACACTAGAAGAGGCTTATCAAGTTCTAGAATTTTTTTTACTCTGGAAGTAGTGTATGATGATAGTAGCGTCTGAGAGGTTGTATTTGTGTTTAGGACAATAATGATGTTGCTTTCTGCTGTGTTACCAATTATGTCACTGGTACAGATGATGGGAAATAGTAGATGCTTTTTGTGTACACCTGACTTTACTATGTTTTTTTTTTCTTTTTTTTTTCCAGAAGTTAAAGTGTTATTAGGGTAAGAGGTGAATCTTGTAAACTTTTCCTTATGTTTCATCTTGGTCTGGTTCAGGGAAGTCATTAGATGTTTTTCATTTTAAGGCTTGTTTTTGTGTTTCATTTTCATACCAAAATCTAATATCCACTTATTTTTATAAATTATTTGCATCAAACACCACAAGGTACAAATGAGTAGACAAGAACATCTGTTAAATCCTACATTGCATTAAGTTGTATTGCTTTCTTTTCTTGAGATAAAGTACGTGTGAATGTGTCTTTTGTTATTTTAACTTCCATTGTTTGCATTGTCTGAACATGCAATGACTTGTTCCCCGTTTATGGTTCCTTATGTTAACATGGAACATAGGATGCTGACCTTGGCCTCTGAGATTCACCTTGTAATTCTGATTGTCAACTTTTGTTTTTGTGAAAAGAAAGATAGTGCACACTTTTAGACACTGAGACCAGTTTACTTGGCCAATCAAGGGGCAAAAACATTTATGCCTTTCTGCGTCTTTGCAAGCTATTTTGTGGGCTTTTGCTGCTGAGCATGTGTTTGTGTGTTGTAGTTACAAATTGTAAAGGTGAAACTAGTCTTGTTCTAAAAAGACATCCCTGAGCTTTACCCCAAGTTTCTGTTGATGTGGAGGTAAGATACTGTGATCTGAAAGTTGTTTGTGTTTTGTTAATTGCAGAAGAACAAACGGTTAGAGTTGGCTGTCGCTCATCTATTTGAGAAGTATTGTGTTTTGCAAAGCTCTGGTTGAGATAGTGTTTTATAGGATATATTGTATGGGTCTGTAAATAACGTAAAAGAAAACACTTCTTAGACATCGTGAACATCCTTCCATGCATTTCTTACTGATCATAAGTTGATCTTCTCATTGTTTAAGAGAATGTCAGCTTTGCTATGTTCTTGCAGATAGAATATATGCAAATATTCACTGGACCACTTCTTACTCTAAAACAAGAACTAAATTATATTGGGATGTGGAAATTTCTGGAATGCATAGTGGCATAGATGTCTCTTCATTGTTTGTGTTACTGTTTTGTTGCATGGAATAGTATTAGGAGAGAACCTGTTCCTGTTTATCAAAAGGAATTTCAAGTAAGGCAGATGTTGTTTGTTGGTTTTGAATCTGCTTAAGTAAATTTGTTTGACACCACTACTAAAATACTTGGAAATCATGCAACTGGTTTGCACTGCTAAGTTTGGAAAGATGCTGTTCTTCTCAGAATGCCACGCAGATGAGAAATGATAACGTGGTGGGCCATTGGGGATGTAAATCAAAACTCAAAATACTCTCAGCACTATCCAGTAGAATGATAACCTCAATTAGCAGGGCTTGTTCATTATTTGTTTCAGGGATTATTTGTTTTGCTACTCACAGTGTTAGCGTACAGCAAGATTCTGAGCAAAATGTATTGATTTTTGCTAGTGTCCTGAAAGGTCTGTGCATTATTGTATGGCATCTTTCTGTACAAATCAGTGTAAGTATCACATGCTTAAATCACAAGATGCTTCTCTGTATGTACTTAGGTAATTAACAGATCGTTATTACTGTTAAGCAATGAGTCTTTCAGAGAATTCAGGCACTCTCAAATAATCTGATTAAATGATTGATTTAAATACTTTAGTCTACTAACTTTTACTTCTTTTTGCATTCTACTTTCATCCAACTTACTTTTACAGTAACTTCTAGGTGTTCCTAGCAGAACTTCTAAGTGCTTTTAGGTGTTCCAGATACTCTTGGCTAGTACTATAAATTGAAACTATTGAGATCCTTGCGTGAAACCCATAAAATGGGAAGGGTGCATGCCTTAGGGGATTTGTTCATTTGGTTCCTTGATTACCTACAATCATCCAGCCATAACATCTGGGAGTCTTACTGGAAGCTCTTCACTGTGACCACGCTGCATCTTAATCGTCAATACCAGCTTTCTGAAACAGTGGATTTAGCCTTGGCGCTGAAAAGCAGGTGATATATACTTTTTTTTTGTGCGTGTGGCTTCTGCTGGAGGCAAGATCTGAGTTCCAGAGCATTATGTCTGTCCTACCTTGTCTTAGATAAATATTTCCTTTTGTTCAATTTAGGAATCAAAACCAACTAATGAAAAATCCAGAGGCAGAAGCCCGAAGCCAGCAGAATCCTCTTCACAATCCTCCAAACATCCCTTCCAGTTGGCCAATATTTATGAATATTATGATGCAGGGAACCACTGGTGCAAAGACTGCAATACCATCTGCGGGACCATGTTTGATTTTTTCACACACATGCATAATAAGAAACACAGACAGGTATGTGAGAGGCTTCCTTCACTACGTGCATTTCATATTGCTATAAATATTAGCACTGAAACATACATCGCAGCACTACATTTTACAAGAGAAACTGAAGTAATGAACTCAAGAAGCTGTTTATCAAATTCAAAAATATTGGACTCAAGCAGTTTGTGCAGCTACTGGTGTGTTCCAACTAGTGTAAACGGGGCTTGTATTCAGTTCACTTGGGACCTAGTGTTTGATATTTTTGTTTTGTGTTTGCCTGTCCTTCGATATTGTTTACATCTTAACCTCTTCACTGGTTATTCTCACATTATACATTACAAAAAGGGAGGGAAAAGTGGAAAACCTAGCTCCTTTATATAATTGCACATTGATTTTAATGTTCAGTGTTCTGGAAGGATGTTAAAAAGGAAAAAAAAAAAAAACAACAAGCGTAGTTGCCTTGCTAGTGTAATATGTGAGCCTGTATACCTCTGTCACTGTGCAAATAGACCCTGGATCCTTACAACAGACCTTGGGCTTCGAAGACCCAGAGTGAGACCAAACAAGACTCCATAAAGCGCATTGATAAGATAACTGTTCCTGCCAAAGGTATGTTAATTTTTTTAAAACACGAATTTCTTCTCCCTTAGCCCTCCAGCAGGTTCCAGTTACTCAGAGAAGGGAATTTCAAAACTTTCTGTAGTTACAGGAGCACATATAGATACTGTATTATTAGTAAATGGCAGATGAATTAATTTCTGGTCCTTCTGCAGAAAAGGAGCAAGAATGTAGGAAAACATAGTATGGTTCCTTCTTTTCTCTTTAGAATTTAGTTCCTTATTTTGAATACTGGTTGACTTTTTCCCATTGTAGTCCTGAAGTCGTTTTTACTAACATATTACAATTCAGATCAGAATATGACCACAAAATCTTGCTGTTTTTGAGCACATCTTGTGCAGTACTCCACACAGCCTTGCAACAGACTCTTCCATTGAGCACATTTTGTGTAGAGGTGTCCCTGAAAAAGTACTGATGATTACTTGGTAGGATCTGCAGTATGTTAGATAACTGCAGCAGGTTCTGTAGGCACAGGGATGCACTTTTACTAAACTTCAGTGTGTTCTTTTTATAAACCAGGTGTTTATTATTTGAGGAGACTATACCACAAAGATGGAAGATAGATGAAAACTATAGGAAGTATTAGCCTATTTGTATAGAGGCTAGCTGTTACATTGTGAAGAACATTGGTATTTTTGAATCACAATAATAAAACTTCTTTACTTTATATTATTGCTTCTACTACTGGTATTTACCATACAGTAAGCATAAAATCCACCAAATTCTGTTTCAAAAATGTGAACAGGAACATTGCTGGAGGTTTTGCTGTTATTCTTTGATGCATTTATTTGTCTTTGTTAAAAACTTGGCATCTTTTAAATTTTGCTTTCTCTGAGTGTTTCCTTCGGCCTTTTCAGGGTCTGAGTTTCTGATTCCCATCACTGGTTATTACTGCCAACTCTGTCATGAATTTTTTGGAGATCAAATCTCAGCTGAGCAGCATGTGAAAAGTCATCCTCACAATGAAAAATATAAGGTTGGTAACTGATGTACTGGGAGTGAGTGATTCCTTTTGTTAGCTTTTATTTGCTCTGTCATCTTTTCCTGAAGAATTCCATTTGACATGGTGTATTCAGTTATTTTTTACTGCATTGCACTGAACTAACTAAGCAGAGCTTCACACTACATAGTGATTAATCTTTCCTCTGCATAAGGTTAAGTTGTGTTTAAGTACCAGTGTTGATTTTCAAACTCTACAGAAGAATGACAGCACTGCTGAAGCCACCACTCAATTTGCATTAAACTGCAGGGTGTGGAGTTTGTGGCATCTCAGTTTCTCAGTGGGAAAAAGTTCTTGGCTTTCTCAGTGTTGGAAAGGCACTTACTTAATAAGGCAAAGCTGTTACAGAGCTGAATTGATGTTATATTTTTCATTGAAATAGTTGCTAAAACTGTGCCATTTATTTCCTTAGAAATACATAGATGAAAACCCGCTCTACGAAGAAAGGAGAAATCTAGATCGTCAGGCTGGACTGGCTGTAGTTCTGGAAACGGAGCGCAGGCGGCAGAATGAACTGAAGAGGAAACTAGTTGAGAAACAGAAAGAAGAGAAGGATGAGAAGAAAGCAAAAATAATAAAGAAAGAGGAAATAAAGAACACCCCAGAGCTTGGAGAAGGAGCTAATGAATCTCAAGACAAAACAGATTCTTCTGGGCGAAAAATGGGTATTAAGCTTAAGCTGAAGAAAGAAGAGAAGAAAGAGGATAAAAAAGAAGAAAAGAAGGAGGAATCTAAAAAGGAATCACCAAGTCAGACATCGTTTGGGAAATTCAGTTGGAAAAAGGCAGAGAGAGAGGATAAAGCCCCAGGAGTAGCTATTCCAAAGGAGGAGAGCATGGAGGGAAACAAAGAGGAGAACAAGTTTCAGTCGGGGAAACTCCATGCTAAGTCCATTGAAATCAAGCTGTCTGGGAAAACTGTTATTCCACACACCAGCCCATGGACACCAGTTGCTTATACATCAACGCAGTCAAAAATTCTACCCAATCTACCAGTCCCCACTATGATTTTCAGGAAATCTACCACTGCAACAGTTAGCAAACCAGCACCTTTGAACACTTTTTTATCCATCAAATCCTCTGGAGCCACCACCAAACCACTACCCGTGGTAAAAGAAACGAATGCAGATCTTCTGCTGCCTCCAGATATCATCTCAAAAGCTTTTGGAGGAGAAGAGGTAATATTAAAAGGGCCAGAGGAGGATTTGAAAGCACCAGAGAAAAGTGAATCTTCTCAGACTTCTGATATACTGCCTCCCCCACCTCCTCCACCTGAAGTCCAGCCCGCTGCTGTCATTCCTGCGGATGAAGTAGCACCAGGTGTGTCTGAAAGTGAACAGACAATGCTGGCGATGCCTGTAAGGCCCCCTCCTCCACCACCACCTTCTACTGCGTTTAGTGAACAGGCAAAAAAGATAGAGAAACGAAACTCTTGCCTGGCCACTGCCAATGCTAAAGATCTCTATGATATTTTCTACAGTAGTGGTGGAAAGGGTTCAGCTGACAGCAGGCTTGCAAGTTCTACACTTCCAAATGGAGAAAACTCTAACCTAGCAAAACCAACAGATTTTCCTGTAAACTCTAGAACAGTCAGTAGCTTATCCTCCTTTAAAGAGGAATCTCAGAATGTGGCTACTGAAGTTAGCCAGGCTCACTCAGCTGAGACAGGCTCAGTAATGGAGAAAAATGGTTTTCAGGAGACTTTAATACCTAATTTTGAGATGAGTGCTGACACTGAAAGTGGTATTCAGAAGGATGTAGGTAAAAAATTCCAGGCTCTTTCAACAGATATTCAGATTAAATTAAAAGATGGGGATTCTTCACAATGTAGTAATCAAGTAATGGGCAGTTGGATTCTTGATGAGAATCACACTGAAAGGAACAAGAAGATATTTCAGCCTCAGCTGTCAGAAATGTCAGTCACAGAACTGCTGGAAGCAAAACCCGCTTCTCATATTCAGAATCCTGCAGAAAAGGGACTTGTGGATGTAGCAAGTCGAGTGCAAGCAGACAACAAGGAGTTCTGTGATCTGCAGAGAACAGAGATCCAAGAGAAAGTTGGACAGGAAGATGCAAATGAAATTGCAGTTAGTAACTCAAATGCCTCTGGCATTTTGGAGAAAGACAAAGAGATGAAAGATAGGGAAATAAAAACTGTAAAGCCTGAGCTTGTGCTTGAACAGATTGAAATTCAGAATTTGGGAGATCCCCATTTGGTAGAGGAAAATGTAAGTGATAGCTGTAGAACTGTTTCAGAAACTCATAGTCCACGCTTGCTCAGTGATTCTCAAAACATTTCAAAAGAAAAAGCTTTAGTAGCAGTACTGACAGAGCAAAATTCTATTGATGCCTCCTTAAAAGATGTGAAACCAAACAGTGTAGCTTTGGAAGTACCAGGAGTCCTTGGCAAAACTCCCCAGATTTCAGAAACCCAAAATAAGATTTCAGAATTGACAAGAAGTCCTGCTGAGTGGGACGCTTCCAGAACCGGTAACAGAGAAGAACAGGTCATGGCAACCAGTTCTTGTTCTGAAAGTGGCTGGAAATTATCAAACACTCCAAATGTAGAAATGAAAAATAATTCTAATAAAATTAGTGCTTCAGAATTGACAGAGATAGAGCCAGAGGCATCTTTTAGCAACACAAAATCTAGAAGTAACACATCAGAAGCACAGGAAAAAGTTAGACCAGGACTGTCAGGCCATGCAGTATTAGATAAGCAAACCCAAAGGCAGGATGTTGCTTGGTTAGTCAATGCCTGCTCAGCAAGCATTGTTGAACTCAGATCCAGTGTAGAATTAGTAGTTGAAGTTGAAAAGAAGTCACTAGGACACACTGGATCTGATAAAACATTAGATGATATTTTTGCTAAGAGAGATGCAAAAGGAGTAGAAATGGCAGGTTTTTCTGATCTTGTCCAAGAGTCAGCAGTTGCTTTATCAGCAGATTTCAATCAGCATCTTTCAGAAGAAGCTGTCAACAAGCAAACAAAGTGTGAGGCTGTAAGAACCTCAGCAGCCAATGACTTTAGTCTGAACACTACTCACTCAGGATTTAATACCAAGCAGTCTGAAAGTCTCTCTCTAAGTGTTAGTGAGGATAACAAGAAAGATTCCTTGAGATCAGAAAATAGAAAATGCAGTGAGACCTCCTCTGAGAAAGCAGAGCTTGAGTTCAAAAGCACAGATTTTAATTTGGGAAATACGAAGACAATACATGAAGACATCAGTATCCTTCCAGCAGGACTTTTAAATACGAATGTGAAAGAAGTTTCAAAACTAGAAACTATTGCATCCGTTAAACTGGACTCAAACAAACTGAGCAAGCTGGGCATTGGAAAAACAGAGGATGAAACAGAGATTACTGATTTTGCCACGCTTACTTCTGGTAGTTGGGAAGATAAACTTTGCACCCAGGTTTCTCAAACAGCTGCATCGCAGCTTGGATTGCAACCCTCAAACAATGACACTATGAAAGCAGTCATGCCAGTTCCAGAAATGCAGGGCATTTCTACCATGTCCGAGAGCCTTCAGCAAGTGGAGGAAAGCAAAGGTGGTGCTGCTGAAATGCTGTCACTGAGCTGTGATGGAGACAGCAGACAAAGTCAGGCATCTGATTGTGTGGAAACGTTCCTTCCTAGACTCAAAGAAACACATGAAAAGGAGAATGGCTCAGGAGGCAAGGGACTGTGTGCTATCCAGAGTAAGAAGACTGAGCAAACAGAAACCACTGACGGTAGTTTGGAATCTACAACAAATTCAGGAATGACTGAAAGCTTAGCAGACAGCCCAGTGGGTTGAAATGAACCCAGGCAGCTCCAGTGTTTGAGGAGCCAGAGCCGGGATGATGTATATGGGTTTTTTTGTTTGTTTTGTTCCAGTTGAGGTGTTTGATTTTGCATCACAAAATCACAGAATATCGGGGATTGGAGGGGACCTCAAAAGATCATCTAGTCCGATTCCCCCTGCCTAAGCAGGAACACCTAGGACATCGTAGCATCGTAGGACATGGCTAAATTGAAACTTAACACCATCAGAAACCAGACACGTATGTTATTCTGTACATAGTTAACTGTGTAAAATGTTTTTTCATGTGAATTTTTTTGCCAATTTCTTTTCTACACTTCTGCTATTAAAATGGAATCTCTCGTTTATAATGCGTGCGTCTTTGTTGTTTATTTTGGGGGCTTCTGTTCTTTGAACACTTCTGGATGATTTCCAGCTCACGTTGTTTCTGTCAGTAGCATCGCAAGTAGTCCAACCTTTGGGACAAGCTCAAGAACAGCAATTTAGAACTTGAGGAAATGGAGACTTGCAGAAGAACTAAAACTGAAAATTGTTTTAAACTGTAATGCATGGTTTTGTTTACTTTATTGTTTGAAATGCAAGAAATGTGATTAATCTTTTGTTTGTTTGTTTATCTGTCTTTGTGATTTGTAATCGCTGCTGTATTACATCTGTACTTAAGCTGTTTCATTGTATTGTATAAGCACATTTATGGATGCCACATCACTAATCAAGGGGAGAAAATCTGTCCGACTGGCTTTTGGAGAAGAAGACTAATCGGTAAGGCTCTGTGGCCTGACACCTGGATCAGACATATTGAGGTCACTTACATGTTTTGAAATGGGCTTTCTTTCATTGTATTGTGATCCAGTAACTGTTTGTGTTAAATCGTTTAGCAGCTGACCAGCTCTGAAGAAGTAGAAGATCAGAACCCTGGTGTCAGGAATTGGACTCGCTTCATGTGATAGAGACACATGCATGCCTACCCTGAATGATCCTAGAGCTAGCAAAAGCTCTAGAGTGATGGTTTTGATGGTTTTCATTTGTATAGCTCGTTAAAGACTGAAGTATTAAATGTGTTTGCTTGGATAAGTTGAACATTTTTATTTGTAAATTGTTTAAAAAATAAACATACTGTGTTCAACAAGACTTTCTTCTTTCTTTTTTTTTTTCTTTTTTTTTTTCTTTTTTTTTTTTTTTTTAGCTCTAGGAAAGTGCTTTATTTCAAGTACATTCTGCCTCCTGTGGTAGTTCATGAAATTGAGAAGCTGTAGAGAATGAAGATACCCAACAGTTAGCCTGCTCAGTACAAACATGATTTATTCCCAGCTGAAGCCAGTGGAAGAACTTCTGTCAACATCATCACTGGAATTTTGTTTGAAATCCTAAGCCTTTTGTAAAGGAGGGAAGGAAACAAGCAGAGTTCATTTGTATTTCTGTAATCACTACCAGCACGTGGACTTTCAGAGGGGGAAAAATGGCATTTTTTCTTCTGTTTCCATGACTGTGTAAAGATGATATTAAACATTTTTCAGAGTTGTTTTTGTGCTTTTTATATTAGAAATATAAGAATATAAGAGTGCAATCTGAATTTGTAAAGCTAGGTTATGTAGTCAAATAAAACCCACCCGAAAACATAATTAAGAAAGGAGGAAGGTTTTGAGAGCCTTTTTGACTGCTTTTCGCAATTTTAAGCAGTTCCTTCATTGAATGTAAGGAGAATTCGTTAGTATCGTTGCCCTACTTTCTTCAAATAACCATTTCCTGTCAAAAACAAAGAAAACGAGGTTTGATCTGCTTTTGGTAACTGGAAGTTCAGTAATGGGTAGAGACTGTTAAAACTTTATTTTTATTCTTTTTTAAAGTTCTTTGTAGTTGTTTCTCGGTTTTCTGTAAATGTCTGATTATATATCTGAGCTTGTTTGTTCACAGTTGACAGCTGAATATTCTACTTCTGTGTTCTTATCAGTTTCTTCAGTGAAGTGCCTGGTTCCTTGTAAATCCAATGTGGCAGAGGGGGGATCTAAGCTTGCCTGCCTTGTGTTGAAGGATGTCAGTGCAGGGAGGGGAGATAGAAAAGGAAGGCTGGTTGTTTTTTTTGTTTTCTTTTCCTGCAGATCTGCATTTAAATGACAATGTTTTGGAATACAGACCACCTAGCTAGTTTCATTTCTCAGATCCATTTTCATGAAGGTCTCAGTATATGTAGTGGTAGAGAAACTCATTTGGACAATCTACTTCAGACATCCTCATTCAATACTGTCTTACCTGTGTGGGAAGTGCTCTTGATTAATTTTATTTTGGTGGAAAGGACATCAACATAAATCCAGTATCCTTTTTATCAGTTGCTTCTGCAACTAGCACTGGTGGTCAGCACACAGCCCTGCTGGCCAGGAATGAAGAGCACCCAGCACCAAAGGAAAGCAAGAACTTTGCAAATGAGAAAGGATGAGTTATTACCTTGTATTTGTCTTCAGCTTTCCAGAAGCTAAGTGTTCATTTGATACAAGTTAAATAATACTTCTTTTCGTGCCCTTTGGTCAATTAGTTGTTCTGTGCCTGAGTGGACTGACTATTCCACATTGAAAGTAAGGTTTATTTGTGGTTTTTTTTTTTTTTTTTAAGGTAGGAGTAAAAGATTCTCCTAGAACTGCTGGAATGTGTAGGAACAAAATGAATGGTAGTAGACTGACATGTAGGCATATTGGTGGAGACGTTTGTT
>JAOWBP010001760.1:27398155-27409457 GCA_028571105.1 Tragopan temminckii
ATCCTCCCAACTTCATATCATCAGCAAACTTGCTGAGGGTGGCCACTATCCCCTCATCAAGGTCATTGATGAAGATGCTGAACAAGACTGGACCCAGCACTGACCCCTGAGGAACACCGCTTTCCTGGCATGCCTTGGCTGCATATCTTAAAGGCACAGACATAGGGCTTAAGGCACATATTCAACTTGGTTTCCTTAGTACAGTTCTACAGAAACAACAAAGCAACTTATGAGAAACTGCTACAGACAAGAGAGTAAGCCCTTTCCTCCTGACTCTTCCTTTTGGCATCCAACCAGTGGCAAATGTCAGCTTCCAGACCCCCAACCCCCACCCCGGGCTGCCCCCTGCTCTGCTCAGCCCTCTGTACCTCAGTTCCTCCAAGCCCACCAGCTGGCTGTCAACACCATCCAGGAGAATACGGCCTGCTTTCAGCTCCAGCATGCGGAACAGTGCCAAGAAAAGGGTGGATTTTCCAGATCCTGTGCGACCCACAATCCCCACCTTCTCTCCAGGGTACACGGTGAAGCTCACTCCATCGAGTGCATTGGGAAGGCCTGCTCGGTAGGCCAGGGTCACTTGCTGGAACTCCACAAGCCCTTGGCTTGGCCAGTCAGCAGCAACCTAAGAGAAGCACCAGAGAAAGACAGAGAATGAATGTGACTGTCATCTTCAGCCCCATCTCCACACAGGCCAAGACTCACACATCCCTTTGGATGATTGCTTGGCTTTTGAACAGACTGAAGGCACAGCTCAGATCTGCCTCCTTCTACAATTTTTTTTCCTCTCACAGTTTAGTCCTAACACCTTCTTCTGCTTTTTCATCCTTTTCCATCACTCTAGCCTTCAACAACTCCTGCCTGAGGTTTATCCTCCCGGGGGTGTACTGGTAAAGGATGAATGATTAAAGCAGATTCTCTGGGTGAGTGTTTTCCAGCCACTCATTGGAACCTTCTGACCTACCCCAGGAAGAAACCACAAGGCACAGGGCCAGAAGATGGGCCGATTCCTGAAAACATACTAGGATTATACCTGGACCAGTTTATCCTGGGGCTCCATGGGGATGTCTGTGGTATATTCCTCTGTCCGCTCCACGCTCACCATCATGGTTTCTGTTGTAGTGAAGCTGGAAATGAGGTCTGAGAGCAGGTTTGTAACAGACAGGGCATATGAGAGTGCCAGGCCCACAAGTCCTGAGAGGACAAAAGCATAAGCAAGGATGTTAATGGCAGGGAAGGAGCTGGGATCTTGGTAGAATAAAGAAAAAACAACACAAAGCAAGAGAGAAGTCAGCATTCTGGAGTCTGGGATCTCACTCTTGGATGGGGACGTGTAAAAGCAGCAACAGGAGCCAAAGCATCACACTGTGGGCAACACGCAGAGTGACAAGGAGCAGGAACTCTGAATTTTACTCTGGTATACAGAGACGTGCAACTCTGGGCTGAGAGGAATCCCTGGGGCACAGTCTAAGGGAGGCAAAGAAAAACTCCGACAGTCTACCTGGATTTCCTATCTGCTTCTGGTGCTGGATGATGGCAATTCCTGCAATAGCTGTAATCACAGCAACCCCAATCATTTGCAAGCGAATGTCCAGCCACTGCATTGCTGTGTTGCTGGCAAAGAGGCAGCGCTGATTCTGCTCTAGGCGCAGCTCATTCTCCAACTCAAACCTGGTGGAAGCACAACAGAAGTTCATACCAGGCTGTGCACCACTCAGCCCTCATTGCTACTGCCCAAAATCTTGGGCATTCCTACCACCAAGTAACTAGCTCCATGTTAGGATGACCCTGATCTATAAAGCCAAAACTCTGCCTCTCTAAGTGCTCTTTCCTTCCACTCACCTCTGTGTTGCCCGCATGGCTCTGATGCTGCTCAGTCCTGAGAGAGTCTCTGAGAAATGAGTGTAAATGGGAGACAGGGTGACACTGTAAAGACGCTTGAGTTCCCGGGATGTGTGCCGGTAATAGCGTTGGATGGAGAAGTAGAGAGCAGCCAGAGGGAGTAAGACCAAGCCAATCCAAGGGAGACCATAGGTGATTATCACCAGCATGCCCAAAAGCCCATACATGTTGGCCAAGAAAATGTTAAGGATAAATGGCAAGCTGTCATCCACGCAGTATAGATCTGAGGAGAAGCGGTTCAGGATCCGGCCTGTTGGTGTGGTGTCAAAGAAGGTGACTGTGGCCTGGCAACAGAGGATTGAGAAAGCAAGAGTCAGCCAGGGGCAGCTAATCAGTTCATCAGATAAACACAGCAGAAATCTACTTTTCGCACACTTACTCCAAACTATTAAAAAACATCAGTACAGAATGACTTGCAAGAACTCTGTCCTGTCCCGGATTTTCTGACCATTACCTTTATAACTCTCTGGAGCAGTCGTTTGTGAATGACAATGGCAGCACGGATAGTGCCATAAGCAAATAGGAAGGCCCGAAAAATAGTGAAGAGAGAGTTAGCCCCTGCAATGCCCCCATAAACTGTCAGGTAGAAATTCACATCCACTGAAGAATTGGAAGGGACAGGGGCTGTGTCCAGAGCTTGAATCGGGGAGCTAGAACAGAGAAGGAGGAAGATTATGAATCTGCCAAGGTCCCCATGGCAGTAAAATTACACTCAGGGCATCAGAACCCAAAAGCAGACTCGAGGGGAAATTGGGATACTTGAGCCTGATACTCCTCTTTTGCCCTGCTGAGGTAAGTACTGACTACCATGCAGCCAGAGGCCTTCCATTAGCCTCCGGTTACAGGCTCTACAGACACCTCATAAATTCCCTGTCTGGCCAGAGATTTCAATTCTTTCTTTCTCAAAGCAGTCTTACAGATCCCCTGCAATGAGATGGCCTCAAGAGGGGTACTCACAGGAAATGCACAAGGGCAAAATGAGTAAACGAGTGTGTTTCCTTCAGCATCTCCTGCCCAGCATTCACTTACACAAGCCCAACAACGGAGAAGAGAAGCAGCTTTGTGGAAGGCAGGGAAGCTGAAGAGACCATCACAGACGTATTTGCTGCTTGGGATATGCTGGAAATCCAGTGTGAGAGCCACCAATCTGAGATATTTCTGGATGCTACAGAGAGAGACAGACTGTATAAAGGATTCAATCTTCAAGTCAGCAAATACAAAGCAGAAAAATTGGAAGGGAAGCTGCTGGTAATTTCAGTTATTGTCACACTGCCCCGTCCAGTCTTCCCTGCCCTCATTCTGCATTGTTACTAATAGAGCAGGAGCAAGAGAACTGCCATGAGCTGCAGCAGTGAAAGGAAACTGCTAAAGGAACAGACACACAACTACAGCAGCAAATGAGAGGCCAGATCCTTTTCCCTCTTCCCACATATTCTCCCCCCATTCCTGACATACTATTTTAGTTTGTGAAAAAGGGTTCTTCTTGGTGTGGGGAGAATGACCAAACCTCTTACTATTTTCTTTCCCTGGACTCCATGCAGCCAGGAAAAAAGAGGACAGGAACATTTAAAGAGAGATGTGCTCTTGGGTCATTGCCTCACCTTGCATCAGGAGCAGTGAGAGGAGGATAGATAAAGCTAAGCAGCTGCCCATTGCCATCCAATATGCCTTGTAGACCTGAAAATCCAGAGCCCCTTCTTTCTTCTCCTCCTCCTTGTGGAGGAGACATTTGTCCTGCGATGATTCTTCTGCCTCTGTCTCTGTAACTTCTTCCTGGTCCTGCTCATCAGAGTCTGTTGGGACAGTAGCAAACACAAAAGTCAGTGTGACACTGGTACCTCCTGCAGCTGTTCCTTGATGCCAACAGAGCAAGTCAAGGCTATAAGGAAGACTTATTCCCTCCTCTCTGCCCTTTTGTGATAGGTGCACCAATGCTGGCAGATTCATATCCAGATCTGAACCACAAATGGAAAAGCAGATTCAAACACTGTTCCAGACCGATAGCTGATGGCCTTCTCTTCCCCTTTGTACACAATACCCATAGATCAGCTCTGCCATAGGTAGTGAGAGCTCTGCTTCAAGGCCAAAAGCCATCAGGTATAGGTTCTCTCTGGGTGCTCGGATGATCCGTACTGTCCCAGCCACCCCCAAGCTTGCCAGGTGCAGACCTTTATCATTCCGTCTCTTGTTCATATCCTTGAATTTGGGGACAGATTCCACGAGAGGCAGGATATCAGCTGGTGGGCCTGCAAAGAAAGACATGCACATGTTTCAGAGCCTGAGATAAATAGATGATTCTTCCTGATTATTGCTATGAAATGGCCCAGGTTTGTTCTCATGACATTCCCCATTTTCTCCCACAGCAACTGCTTTCTTTAAAGTTCTCCATCTATCCCTGCCATGACCTTCTGTGTTATCAGCTTTCTATGTCTGTATCTGTGAATCCGCATGCTCCCTTCCACACAGTCTTCTTTGCCCACCTGCAGCATCCTCAGACTCTTTATCCTTACTTGTGTTCCCCACTAGTTACTCCTACTCCCCAATGGCCATCTTTGCTCAAGCCACTCCAAACTGGCACAAAAGGATGCCTGTGAAGACAGCCGCTGTACCTGTCTTGATTATCCTGCCATTGTCCATCAACAACAAGGCATCAGCCTTCTCCAAAAATTCTGTCCTATGTGTGCAAAGGATTCTGGTCTTGTATTGGAGAATTCCAAGAATGCACTTCTGCATTAGATGATTAGCTACGTCTGCATCAACTGCAGCCAGGGGATCATCAAGAAGGTAAAACTCTTTTTCCTGAGAAAAAGACAAGAGACAAGGATACAGCTCCTGGCCCTGCCTGAGCAGGCAATGCTGGAGAGAAGTGCCTCAGTGTGGCACACTGCCAGCAACTTTAGGCCAGTATGAAGTGGTTTAAGGCATGCAGCCAGAGCACACTGTACATCTGCATGCTTCCAACTTCTTTACAATCAACTTGGCACAAGGCACAGCAGAACTGCTTTGCTATTTACCTGGTAAACAGCCCTGGCAAGGGCTATTCGAGCCTTCTGACCCCCACTGAGTGTCACACCATTTTCACCCACCTCTGTCTGGTCACCTGCAGGTAAGATCTGAAACATTCAAGGAAATCCACTTAAAAAGGGATAGGAAACCACCATGGACTAAAGATGAGAACACTGAGATCCCTCTCCTGACTCTGTCAGTAACTCTTTGGGTGATAACTTACAAAACAATGAAACAATGCAACAGTACATACACTGGTTCTGCAGACAGCTGGCAAACTTGGCAATATTTATTCCACTAGACTCTCTTATATTCCAGAATAGATGGCCGCATAGAAACTACCCACTGAGCAGTCTCTGGTCTGAGACAACTCCAGAACTGTGCCCAAGGTTTATCTGGGAAAGCAGTAGCCATGCCTACAACAAAATAATGCCATTCCCAGCTTAGCAGGAAAAAACACTGAATTTCAACAGCCAGAAACACTTCCCATAGGCATAGCCTACCACTCATCAAATAAATACTTTGTCCTTGCACAGTACTTACAGCTTCTGCTGAAGCAAATAGGAGCTTCTAGTACTTGGCACTTCAGAAACTCACAGTCTAGGTTATAAACTCAGAGGAGGAAGCTAGCTTCTCACCAGGTCTAACAGCAAGTTCATTGGCTAACATAGCCACAAGCTTCAAACGTACAATACATACACTACTGATAGAAGGACTCAGCCTCTCTGATCCAAAAAAGCATCAGCTGCTGATAAATTCTGGTTGAAAAACCTGGCAGTCAATGCTCTGATGGAATATCTTTCATCAGAATCAAGAGCTTTTGGCTTAGAATCAAGGAAACCATCCAAAGTGCTAACAGAGTGATCTTGCACCTTAAAGAAAACTGGTGCTGAGTATAGTCTTGGACTGTTAATCATAGTAAAGCTGTGTGACTGTGACACTGGAAAAGCAGGTTAAAGCCTGCAAGAATGAGAACTCCTCCCAGTGAATATCAGGCAGAATGTATGGCTGAGGAAGCCCAAGAAGTTTTACAGTTCAGGCACTCACATTCAGGTCCTCAGAGAGGGCACAGGCCTCCACCACCTCCTCATACAGCCTGGCATCATATTGTCGCCCAAAAAGGATGTCTCACGGACAGTGGTAAATTGGATCCAAGGCTCCTGTGTGGCCAGGCCAAATCCTTGCTCCAGGTCACAAACATATATTTGTCCACCTTGTCTGCAAGCACACCAGAGATAGGCAGAAAGACAGCAAAGGTAAACTGTTGGTAGATCAAAATGAACAATAAATACAAGTAGCACTCAATGGTCCCCTCCTGCCATGGTGTGGAAGGACCAGGCAAGGAGTCTTAATATTACTTACTTAATGAGTTCTCCAGTGATAGCTGCAAGCAGAGAGCTCTTGCCAGAGCCAACCTTCCCAACAACTCCCAGGAGCATTCCCTGTAAAGGGAAATGAAACGGACAAACCTGATATGCTAATACACAGCATGGACCTCCTCCAGTCCATCTCAGCTCTGAGAGGCATTACATGTGTCCTGTACCACTGGGCCAAGAGAAAATCTTCACATATAGCTTGTAAAACCAGGAAAATGTGCCATTCTAGTACCATCTTTGTTTCCTCCTGCATTCCTGCTCACCTTTCTCACTGAGAGGTTCTCAATGTGCAGTTGCAGACTGCCACTAGATAAGGGCTGGCTGGTGCTTTCTTCTTTGACTGGCACCCATGAAAAATCTGCACCTCTTATATCTATGGCAGAAGCTGTACCTGAAGGGCTACCTGCAAGGAAGAAGCAGCACTACAGTGAGAATGCCATAGGGCGACAAGAACCTGGCATCAGGAATACTATCAGCTTTGCTCCCAAATGCAAGAGGCAGAAACAGAGCATGGTCAGGATGCCCTGACCTCAACCCCAGAATAAGACACTTGCCTACTGACTTGTCCTTAAACTTACACCTCATTTCCTCCAATCCTCCATTCTCCAACTCCCAGCAGACACACAGGCTGACCTGCTGGCTCTCAGTGAGACACTGTGAGGATAATCTGGTTTTATTGTTGAAGGTGAAAGAATGACAGGGAGCTAGCATAAGGCAAGGAAGGAGAAAAATGGAGCTGTGATGACTCAGGAGACGGCAGTCATGCCTTCTTGCCAAGGCAAAACTGGGGTTTTTGATGGCTTCATTATCAGAAGACTTTGGATGGAGGATGGAGCAGCTTCTTTTAAAGGCACACTAGCAGTGGGATTCTTTGAAGACAAGCAATGGCCTATGTTTGGTAAAGAAAAATGTCGTAGCCTTGTATTCTGTTTTTACAGAAATGAAGTGCCTGTACTCTGACAACTTGAGCAGTGGTGAGACAGATGGCTGCCCTCTAGCGCTGCCTTTCACACCTCAGCTCTCTGCTCCAAATGTCTCCTGCCCAGGGTCCCACTCCTGCCAGCATCCTTTGTCATTACCTAGGGCATAATAAGCTTCCAAATCCTGGTCCATGAGTTCAAGGAAACGCTGAATTCGATCCAGGGAAACTTTGGCTTCCAAAGTCCCATTCAACACCCATGGGAAGCTGTTGAGGGGGAGAATGAGCATCCCCACAAGGGCCAGTGCTGTGAACACCTGCGTGGGTAAGGAAACAACCATGAACCAAAGGCAGTACCTCCTCTGCATCTTGTATTTTCCAAATGGCTTCAAGAGTGAGAGCCCAAAAGGCTGTGCAGAGACACAGGGTGAGATCATTTCCTAGAAAAGATGCCTCAAGGATGCAGTCCCACTGCAGATTGTCCTCTGCAAGAGACAAATTTGGAGCTCTACTACCTACAGTGAACAGTGCTGTCACTTGGGATCTCCTCCTTCACTCACCTTTGTGGCAGTGAGTTGGTGACCCATCAGGACATAGGTGATGAAGATGACAATGGAGACAACAACCGGCAGTGCTGCCCACAGATAAACACACACAGCATCCAAGTACTTGATGGCTCGCAACTTCTGCAGCTCTTTAGCTCGGCAGGCATTTATCCTGGTGCTGAAGTGCTTCTCCCAGGCATAAAACTTGATAACACGGATGCCACTTAGGAACTCTGTCATTAGCTGCAGGCATAGAGAAAAAGCACAGAGTATCTGCTTAACACACCAAATGCCATTTAGGCATCTGGGCTGTGCTCAGGTTTGCATTTGACTCCTGCTTAAGGGCCAGGCTACAGATACCAGGAACCTTTTATTGCTAACAGAAATATAAACTCAAGTGGCGGCTGCTGAGAACTTTGCTCTCATTCATTCCACCAGCTTGCTCAGCTACCTGTGCCTGAAAGGCTCATGAAAAGGCAAAATACTATACAACTTCCCAGCTAGCCTGTGTCCAAAGCCAAGCAGGCTCACATCCAGCAGCTCAGGCATCACTGCAACAAGTTCCCCTCTCACTCTTGCTCTCACATCAGCATGCATAGAGCAAGCTGAAATATGCCTGTGCCTGACATGAAAGAATAGCAACAAGAGAGATGCTTAGCAAACTCATCTTGAAACACCTGGAAGAGGTCCAACACATCCTGTACTACTACATGCATCTTCTGTCAGGAAGATAAATATTTCAGTAGTTCCAAACAGCTGTGGAAAAGCTGACTGAGGGTGCCAAGCTCGAATGAAATAAAACCAAAACCACCACATCCACAATCACTGCATTTGTCCAGACTGCAAGATACCTCAACCACTGACAACATTGCTGAAGTAATGGGATGTAAGATCTCTAAAAGAAGGAATCTTCTGCATGCAGAAGAGGAACCTTGCAAAGAAACTTCAGTTTGCCCAGGGGGCAAAACAAGCATTAGAGATTCACTATCTTGCGGGTGGGGAATGTACTTCACACTGAAACACTTCTGAACCCCTCTAGCACTTTTCCCAACACTGATTATTCAGTACAGCCACTTGAAATTCACAGCAAGTAGCTAAAAAGTCAATGTTCCAGGGACAAATGGGGAGAAAATATAACAACAAATTCACAGAGCTACCAGCTTCCCCTCACCTTGACCCGGGTATCCTTGTGCTTCAGCATCTCTGCGTTGCTCATCATGATGCGGTTGGCTATGACCTTGTTGATGGGCACAAGCAGTAGTGCCAGGGCCAGGCCTCCCAGAAAGGCTACACCCACTTGCTTGTAGAGGAGATAGAGAGTAATGGCAAACTGGAAGGGCAGGCTCCACACCTCATGGAAGCTGAGACAGAAGTTGACCAACCTACTGGTGTCTGTGCTCATGAAGTTGACGATTTCACCCACAGTGAAGCGGGAAAGGCTGGTGCTGCCAACACGTAGAGCCTTGCGGTAGATGGCAGAGATGACGGCAGCTCGCACCATCAGCATCACCTTCTGCACCTCATAGCTGAACTGGTTCCGTAAAAGCGCACCCACGAAGGAGCCAGCAAAGAGTCCAAGAGCATAGAGCACTCCATGGCTCAAGGGCTCCTGCTGTGATTCCATGAAGTTCACCAGCAGGTTCAGAAGCAGAGGGCCTGAGAAGCCGAGTAGGCTACCGGCCAGCTTGAGAAGTCCCAGGGAATAGAAACGAAGCCCAAATGCTGCATGAAGCACTGAGAGGAGTCGCACGGCCTCCTGGGCATGGTGTGATGTGCCCAGGGCATTGCTACTGCCATCATCTCCAGCAATGATTGGGCTAGTAAGAGACACCGTCTCCTCCTCTACTTGGTGCACAGCTGCTTTCTTCTGCCAGCAGGCATAAAACTGATCACAGACCCTGGCAGCCTGAAGCTTTCGAGGAAGCAGACAGACATCTTGTGGTTGGTTCAGCTTCCACTGATAGCCACGTTTCATAAGAGGGTTCATCCAAGCATAAAAGAAGCGTGAGAGCCAGCTCTCACCATCTTCTGCCACTCTCTGCTGATCTGACACTGAGATTCCTGGCTCTGAGATGAGCTGATCCTGCTGCCAGGAGCTGTTGATGGAGAGGAATTCGTGCCTATCAGCAGCAGGTAAGAGATAGCTAATCACATAAGTCAGCAGGGAGGCCAGCTTCAGACAGAGGATGGTGAACCTGGAAGAGACAGCAGGGTGGGCAGGAGACCAAGCTGTCCCACTTTGGCAATACCACACCAGTGTGATGAGGAGGGAAGGCAGCGGTAAGAGAGTGAGGAGAGCCAGGGCTGTAGGGCCCCTAGTGGAGCCATGAATGGACCTGCAGAGCATGATGAGTGCAAGGCCGTGAGTGAGCCACGTCAGTGCAGCAGTGCCACTGGCTAACACTTCCAGGTATACAGGGCCCAGCTCCTGCTGAGAAATGGCGGCTGGGATTATATCAGCAAGGAGTAAGCCAGCAAGTATAAATGATATGGCAATTCTGCATCTCCATCCTCGCCTGTGAGATATCCCAGAGCCAGATCTAGAGGAGGAAAGAGCAGATAAAATCTTCACAGTTGATATTCCACCATGTCTCAGTCAGCATTCACCTTTCTTCCTCCGCTCATCCTTCCTTTATCCATTCATTCGTACTTCATCTCCTTGTATTCAGTTCCCTAGATATCTAACTTAGACTGTAGACATTGTTAAACTAGATCAGGTCAATAAAAACCAATATCTGATCGATACCAGAGATTCAGATGCTATAGAAAATAACCTTTCTCTACAGAAATTTGTTTGCAAACTGTGATATTTTGTGGTCAAATGAGGCTCCAGTCTTTGAGGATTAACAGAAAAGTATATTTAACCTTTGGATGATCAAATTCTGTATCACATTTCTAAACCTAGACTTCCCTCATATTTGTGATATTTTCTCCAGAAAGATTAAAAGATTATCTTCTCACTTCTGCTTTCAATAATGCTGCCTAAGTAAAGTCCAATCTCAGTTGCTCGGCAAAAGATTTCATTATCATTTGGGGCCTTTCAGTATCAGTGAATGTTGTCATACTCACAGATTCAAGATGACAGTAAACAGGAAAACTATTTTTGATTTAGCTGAACTCTTTATTACCTCACATCATCTTCCATACCACCTTGTATTTAAATCCCTGTCAAGAAAACTTCCAGTTTTCTCAACCCTCTGAAATACACCAAATTCTTTTCACTGAAATTCTTTTCACTTATTCTCTGTTATTTTATCCTCAATACCCTCTGTTTTTTCTGGATACCTTTCTGCAAAGGAGTGATCAGAGCTGAACACAGTACTCGGAATTAGGACAGATACTGACAAACGTAATGGCATTATAACATTGTGTCTTTCTCTAATGACATACATGCTACATTTCAGGAGAACTAATTTCCAGCCCTTCCATCCTGCCTCCAGTCCTGCATAATAATCAAGTGCCAGACAAGTGAGTCCTCATACCTTGGAGTGCCGAGGAAGCAGGCGCTGACCGCAGCAAGGATCACATGAGGAACCACGTTCAATGCCAGCTGAGGA
>JAOWBP010001760.1:27429302-27465504 GCA_028571105.1 Tragopan temminckii
AGAGATGGTCTTTCTATTGCTTGTTCTGCTGTCACAATCAGAGTTTTATAAAGGCCACAGATGTGGCACTGCTCACAGCTGCCTCAGTCCTTCTGCTCCTGCTACATCAAGGTAATTATGCTGCCAGAAATAGTGCTAAAAATGGGCATTTCGCGTCTCAGCTACAGGAGGGGGCATAGCACGAGCGGCAGGTGGCAGCACCACCCAGGGCCGGGCTCCTCACTCCCCGCGCAGCCCGAGCTCCCTGCTGCCCTGCCCCAGTGAGTACCAGCCTGCTGCAGGTGCTACTCACGGTTTGCAGGACAGGGACAAGGGACAGAGAGGCACACTGCTACCCGGGGGTGACTTTCTGCTGAAGCTGCGTGCCAGCTTTAGGCTATGAGGCACGGGCTTCTGCAGGAGAGTATGAGGTGCTGGCAGACTCCTTCATGCATCAAACAAGCCCAGTCAGCCCTTCGTGGAATGTACAAGCTCCTTCTGAAGCACAAGATCTGGATCCCAGCTGCAAGAGGGTGGTTCTGCAAGGGTGAAGGATACCAGCTTCCCTCCTTCCCTTTGCTGCACAGAGAGCAGAGCTCCCTTGGAGGAGATGCCTGCCTGGTCTTGCAGTGAGGTCCAGCATAGTCCTGTTTGCTCTCCTCCAGGCCTTTGCTTCTGCTGGAGGTGAGGGCTGGAGCCTGTCTACGGGGTACAGGCTGTGGTGAAGGCTCCAACTAGTGCTGGTATGACAGCTTGCAGCCACATGTCCCTTGCACTTGCTGAAGTGCAGTAAGGAAGAAGATTGTGTTTCATGACTGGCATTAGGTTGGAAGATTAAATTGTGGCAGCAGCTGCTGCTCAAGGGAATACAGAATAAAATCATTAATTATGGAGTCACGGAAACAAGACACTTCCTGTGTCGCTCCATCCACCTACAGCAGAAGGTGCCCAGGGTCTCCTCCTGTTGCCATGAAGATGGAGCTTGGGAAAGAGAGTACTACAAGAAGGCAGACACCTGTGTAATTAACATGTGAGATAGAGATTTCCTTAGAGCCTCCTGCAGTGCAGTTGTTCATGAAAACAAAACTCTTGGAAGTGTTGGTATCAGTAACCCACAGAAACTCTCGCACACAGAGGACTTCCTGTTTGAGTATCTTCTGTCAACTTCAAACCACTTTCCCCAGACAAAGAAAACAAAAACCAATAACATTCATACACTAGAATTATAAAACTCCTCCAGGATAACCTATCGTGGTTTCTGAAATGGTAAACTGGCTCTTACTTGACTCCACGAGCTGGGGTTTCAAGAAAAATGGTAAGTACAAAAAGAATTTGCTATACCTCATCTTATCCCAGATGAGCATGTGAAGTTCTCTGGGAAGACACAAACCAGGCAGATGCACAGCCAGGAAAATACTTGAAATGCGGCAGGCAGCTTTTCCTGGGTAACACTGGGCCTTCTTATAGCACCAGAGCTCATCATAGAGAGGTTTTGGCAGACCATGCCTCACTTTCACAGCCTTCAAAACAACATGAAAAACTACCTACATTATTTTTCAATGTTTCCCAAAGTTGCCTGGCTCAATAATCTGCTTTTTAATTTTAAAAAAAACCAAAACACTGGTAGCTTCAGAGTCAAAAGAGACATGAAGACAGGGGGATCTTGGCCAACAGGCTCATTCTGAACTTTGAGCTGTCCATATTCACTCAGACCCAGAGAATAGTTTCCAGAGCATCTGCTCTGACGCAATTACAGAAGTAAAACACCACTTATCTCCCATACCCCCCCTTGCCTGGGACTGTACCTCTTCTCTGATGCAGACAATTTGATCTGCACAAACATCCTGTTTGTGCAGATCAGACTGTGACTCAGACTGTGAGGCAGGCAGAGAGGATGACCTGTGAATTCACAACCACTGGAAAACTTACAGGAGGCATATGCAGCTCAGCAAGATTGGTTCTGTACCATGAGAGGCTCTGCTACCTCACATGCTAAAGATGGGTCTGGCCCAGGTCCTTACCCAGGTGAGAGAATGCTACAGCCATCACCTCCTACTTTTAAAATAGTTTATTTCTGGTCTTAAAATATACATCAGTTTGAAAATTTCAGAAAAAAACAAAACAAAACAAAACAACAACAACAAAACACATTAGTTACAGATTAACAGTCTGGAGTTGGGACACTGAATGTTGGGTCAGCTCAAGGCCCCGGAGCCAACACTGCTGGAGGAGAACAGAGGGCAGGCACTGTGCTGGCTGGGAGGGGGTTCTGCTCCTCCTCCAGCTGCTCGCTCCCCCTCACTGCCTGCCAGTGGCCTAATGCTATGAAACAAATGCATATGAAGGCTGTGGGCACTCTTTTCCCACCCTTCTTCCCTCCGTTGTGCTTTTAGCTTACTGAGACCAAAAAGCACCGGGGAGCCCAGCTTTGCCCAGCACCATCAGTTCCAGCGAGAGAATGGTTTTGTCCCCTGACCAGCACACCAGGAGATGAGCCCTGAAGGGCAGCGCCTCCCAGCTGCAACGAGGGCGATGAGCTAACCCACATTAGCCAGCCTTCTCTGACAGGCTGTCCCACACGTGCTACAGGTGGTTCAAAGAGTCCCAGGAGCCCATTCCACAAGCACCCAACCCCAGGTGATGTCCATGACCACAGGATGGTGGCTGCTGCAGGTGAAAGCCCTCAGTACTGCTGCAGAAGAGCAGGAGAAATTCAGCAGCATAGTGGCAGGGGAGAGCAAATGCAAGGATCCCATCACAACTTTCAGGATAGGAAATAATGCCCTGCAAGCTAAGAGGAAGCTTCTGCTCTCAGCACCAGCCTGTTTGCACAGGAATTGAGTGAAATACTGTAGTAAAATACTAAGTCCCACCTCCACCTTGGAAGTCAGCACTGAGCTCCACAGCTGTTTGAGGTGGGACAGAAGGTAAGTACATAGGCAGCAGCTCCAACTAACTAGGGCACACCAAGCCCCACAGAGGCCTGCAACTCCTTTTCACAGGCCCTGGAGCCTCCAGCTGCTAGTGCAGCCCTCTGGTGAGATAGGGGTCTGGGAGGGGAGCAGGACCCTGGGGCAGCTGTTGGCTGCATCTCTTGCTGTCAGCTCCCTCCTGGGCAGTGGGCTACTCTCCTCCAACACAGCCAGCCAGCAAAGAACTAATGGAGTAGGGCAGGAAGACAACACAAATGCAACTCAAAAAACCGACAGCAGGCTAAGGACAGTCAGCTGGTGTGGGGGCAGCACAGCCCGAGAAGCAGGCCAGCCCTTTGCCTCACACCCCTGGGCTAGGGATGAAACATGGACAAGGGCACAGGACAAAATTAAAAATTGGACACCAGGCTTTGTTAGCCCCCCAAAAAACACCTACATCTACAGACCTCTCCCTTTCCCTCCCCCCAGTAAGACACTGAGCACACAAGACCGTGAAGAAGAATCACGTAATACACACTACACTAGGAAAAACACACAGAGAGACCGTGCTCAGGAGTGGAAGCACCAGAGCCAGCCTGGAGCCCCCAGAGGGGGGCACAAAGAGACTCTGGCAGACAGGCGCTACTGAGGCGTGAGGTAGTGCAGCCACAGGGAGCAGCTCCCTCACATCCCCACGGGCCATGGTACACAAAGCCCTGCCCAGAAAATCCTAGTAGCATCCTTCACGCCTCACTCCCCTGGGGGCAAGATCTCGTTCCCAAATTTGGAGGGACTTCTGCAGGCTGAAGGCCAGGATCAGAGGGAAGCACAGCTCAGAGCTGAGCCACCCCCAACACACCCTTAACGCAGGCAACAGACTGGCTGCCAACCACTGTGTTTATGCAGGGCGGGGGAAAACAAAAAAAAAACCAAAAAACAAACAAACAAAAAAAAACACCAATACACCCCAAAACCAAAGGCTTAGAAAGAAGAAAGAAGCCCACCCAAGAGCAAGGAGTCAGCACCATTCAAACAAAACAACAGCACAGAGAGCGGGGGAAGAGGTGTGAGGAAGGAGATGCAAAACAAACCACATGGCCCAGAGGGCAATGTCCCTGCCTGGGAAGGCACTGACCCCCCCGCATGGCCTCTCAGCTGAATGTCACAGCACAGCCCGGGCCTGCATCTCAATTCACTGCGGGCCAGGTGCTGAGCTGAGCAATGGGGAGCTACAGGGGCAGATTCTGAAGAACACAACCCAGGGGACTAAGGGAAAAAACCCAGCAGGAAAATAAGAAACCAGTATCCTCAGCATACACCCCAGGGCCCAGATCCATCCCCTGGGAGAGTCCTCATGGCCCCTGGGGCTCCCAGGGAATCAGACACCACCATGCAGGCACCCTGCCCTGTTGGCACGAGTTAAAAGAGAGCAGAGCAGCTGCAGGCACCAGTATGGGAGCAGCCGGGGCCTCAGGTACCTGAGTGGGAAGGGGAAAGGGAGGATGGGAGCGCAGAGAGGAGAGGCACCAGGTTGTGGGTACCAAGAACGAGGTCTGGTACAGGCACCAGTGTGAGGCTGTGAAAAGAGCTGTGAGTGTGCCAGGGCAGTGGGTGTGCTTCTGCACAATGTGTGCTAGTACTGCAGGTCTGAGGTGCCAGGGAATGGGAACCCCAGCTCTTCCAGGTAGCAAAAGAGAATAAATATAACATTTAAGAGCAGAGCCCAGAGTTCCTCCTAAGGTGGAGGGCACTGAGAGAGGTTTCTCCCTCAGAAGACAGATGGAGGCATCCCACAGCTCCGCAGCATGTGGCTTCTGCTTCCCCTGCTTCAGCTGAGAAGGTTGCCTTGCTCCTGGGCCTGCGTCAGACTGTCCTTGCGATGTAGATGGTGAACCCCCATTCTCTTGGGGCTGCGGTGCGGCCGACTGAAGGGAGGCTTGACCCTGCCTTCCCCACTTTCCTCTTGAGATCCTCCTTGGTTACTCTCCTTGCTTCCCTGGAGCAACAATTCTCTCTCATCAGCTGGGCTCTCAGGCAAGGCAAGGTCCACATAGTCCTTGTGCTTTTCTGGGGGTGGACTTCCAGGCTCAGCAGTGCCTCCACCACTTCCCTGCAACAGCTTCTGGGCCTCATCCTGGGAGAAATCTGTACCATAGTCAGAGGAGAAATGGCTCCTGCGGGCTCTGGATTCAGTGCTGTCTGTGTCCACGCTTGAGCCCCGGCTCACGGTCCAGCTGCAGCTCTGAGCAGACTCCTCGCCATCTGAGTAGGCAGAGGCTGCCCTATCCAGCTCCTGCATGGAGCGGCTGAACCTCTTCTGGAGCTCAGGGGCTGTGTCGCGGCTGAAGGCCGTACGGTTCATCAGCACCCGCTCTGAGGTGGGGGGTGCCTTGTCCACAAACATACGCTGCCAGTTAGCCAACAGGTCCTCCTCGGAGCTGGCAGAGCTAGCAAAGGCGCTCGGGATCTGGGGAGGGCTGCTGAAGGGGCTGCTCTGGGAAGAGCCATGAGCCCTGGCTGCTTTGGGGGACTGCTGACAGGAACAGCTGGAGGCCGAGTGGCGTCCTTCTGAAGCAGGGCTGTTGGGAAGCGTTCGGTGCCTGTCGCAGCTCTCATCTTCACTCTGTACCAGGCTGAGGGAGATGGCCTGGCGTGTAGCATATGTACAGTTGGGCAGGGGACTGTTCTTTGGGATCCTTACCTTGTCCTCAGAGAACTCAATTACTTTCCGCCCAGGGTACATAGGATGGGGAGGTGAAGGTGTAGGGTATGGGCTTAGCTTCTCAAAGGCTGGCACATCCTCCGGCACGCTTTCCACGCTGCCCTGTGACTTGCAGCCACCGTTCTGCTGCTTCCCGACTTCCCCTCCCTCCTTCTTCATCTGCCCTGCACTGCTGCAGGCATCAGGAGGGGCTCCACTCATGTCCACATGCACAAAGACATCCTCAGCCACAGGACAGGTGCCACTGCTAGACTTGGCCGAATTCAGCACCAGAGATTCTGGCTTCTCCAAAACCCTGGCAATGACTGAGGTGGGCACAACGTCAGATGGTGCCAAGGTGTGGGTTGCCTCTTGACCAGGGCCTGCAGACTCCTGAGTGCTGTGCAAATGCTTATTGACCATATCCTGCAGCTCATAGGGAAGCTAGGGAGAAGGAACAGAACATTAGAAGGGTACTGATACACAAGTCATTAAGTTTCAAAAAATCTGCCTTTTCCAGCCAACCTTCATCTTTAATCTTTAACTCAATACTAACGTTTACCTACTTTGCCTTGCGGTAGGCATCTCTTTCCAAAAGAGAACCTGCCATATATGACAGACTAACAAGGCTCTGTAACTGTCATACCACTCATGTTCCTAGGCCACGGTTCACAGGCCCATCTTGGAAAAAAAAAAAACAAAACAAGAAATGATGTCACAGGCCATGCCTGTGAGCACAGAGACAAGGCCCAGCCAGTGCATGCTAGGGAGAGGTCTATTGATCTGTGGAAAATCAGCTGGTGGTTGCACTGAAGTGACTGCACATCCCCCAGCACTCACATCTGCAGTGCTCCCCAAATGCAATAATTACAGCCTTGCTGCCTTGGCAGCCTGCCCACAGATCAGAATCGATGCCTTCCCTTGCTCCCATTGACTCATCTCACCTCATCCCATTTTGTCAACTCACTCCGTTTCAGAGAGGCAAACACAGGGCTTATTTATCACCACAGCCTTAGGACCGAGGTCCAGCAGAGTTAAGCACTGCTCCTTGTCCTGCAGATGGGTGCTACTGCTCTTCCCACTGCCCTGTCAAATGTACCAGCATGGAGAACAAAGCTCCACAAGCCATTCCATGGCACAGCAAGGTCCGTCCTGTCACAGCCAGAAGGAAACTCCATCCAAAGGGGGCACAGTGCATGTGAACAGCTGGCTGTGAAGCAGACTGCTTGCACAGTGGCTCAGTACTGCCCCCCTCCAGTGGCAGCTATGTAGGACACAGCACTCTGGGGGGCAGAATTCAAAGCCCTGGGGAGGGGAGACAGCTGGGAGAGGGGTCAAGGTTACTCGAGCAGTAACTGATACACTGACCTCAAGAGTGCTAATTTGAGACACAATGGGGGAGGGGGACACGTTGGTCACCTGCTAAGTTACTAAAGATGAGCACATGGTTTTGCAGAAAGGAACATAAGAAGGTCTGAAGGCTAAAGGCACAGAAAGAGAGAGAGCTGGATTTGCCTGAACAATATTCCCAACCAAATGAGTAATGCTACCAATGTGAAAGGCCTAACCTCCACCTTTACTTACCCCAAGGGCAGGATGAGCTCCCACAAGCAGGAGTATATGTTGGTACCAACATCTCCCATTCAGGAAACCCAAAAGTCTGAATGTTGCCCCCCAAACTTTTCATCAGAGCAAGAAGTGAAGCAGGGACAGCCCACTGCTGCTTGACTCTTTATCACACAGCATGGCCCTTGCATGTGGCCAGGTAAGAAAGGAAAGAGGACAGAGCAGGGTAAGAGAGAGGTCTGTCCTTTAGCCAGCTCCCATCAGGCACCCAGCAGGCTATCAAATTCAAGGTTATTGTGCTTTTTATAACAGCTCTTGGCTGCGCTGTGAAATGGAGCTGGTGTGAAAGAGGAGCTGGCAGAGGCTCTGCACTGCCTTCTTGGTGGGAGTAGGAACAGGAGCCCCCCATACCTCTGCCTGAAGCTGAAGGATGAGAGGCCAAAAGAGAAAAGCTGCAGAAAAAGCTGGAAAAAGAAAGACAGGTGGAAACCACGAGCCCTTCTTCCCCACCTCAGTGGGACTGCTACTCACATCAGCAAATTTGTGGTTCCTGAAGTGGGACTTGTTACACTTGAGCAGCTGTACTGCAAGGTTACAGTCCTGTCGATAGCGCTCCTGACAAAAAAAAAAAAAAAAAAGACGGGCACAGGTGTGCAACAGTGTCAGACTGATCTCTTACCTGAAATGACACCACCTCACCAGCTTCAAACAGAAGGTGGAATATTATGAATTTCTCCTGAAGGTGCCTGCCTTTCCCTCCTCTCCACACTTTGTGTACTTCTTACAACTCAGCCATGTCCCTTTCAACTCTTGTTCCAGGCCTATATTCTCTCCATACATCAAACTCCTATCTTTTGTGAAACTGATCTCCAAAAGTCCTACCAGATTTTTCCTAACCCATCTCAGAGCTCTCAGACATGCCTGCAGACACCGCTCAACGCCAGGCATCTTGCAGACAGACTGGAGTGAACTGAGAGCAGTTAATGGAAACATGCACCAAAACCAGGAACTTCTACATTAATTGTGTGGAAAAGGCAACAGTTTCCTCCCATTTCTAAGCTGAATAACCACTTGGTTACTACAGCCTGGGCATAGGTCAAACCTTAAGCTTAAACGCCAGAAAAGTAAACATATCAGACTTGAAGATCAGCTCTTTCTTGCTCAACCCCTCAAGCCCTTTTCTATTTGCTTGTTCCCACGTTTTCATATACATTTTAGTTATTCATGTGCTTCTTTATACTAATGACTTTGAACCAGAAAAAAAGCCCGCACCTCAACACAGTTCCACAACCACTTGCAGACTCACACTTACATTAAGTTCCTCCAGCTTATTGATAGTTGTTTTGGCATCAAGCAATTTATTAGTGAGCTCTACAATCTCCCAGTCCAATGTCTTGCGGTCCATCTCTGCCTTTTTAATCTGGGATGCAAGAATACCAGGTGTAAATTTCCACAGCACAGAAGAAACCGGTTTCACCACCCACCTCACCCCAAGCATAGCACAATGACATGCTCAGCTGAGATACAAAAACTTTATACAGACAGACAATGGGCTCTTCACCTTGGGAGGGATTCCAAATGCAGCTGGAGACAGCTAGGTACAGAGATAACTAGTGAGTTTGAACCTCCTTAATGCAGTCCCTCTTCTTGCAGCATAACTATGTTTCTTCTCAGTCATGGCTCACAGGGCATCTGATGGCAAGCTACTGGTTTTGAACAGTCATCTTGCCACCAGCAGTAACCACTTCTGAGCTCGTGATAATCAGCCCTCTGCTCAGGATCAACAGAACAAGAATACTGACAATAAAGATCAGCAGTCAATGCTATATGGACACTTCTTTTTGGCAGGGAAAGGGCACCATCTTCAAAGAGTTCAGTTCTTGCTCCACTAAGAAAAAGGACCTGTGCAGCTTCATCTGGAGCTTCCCCAACACCCTCCCTAAAGCAGATGATCTTGTCTCTTTAGACTCTCTAGCAGTTCAGGCGCAGGGCAGACGGAAGCTCAGATGTAACAACTGAGAGGAGCAATAGCTTAGAACAACCAAGTCATCCCCTTTCTCAATAAGTTCCTCCAACACTGATCTAGTCTGCTCCAAGGCTGTGACTACCAAGGCCCAATGATGAGTCACAGGTGAAGTACAGTGACATAAGGGGGTTGAGGAGGGGAATCCTTCCCAAATATACAGTCTGTTTAGGAACCAACACAATTTATATTAACCCAAGAAATTCAAGGGCTAGAACTAAACATAAAAAAAACCAACCACCAACAACAATAAAAACCACCCACCCTCATCTTGGGCTACATTTCAGCTGTTCAACTTGCCTGCTCACAACCCAGAAGGGGAAGGAAAGGGAGCAAACAAGGCTGACAGCCATCCACATCTTGTGCAGTGCCACAGTGGTGTCACTTATGGGCACCACTTCCCAGCACGCCATGCTCCAGCTGGCCCAGAGCCAAATGCTCTTAAGATGGAGCACTGCAAGCTGGGACCTGCTGCATCTGCGGGCAGCTGCTGGACACCAGGTGAGCCCTTGGCTGGATGAGGGCTGGGGCCCCTCCATCTGGGATGGTGTATATGTGGGACTGACAATGAAACCAACAGGCTGAGACACGTGAAGAGGAAAAAGAAAAAACACACAAACGAAAAGACGCAACTGCAAAAATCCAGCTTTGGCTGAGAGAGGCCTGAGAGGTGAGCGCGCCCAGCGTGTGCCAGCAGCAGCGTGAGGAGGAGAAAGAGAGAAAGAGAGAGGGAGGGAGAGAAAAGAAACAGCCATGAGTGTTATGAATGCACACAACAGACACACACGCACACTGGCTCTGCCCCTATCCTCCCAGGATGACTACCCCAAGACTGGCCGACACATCCCTGGCATTTTGAGAGGGACTGAAGCAACATGACGGAATACCATGCAGTTATGTTGTGGGCAACCAAGCTCACGTGCATGACCAAGAAGGGGCTCAGTAAATCAAGAAACTAGTTTGTGACACCAGCCGGAAGGGAGAATAGATGGCCATGGCCAAACCCCACCCCACACCAACCACATCTGCTGGCTAAAGCCAGGAACCCTACCCCCTTCTGCTCCTGACATACATGTCTCTTCTACCTCCTCTATGTAGAGCAGAACACTTACCAGGGCATGCAGCTTCTCTTCCAGGTCTTGGTTGGTTCTCTGGGAAGCAGTGTAGCTGTTCTGTAACCTACAGAATCAAGATCGTACACATAGGAATGGTTCTCAGGCCTTTGCACAAGTCTTCTTCTTAACTACCAAGCAAACCATTATTTCCACAACTCCAATACCCCTTAGTATTCACAGTACTAAGACAACATAAAGGCCTTCAGACTCCCAGTTACTAGGGGCAAGGTGAGGTTGGCTAAGTGACCTTTCATGTCTCTGCTGGAGAAAATAAGAAGGACTTTGGAGGATTCTTCTGAGCTAAGCTACGTGTAACCACATAACCAGTGCCTAGCATTAATTTCTAACCAATCACTACATCCCAGGTAGTCAGTGGCTCCTTTTTGCTGATGTCAGACAGCCATCCAAGACAGATCCCACCTTACAATCAATAATAGAATTCCCTATTGCTGTCCATCCCTTGAGCTGGCAGTGTTCCTACACTGTACCCTGGAGAAAGCAATAGCTGCAAAGCTTTTACCCTCCCCTAGGTCTGGAAGAGCACTGAGGATGCAGCATACCTCTCTGTCCAACACAACAGGGCACAGCCTGCTCAAGCCAGCTGAAGGAGTCCTTGGAGGAAGTGATCTCTCTAGCTCTATCTTTTCTTATCTCTTTCATTTTTCTTTTCCGTACCTACGGAATTTGTCCTTGAATTTCTCCAGCTCCTCCCGGTTCTGACCCAGCTCCATCTCCAGGTAGTCTTGACCTGACTCCAGCTCCCTCTCCATTGCTTCCATTTTGTTAGTCACATACATTAGCCGTCGGCGCAGCTCCTCATTCTCATGTTGCAGCAGCCTGGACACAAAGGAACAAAGATACCACTAAGAGCACAAGGGGCACTCCACACCAGCACCCATATCCTGCTGCCCTGCTCTAGGGGCCAACCCCACACGTGGGCCCCAAAAAGTTGGAAACTGAACTATCAGGAGATTCCAGCCCATGCAGAGAGGTGCACTATTGTTACAAGATGCATGCTTTGTAACACACTAGCTGGCCAGCCATGTTATCAGCTCCCAGTTCCCTCTCAGGTTACAGTGCTTCGATAAAGTTCACTGGCCAGATGGGCCATTCAGCTCCAGTGTCCCCCACTGGTGAATAAAATCCACTCAATAATTTATCCCAGCATAGGACAAAGAAGTTGAACTGCTCCTCCCATGAACCATTCAGAAGCCCTCACACCTTTAACACATGGTGGAAAGAGTGCTATAAACAGCCTTGAGGTCAGAAACAGAGGTGGTGGGGTGGGTGTAGAGATGTGATCACAGCTGTCAGTCAATCCCATTCTAATACAAACTGCTCTGTTAGTCCCCAGCCAGGACATGCCTGGTGGTCAGAAGGATTTCCTCTGGTTTTTCATTCCTTTGTGCTCAGAAAAATACAGAAGCACAGCACAGCTCCTCTCTAGCAATGTATACTTGTTCCTCACTATGGCTTTAAGCACAATGCTGGCAGCTGCCTGTGCCCCACAGCACCATCAGCAAAGGGCCCAGTTCTCACCCTCACTCAGCAGCAGGCCCCTGCACGCTGTTTCTGATAGCTTACAGTAAAACAGATGCCACAGCACAAAGGCACTTCTCTCTACTCATGTTAAAGGTTTCAACTCCTCTGCCTGCACCTGAAGAGCTGTGTTCCCATGCCTCCAGAGTGAGGCATACAGTGCAGAGGTTGGCAAGGCACAGTCTAAAGCTCTGCCTTCAAGAGAGCTGAATGAAGATCTATGTGGAGCCTGCAGGGCCAGTCAGCTTTGCTGCACAGGTGACATAGGCAAGATGTGAGGAATCAGCACTCATACAGTTGCAGTACAACAGGCATAAAGGGGGAACAGGACACTTACTTCATCCTTTCTGCATCCGTCAAGGGTTCCTGCACAGGGAAGAAAACAGCTGTGAGATTCTTTCAGAAGAGGAGTTGCTTTCACATAGTATCTTAAAGGACAGAGTTTCAGTTGCTAGACCCTATATGGGACTCTTCCACACCTGTTCTGAGGGATTATGATAAGCAAACTTAGAGAAGCCGGGCTCTGTACACATCACTCTGCTAGCTGATACCAAAACAGACTGTGTGTTTTGGTTCAGGGTAGAACAGCTGGACTAGAAACCGCCACACAAGTTAGGTAACTCTCCCACCTGCAATCTCAGCATCTTTTCAACATTATCATCTTTGTTAGTGTTTCAGCTTCCTACAAAACCACAGTTAGCATGCAACAGGAATCAAACAGGCCAGTATACATTGAGAATTAACTTGTCACCACAGCAATCAGAACACCCTCGAGGCCTCACAAAAGAATTACAGAGCATCATTTGGAAGATGAAAAAAATGTGCCTACCAGTTACACCAGCTAGATCATACTTTGAAAAGGATTTCTTTCTGCAGACCTGAAAACAGCCACTGTAACTATTCTAGGGTAGCACAAGGAACACCAGAAGCAAAAAAAAAAACTGTGAAAGAAACATTCTGGGCAACATCCCCACAGATGTTTGGAGTAGGGATCTGCAGAACAAGGAGAGACAGTGCTGCAGCATGAAATGGCTGTTGACTGCCAGCACAGCTGGGTGAGATTTAGTTAGCACTAGCAACAACCATACTTTTTGTGAAAGCCCAAGGCTGTGACCATTCTCACAAAGCCCAAGCTGCCCATGGTCTATTTTTGGTGCCTGTTGTAGCGTTGGCCCTAAGTGCTGAAACAATTTAAACTGGCTATTAAGTGCCACAGTCAACTCTGAGCTTAGAGGCCATGCTACATGCAGTTGTGAATGAGGTTGCTAAGCTTCTAGCAATATTACATAAAGCAAACCTACCCCAGTTCTGGCCCTAAGACATCAGGAGGCTGCTTCCTTCATCAGTTCACATTTTAAAAGGATAGTCCTTAGTGCCTGCACACAATCTCTTGTCCTTAAAGGCAATCCCATCAACCCAACCCCTTCCTGCATTCTGACCCCAAATGACAATTGATTAATTCATGCAGAATCATCTAGCAACTGCTTCCCCAATCTCTATGAACACACACAGCACACAGTAGTGATCGGTAAAGGAGATAAGGCAATTCCTAGTAAGATAAGGCAATGGTCCCAAAGCAGGCCCAAAGGAGAAGAGAGGATACAGATTACAAAGGCCTCAATCAGACATCACAGAGCCAGACTACCCCAGGATAGCTAGGCACTAGGCAGACAGAGTCTCAAGAGCCTCCCACCACCTGCGGAACTAGAGCTTCCCAACTTGTTCCCTGCAGACTGGGGACACCTCTGACCTGCAAACACCCAAGAGGCCTGCAGAGGGGGAAGAGCACCAACTCCCGCCCCCCCAGCTCCTGAGTCAAAGGGAAGCTGGCTCCTCCCAGAAAGATATACCCAACTTGGAGCACAGACACCAGCAGCAACACAAGACAGCAACACTTGTGGTGACTGAGTACCCACAGCATGAGGTCCGGGGGCCTGCTATCTCCTCCCAGTCCTAGAATTACAGGTGAGACAAGATCCAGGTAGGAGTTTTAGCCTTTGTGAGACCCCTATCTGCAAAAGCCAGCAGTCCTGGCACCTACCTTGTTTAGTGCCAGGCTGAAGGAAGGGGAGGATCTAGATGGGGCAGGTCCCTTCTCCCAACTCCTGTGTGTTGGAGGGGAGAAGGATCCTTTCTCTGGATAGTTCCGCTCCACTGTACGCTTCCGCTCAAGTTTAGCGCATAGATGGTTGGGCTGTAACAGCTGCGAACAGGGACTGCTTTCATCCCTTTTGCCCTCTGCACTGCTTTTCCATGAAGACACTGAGTGCTGCTGCCCAGAGGATGTCCCTGCCAGCCCCAAGTCTGCCAGCTGCCGCAGCTCATACTGACACAGATCTACTGCCTTTCTGTCCAAGGAAAGGACCTTCTCCTTACTGTCCTTTCTCCCAAGGATGGGTTTCTTTCTTAGTTTGGAAACTCTCTCAGTCTCCTCTGCACATTTTCTCTGGCACGAAGCCATTCCCATTCCCTCACACTTCTTTTCTGATTTTCTTCTGCTTGGGCAGGAAGATCTTTCAGATGCACGCTTGGTTTTGACCTCTTCCAGGTGACCTTCCCCTTGGCCTTCTGATGCAGAGCCTCTGGCACAACAGGCAGAATTCTGGTCTTGCTCTGCCCCCCTGGTCTCTTCTAGTGGGCGCAAGCGGATGGGACTCAGCACCCTCTGACTAATCTCATCCAGGAATTTGGAGAACTGCAGTTTTTCCTCTCTGAGTTTCTCTTTGCGTTTGGCAATGTCAGCAGCACTACTGCTGCTGCGCTCCAGAGAGCGTTTCTCCTTACGGACAAGGCAGAGCTGAGGATCACTGTATTTGTATGAACCACGGCCATGGAAAAGTGTCTCAACTGAGCGGGACTTGCGTAAGGTCTCAGGGCATGGGCCTGTTTGCATGCCAGGCTGCTTCAAGATCCCTTTCAGAGGCTGGTGTGAAGAAGAGACCCGAAACTTCCTTGGTGTCAAGACTTCAGGAGGCTCCTTAAACATAAGTGAGCGTTCCAGGCTTCTGCTCTTGAAAGAACAACTGGAATGGTGTCCCTCATTTCCAGGCACCACAACTGTCTCCATGCTACGGCTCACAAATTTGCTGAGGTGCCCACGACTGCGGTTTGGACATCGCTTCCCACTTCGCTGTCCCATCTTCCTACCATGTGACGGTGCTGGCAAGGTCTGGCTCTTCATGTTCAGTTCTGCTCTGCACCCTGTCACTTCCTTCTCACTGCCAGACTCCAGGGACCACGATGAGGAGAAGTTCAGGTTGCAAACCTCAAACCCCTTTGCCTGCTCAAGCTGGCCTGCCTCAGTGCAACTAAACCCCGTTTGCTGGTGCAATGATGATAAGCCCTTTTCCACCCGGCAAGCCGTTACCTGACTCTGCTCAGCCAAGATCACTCCATCCTGGTCGTCACGAATGATGGGAACCTCATGACGGATCTCACGATGCTGTGGGGGTGCCTTGCGGTAAGGCTTCTTTGTTGAAGCTGTGCTCGACATTCTCCCACCAGCGTGGCTCCAACAGTGGGTTACCTACCAACAGCAGAAAGTTCACAGAAGAGAGAGGCACAGACACTCCATCGAACCCTAGAAGCAAACCAGCAGGAAGTAGTCTCCCCTGGAGTCCCAGAGCAGGTCCCCATGCAGAGTACTGATAGAGAAGGAAAAGGATGCAACCACAAGCCTTGAGCAGCAGCTGCAGGAGAGGGAGCAAAGTCAGAGATAAATGTGTCCTTCTCCCAGCCAGTGAGAGCAGAGGGCTGGCACATCCTCTCCCCCCTTCTACACACACTCACTCACGTAGTTTGTGTGTATCCAGATTATATATAGCAAACGAGAACAGGCCTCACAGCAGCATATTGATCAGGCTCTTTAGGAAAGGCCTTTTCCAATATGGAAACAGCAAGCCTTACAGGCAGCAGTGACAGTGGGAGTTATTGATTATGTGCTGTTACTGTCAGCAGGAACTATGTGGGAATAGACTGTAGTCATTAAAGAGTCCAAATTCAGAAGTTTTCTGCTTACACAGAAACACAAGTGGGGCAGACTGTAGGATGCCTGTCAGAAGGAGGCACCATACTTTTACAACTGTTCACTCTGTCAGAAAAGACAAAGACCAAGTTGCAGGTGGCATCAAATTAGGAAGCAATGCCATTAATGTTGGCATCTGAGGTCAGAAGTTGCAAAATGCAGAAGTACTGCTATGAGAAAGACCAGACTAGTTTTTATCCCTTTACCTCAGCTGTGCTGAGCGGGAAGATTCTGCCTGCCATAGGAGCAGAAGCAGCACAAGAGCAAGATGTGGGACAGAAGGAAAGCAGCCATCTTCTTCCTTTCCACCACTTTTTAACTACAGTGGAGAGCAGGAAGATTTTCCCTCAACCAGCCAGAATTTCAGCCATCCCACTGCACACAAGACAGTAAGTCCCAGAGATGCCAAGACATCTCTTTAGGGCCTGATGGCATATCTCCCCTGATGACAATACATGCATCATTCACAATCCCCACACATTTGGAGTAAGCACCCTCTTCCCATTCCCTTTTCCCTTGCTGAATCCTATCACTGACAAAGCTTAGCATCTCCGCAATCCATAGAGCCTGATCTGCAAAAGTCTAAAGTGCAGGACCTGCCACAACTGAGATCCCCTTCCCACTCATCTGATGGAAGGGCTATTTAATGCCTGCTTACACTGGCCCTCCCAGCTGGACAAGGAATATTGCCAGGCCAATGACCTAGCAGAATTCATTTGCTTTATGTTTTGGCCAGGGGAGTTTTACATGTTATGCAGTGTCCAAATGGAGCCCTGAGAGTTATCTTCAGTCCTTATCCTCTCTTGCTTAGCTGCATCCTCCTGACACTTATACTGAGCCCACTAGGAGGGCTGGCAAGTGTGGAATGTTTGTACTACACAGAGTGGCTCCAAGCCACATCACACTTTACATTTCACAGGGTAATTTATAAGCTGTCCTCCATTGTTCTAAAACAACCACAAGTACTCATGTGTTTTCCACATTTGTGAGCCACTTTCAAGAATTAGCTTGTGAATCTCCACAACCAAAATCCTGAAAAATCATCTTTGCTGGAGTCATTTTCTCAAGATCTCTTCCTTTAAAAACAACGAGGTGAAAAGATCTCAAATATTTTAGAAGAATCACATCCAGCATACCAAATGCACATTCCACTACATCTCCAAAAGAAACTGCTGGGTTTCTTTTGGGATGCAGTGGGAAGCTGGGTCTGTCTTGCTGGAAAGACATTCTCCTCTTCAAAGTGAAATGCTGATCTCCTGCTAGAATCATATTAGCCAACACCACACCATTATGCAGATAACCTACAGTTAACTCTTCTGTCAACTCCTGACAGGCTAAGGATAGACAGATATCCCAAAATGGAATTATTATAATTTCTCCAGCCCTTAAGGACCTGAGGACTTACCAGCCTGGGCTCAAATTCAAAGCCTCATGAAGCAGTGACACTCACTCAGATGCCCTGAAAAAGAGAAACAAGTGACTTAGCATCTATCAAAAAGCCAGTTTGAAACCTCACCCTGTAAATGTGTAAAGAAGAGGGAATGTTTTCTGTGATTCTGAATGTTTATAATGAAGCACAACAGGATATTTACCACACTACAAGGGCCTATTCCAACCCACAACAGTAAGTTGTAAAGGAGATTAGCTTAGGACAGTTGAGCCACATAGCCCAGCAAGAGCTAGTAAGGCACTTGGCAAGGACGCATCCCAAGGACTCACTCAGACAACCCAAACTCTGCAAATTCATGAAGCAACAGGTTCTAGAAAATCTTGGTTCCAGGAAGGACTAAACAAATCTGTGAAATGGGACCCTTACTGCTCATTTTCTCTGATACTGCAGATTGTGAAGCCTAAATGCTAAAAGGACAAATGAGGTAATTGTTAAGTCAGTTTTTCTTGCTAAAGGTGCACTTACAAATGAGCTGGTAATTATCAGACTCTCCTTTGAGCCAAAACATTACATTCCTGTGCCTACCACCGTGATAGCTCACACCTCTATAGGAGAGAAGACAAGCTACTCTCTGGCTTCCTGCAAGCAGCGTGTCATGCTCTACCTTGGTGCAAATAGGCTTCTGTGAAATACTGTCCATCCAATCCAGGATTTAACACAAGTTCAGAAAGGATCTTCTGTATTCAAAGCTCAGGGCATCCATCACTACCTGAAGAGAAATGGGTGGATCCAGGAGACAGCTCTAAAGCTATCACACTGTCACTGACACGAGAGAGACTGCAGATGAGTCTTCCCTTTCCTGATGCACCTCTATTGCTGCTCTGCTTTTTCCCCTATCCACGGCACCAAGCCCTGGGAGGAGCGACAAAGTGAAGGGTGTGGAGTAGTTGTATGTGTATGGGGAGAGCCAGATGGAAGGTGAATGGAACAGGCAGGCAACCAGGATCATGCAAACAAGCTCTGCCAAAACAAACTGAAAGGTGCCCTGGTGCTGGCCCTGACCCAACAAACTGTCTAGCCCCCTTCCTTACTGCAATGCTATTGTCAGGTCTCAACTAGTAATGTTAAGAACAGCTCCACAACAGCATAACTGATCTGCAGGAGCAAGCTGCAAAGTACAGTGTGAAAGAGAAAGAGGGGAAAAAAAGAAGTGTAAATCCAGGAAGGACCAGTTATTACAGTTTGAATCTGCTTTTCTACCAGCCTACCAGCTACCAGAAACAGCTGGAAGTCAGACTGGCAAACAAGCAGAGGCCTCCAGGAACAGCTGTCCCCATGGATCCCTGCATGTTTCCATCACAGTGGTGCTCAGAACAAACATGCTAAAGGCCTCACTGTTTCTCATCACACAGCTCCTCAGGCTCAGGCAGGACTGTCCCACTTCCTACCCAATACTCAGGAACTATACCTGCCATCTCATTCTCACCTACCTGGAAGAGATACCAGGACTGGAAACCTACCCTCACAATCTCAGAATTTCCACTCAAATATCCACACTGCCTCCAGGCAACTTTCCCTCAAACAAGGACTTACAGATCCAAAATGACGACGTGTCCAAACATTTCTGACTGCTTGTCTCCGAATCAGCTTTCCCCTGTCAGCATCCAGCAGCATCTGGCCAACAGCTCCTGAAACATGAGAAAGGAAACTGTCAGTCACCTATTGACACAATACATGGAAACAGCCAGGCACGCGCAGAGCAACCCACAGCCAGGTACCAGGGCAGGAGTCAGAAGCGAACTGCTGCACCATCAGGCTACTATCTAATTACAGGAGTCTCTAGTGCAAAAGAAGCTCTTTGTCTTCACTGCATCCCAGAAAGGGAAGTTCTTTTAATCATCCCACCACTGAGCAGGATGCTTGTGCAGAATAGGAACCAGCCTGCAAGAGGTGGCCTGACCAATATCAGGAATCCAGTTTCTGTCATTCTGCCTTAACCAGTCCGCCGCACCAGACTAACTTTGTTCCGCAGACTTCACTGCAACTAACTACACAATTAGGCCCCCTCTGCCTACAATATCCAGGCATTGTTTGGATCTTAAGTGGCTCAATGCCCTGCTACTCCATTCAGAGAGCAACAGACACACTCTGCAGATTGATGGACCTTGTGATTCTAAGTAGAAATGGACATAGGCAACATCTAGAAACAGAAGAAAGTGCTAATTCTGCTCCACACTCAAAGTATTCACAAGCCTCTCTGAAGAAGCTTGCTTATAAGTCCACATTCTGTTGTATCCATTTAGTGTGAAGCTACAGCAGTAGGCAACTCTTCAGCCCAAACACTGCTATTCTAATTAGCACTGTAATACAAGAGGAAACTTAACCTCTTAGTTCCTTTTATCTGCCTTATCCATCTTTCCCAATAACACCCCTTAGCATTTACAGTTCTCTTTCTAGCAGGCTATCATCTGCAGAAGCTCCAATTCTACTGTCTTCTAGCTCCTACCCACAATAACTCCTGACTCATTTCTGAGCTCACTGACAGATATAGCTTCACTGGAACAGTTCACTGAGGGCTACCAGACTTGGGCTCACACCCATCAGCAATAGTCATGTCTTCAAGGAAAACAGACACGAATAGATACAGGGTCAGAAGACTGCAGGGGAAACCTAACAATTTACTTTGCTGCTGCCAAAAGCTGACAATTCCTCCATCCCCTCACAAAGAAGAAAAATAACTTCTTCACTGAGACAGGGTGCAGTGACAGTGACTGACTGCAACTGCACACACATGCTTGGCTCCAGTTGTTTCTATAAGACACCACCCCTGCATGTAAAATCCATTCACAGAGCGGCCACGTCCTCTGCATTGTGTAATAAAGATGGAATTTACCACACATCAGGAGCAGATGTGACATAGCACTGAATGGTTTAGACTATTCTGTCCAGGATCCACAGAACTAATAGCTACTTGGAATTCTTGCAAAACCACACCACTACCCACTTGCATCACCTTCTCTCTAGTAACAAGAAAGAGGACATCTAAGATGTGTTCCTCATCACTACCTTCTCTCACGTTGCTTTTTCTGATCCTATACAGCTGCCTGTTCACCAGTGTTCAGGAACAGTAGTTTTCTATCCTTAATAGAAATATGGTGATACTGCTGCAGAGAATGTTCCTTATTTCAACATCATCTTCCTTTCAAAAGCAGCATTTCTTTGATCTTGCTCTTTAATCAGAAAGATAAGCTTGCATGACAGAGAAAATACCTTCCGCAACACAATCATAGCCACATTTGTTTCTAAAGCAACACTACAGGAACATCCATTGGCTATCACCAAATCAGTACTCCAAAAAACTCCAATCGCATACTCACATGTAAAAGTAATTGCTGCTATGCCCTATCTAATCACACTGCTAACCCAGAATTTTCACTCAGTTTAACCAGCCTACAGCTTAAATACCAGATTCTGGAGATTGGCAAGAATTAGGAGGCAACAATTTCTCCTTGTAAGCCTCATGGGAAGCAACAGCAAGAGATCTGTCACTTGTCTTCCCGTGCTTATGGACAGAGCCAACCTCAGCCCCCATGAGTCTCAAGCCAGATTACACAAGGAGCTGTTGCAGTAAGCCTGATCAAGACTACTAATCAGAGAGATGGGGGATGTAGAAACTGTACTGAGAGATCTTGTTGAGGACAGAAGAACAAGCTGTCTGAAGTTAAGAAGTAGCCCCTATAGATTGCTCATGCCAAGCACACTGGAAAAGGACTGCAAGGTTATTAAAGGATATTTTAACATTTAATGAGGTCCTTTCATGCAGAGAAGGAATTTCAATTAAAAATACGTTCAGATCCATTCTGCTGCTGGTTACTTTGAGGCTCCCAGGCTTTTAGTTTAAAATAAAAAAGATGACAGCTCCCAGCACAGAGACTTGCATCTCAGTTCTACTTGCATGTTAATGCTCACAATTCACATCTAAGTAACAGCATTAGAGTGTCTCTTGGATTAGAATTGAATTTCAGGAGGATTATTGCTCATTTCCGCTTTTTCCTATCAATTAACCTTGACTATTAAGCAGAAATCTCTGTTCCTTGCATGGGAGCAACTTCAAGAGATAGCAAGAGAAAGGGATCAGGGTCGCTGTTGAAAAATAGGCCTGCCTAACACCTAACGTATTTTCAAAGGAAATGAAATTCATGGACTCTACAGTCTTGCTTAGTTCTTGCTGAATATAAATACCACCGAACAGGACATATCATGTGTCTGTCACGTACATGCACCCTGTGAAAGTCTCTCACAAGTTATCAGAATCACACTTGTCTTATAGCCCCACTCCTTCCATGCACAATACAAAGATCCCCGCCTCCCCAACTCAGCTGGGCTCCCTATCCTTAAGTATGGATTATTATCTAGTCACCATGCTAAGAACGGCTTAGCTTCCCTAACCCTTTTATAAAAGCCAGAACGGATCAGAAACGCTAACATCTCTCACATGTAACTGGAATAGAACACAACAGCTGATTAACATCTGAACAGGAACAGGACAGGAAGCAAAAGACCCGAATACAATCCCCAGAAGGAATGTTAATGGAGAATAAAAATACCCAGGGGAGATTCTGACCAGGAAATGAATGCTAGCTTTCTAATCCATATAAGAACATAGAACCACCTTTAATGGCTACATATGAAATTGCACAAGAACCAGCTTGACAAAAGGTCACCTGCCAAGTTACCTTTAGCACTGACAGCTACAGAGGCTACCAACGGCTTCTCATCCAAAAATGCTGACAGACCAGAAGCCCATTTAGTTTGCTCAGTGATTTCTTTAGTTTGATCACTTTAGTTTGCTTAGTGATCCTTTTGACCCTCACAAGGTGGTTTAGGCTGCAAAATTCCAGAGCCTTGCACCTTAGATTTTCTGTCTAACTCCATCTTCTCACCTGTGTTCTTTTAAGATCTTCCATGGACAGTCTTCTGGAGCAATATCTATTTCTTAGATATCTAAAGAGATGTAAACCAGGCCATTAGGAAACTACCCACAGAGATTAGAAAAACTCTCAGAGCTCCTGAAAATAACCATGTGGGTCCAGCTAGTAAAAGCAACTCTTGATATCCTAACAACATTTATCTGGCAGAGCCTGGGACATCATGAGGGAAACTGAGGAGTCACAGCCTTACATTTTCCCTCTCAAACACAAGCTAGAGAATGGCTAAGGTAAGCAAACATCTGATGAGAGGGAGAGGGTGAACATGTCTCTAGAAAATCAACATGTAGGAAACACCTTCCCAGATCCCCTGCCAGTTCCTGCACTGTGTAGGAGAAGAAAAGAAGAAAGTGTTACCTTCCAGCAGTATGTAATGCAAGAATATTAGATTCGATTGGGATGAACTAGGAAAAAATTAAGTTTTTCAGCCACTGAAAAGTGGCCTTTCAGCACCTAAGTCCCATCCCAGCAATTAATATCAAGTCCTCTTGTTTCAGCTCATGATTTTTTTTAAGTTATGGGAAAGCTATAGCCTCCAACTTCTCAACTGCAAGAACTGCAAGTCACTGAGCTGTCCCTTTAGCAGAAAACATAGCAATACTAGAGAATGCACGATTACTGCAACCTACATGCTTGCCTAAATTTGCTCTCCAGAGCATATCCTCCATCAATGAGCTGCAGTAACGCACAGATGGCTAACACACTGCAGTATCTACACAGACTGACAATGGAGCACAGCACAACATTTGCATAATTAACAGGACCGATGGGCAACTTTGTTGCCATGACCCAACCTGGAAAGCACCTGCAAGGTTGCAGAGACTTTAAGCTCAGCCCTGATCTTGCAGGTGGTAGCAAAAGAAAATTTCAGAAAACAAAACAGCTGTTTAGAACAGCCAACTTCATTCTGAAATATTATCTGTACAATTGGGTTTATAGAGCATTTGTTTAGTTGTCACTGAACCTTCAGCCACCAGGAGAAAACACAAAGTGTATCAACTAGGTTCATGCTTTCCAGTATGAAAGTTAACTGGCATCTGCAGTGCTTCGAGAATGACTTTTTCCTTCACCATGAGTTTTGTAGGAGCCGAAGTCACCATTCACACTGGGGCATGTGCATACTGGGGTGAGACAGCGTCGGGCAAGCAACATCAAATTTATTAGCAGGTCAAGGAACAACCTCAAGACAGTGCTCCAGAGGTCTCACACCTGCAACTGGACAAGAAAGTCCCAGTCTATAAGGAGGAAAAATCTATAAATCATACACTGTGTCTAAGAATGACCAAGCTGTACAATGGTTTGCAATGATCAGTGTGCCCATCCTCCACCACCGTGCACCACAACAGGCCCTTTCATTCCATAATCACGTGGCTGCAGCCAAACATGACATACTGCTCAGCAACTAATAAAAAGGATCAGCTTTTTCCCCAAGGTCTTATCTATGTATACACTACACTAAATTAAATTGAATTAGAAAATAATGTAAAATGGTATAACCCTCCTGGGTAAATGTTTTTAATTCAGTTTGAGAGCACTTTGTGTTGAATCAACTTAAGTTAAATAGATAGATACAAGACAAACTAAATTAAGGATGCCTATACAAGAATGCTGCGCTAATATAATCACAACTGTTTCTAATCTGATTAAGTTAAATCAGTACAACTTCCCTGCACAGGCATAATCCTTAACAATATTGAAGTTAACCCTTTTTGTCCTTTCCTGCTTCCAAAGAAGGTTTTGTGTTTGCCTGTTTGTTTTTCCTTCAGAAAAAAGAGTGGCATCTCTTAGAATCAATATAAGCTAACCACACCACACATTAAGGTATTGAAGTTACTGACACTGATATGACTAGAAGGTTTTTACCACTCCAGTGCCAACCAAATATCATCACAGAGCTGAGACCTGCATGGCGTGACATTTTCTCCATTCTCCCTGAGCAAGAGAGGAAGTATGATAACAAGCACTTGAGCTGTACCCTGCTCTCCATGCACCCACACAACTTTTGCTAGCTGATGTCCAACACACCTGGACCCATTTGGACACAGAGAAGGGAATGTTCTCCCCATTCTCATTCCTAAAGGAATGGCTCACCGACAGCTTACCTTAGCAACCTGAGTGTGGAGTTTGAGCATGTTAGCTAAGTGCCCCCAGGCATGGCCTTGCTTCTGCCCTCTCCCACCAAAGCAGGAAGTACTGTTGCTAACAGTGTGGCAATCACATACACAAAACAGATTTGAAGTCACAGGCCTGATGTGCTGACAATTCACACTCTAAAATCGCCTCTTACCTCCCCAGTTCCCACAGCATTTCCCCTTGAAACAAGTTTGACAAAATTAATTTCTAGCAATTTCGAACTACCAGTCTTTTTTTTTTTTCTTCCTCAATTAAAAACCATCTGAACTGTTTCTCCCCAAGTACCACGACAGTTCATCTTCATTCTGTTGGTGTACTCACTTCCATTTCTACTTGCTTCTCCCCTGTGGTCTCCAAGCTCACTCTATCCTTCCTCACAACCACTGCAGCAGTTCTGTTTCACCACTGCCTTCCCTTGCCACCTCTGAGCTACCCTGCAGAGCTCGCTTCTTCTCCAGTGCAATAAGCTTTCCCTGTTAGCTCAGAACAACAACAGGGAAAATATTCTAAGCCCCTTGCAGGGAATTGTTTCCCTCATCAGCCACCAAAATAATTGTGCCACCACTCTCAGAAACAGAATGAGCTGTCACTTCTGCTCAGTACCAGAAGCAGCACCAAAATCAGAACTGTAAGGCCACTTCATTTGTTGTTTTTTGAGAAGAGCTATTTTGAACCCCAATCACATGGCAACACAGGCTGTAGGTACATTTGAGAGTTCAGTTGCTAAGGGAACCACACTTCCACACTTTATTTTACGAGATATAAATTCCAACCCTCAGAGGGCTGCAGGTACATTTTCACAATAAACTACTTGGTGCTGAATCTCAGATTCACACCAGTAGCTTCCAGCAGCTATGAGATTCCACAGCTCCAATACCAAAACCAGGATTCATGCTCACCATACTTGCATGCACTGAGAAAGAACAATAGAAATTTCCATCAATAAGTAAAAAAACTGAGGCGCTGGGAGAGAAAAGAGCCTTGAGCACTGCATTTGCATGAAATTCCATACAAATTTTGTTTTCCAAAAAGGAGAACAGCCTCAGCTGTCATAAAAAAGGAAAGGTAGGAAAATTCAGCAAGACAAAGCCCCATTTCTTGCACCTAAACCAGAAGTGATCTGGGCTAGAAAGAAGGAAAGCCGGCATGCACTAAACACCTTCCTGACAACAGTGAGCTGAATTACAAACACAAATAAAGCAGCAATCCTGATTGAGTAGTGGGAGAACAATATTGGTACTATTCTCAATTTTCTCTGCTGCTAGGGTTTAATCCCAGCAAGAATCATTTTGGTTTAATTAGCTTTTGCCTAGCAGATGGTCAGATGTGAGAGGCAGAGAATGGTACAGGCTTAACTGTCGTGTGATTGTGCAGCTGCATCTGTAGCCGAACAGTTAAGCACGGCCAGGAGTCCAGCTGTAGTTTGCACAACACAGTCCATCTTTGCCATTAGCCAAATGTCAGCTCCCTCTTTCTCCAGAATATATGTCAGGAGCAGAGGTACTGTTCAAAGGCAGTCAAACACCTAATGCGCAATCTCACCACCATCCCCCTTTCTCAGAGAAAACCTTTAAACCTTAGTCAACTGAAAGTCCCTCTTTCTTCAGTGACACAGATGCACATTCAGATGCATTGCCATGGAAACTTGAGTCATCCTTTGTGCTATTTATCACAGAAAATCTAGCACAAATATTTTATGATCTCCGCAGCACTGAATATAGGCAGCAGACAGTACAATGAAGTAAAATTGCAGACTCCAGCACTATATGAGGACACCAGTAGGTCGTTCTTCAATTGACCAGCCTGGGCCTTACTTTACCTGCAATAAGCAATAGCTCTTTATGAGCTAGCAGTGAAAAGCAGCGTAGCATCGGGAGGAACAGAAGACGTAATGGGGCAATAAAACTACCCAACCACAGCAAGAAAAGAGGAAGCAGTTCACAGCAGGCTCCTATCTTGCCACTTTCCTTCTCCAGAAGTTGGGAGTGATGGTGCTGCCAACACTTTCACAAAGCATGTATCCTGTCAGGCAGGGATGTCTCCCACCTCACCCAAGTCACAGCTCTAGAAACTGCAGCAAGGACTCCCCATGGATTTGCACTTGGCCTCTGCAGCCAGGTGTGATTCGGAGTGTTGGAGCACTGCACCTACAACACGCTGGCAGCAGAAGTCTCAACAGGCCACAATGCACGAACAAGGCAAGGAGGCTGCTTTCAAAAACATGCTTTGGGCCTAGCAGATACAGAGCCTGAGCCAAGGGCAGGAACAGGCACAAAACTTATCTCAACTCTGTAAACTATGGAGCAGCACGGTTCCTGAAGCAGAACGTAAGCCTGGAGCATCTTCTCTCTTTTGTGGTGTGGGCCCATAGTTAATCTGCCTCAGTTTGTCTCATCTGTTTTAGGTTTTTTTATTTGTTTTGAATGAATTTCTTAGCCTTCAGCACCACTGAACTGCTGAAAGATTTTATGCTGAGAGTTCAGTCACAGAAATACAACATGGTTTAATCCAGTTTAGGAAAAGCAAACAGATCCACCCACTCATCTTTCACTGGCGACCTGTATGAGGCATGCAACTCTGGCTATGCCCCTTCTCCCATTCACCTGGGTTCCAGCTAGTCCTCATACCAACAGGATCCTAACAGCGGCAGCAGGGACCCACACCTCCACTCTTTGCCCCACAGATGGCACATGAGGAGCCTGCTCTGATCAGCCTTTCATGCACGCTGTGATACACCCCCAAGCTCAACTTTCCTCCCTTGGGAGGACCACCACAGACATCCAACCCCAGACCAAGCAGCTTCTTCGATTCTTCTCTCAGACAAAACTCCTCCTCAGGGCACAGTTAGCACTCTCATCAACTGGCTCCTTCAACATTGGTGTTAGCAATAATGACAAATGTGGTTCTTCAGCAGGAGGTAATAACGAGCATGAATCCTCCCAAGGGGCAATTGCAGCCAACGCCAGGCACTTCGGTTTTACCACAAGGTCAGCTTGTCCAGACTAGCACTGCATCCCCTGCCTGACATTTCTCTTGTAAAACTGAAGTACCTGGTCTATACCGCTGTTATCCCTTGGGATTGCATAAGCTCATTATTCTGAGGTTATGGAAAAAAAAAACACATCCTTTTTAGCAGCAAAGAAAAGCTCTTCAGCTCCACAGGGCTCCCCTCTATAGCCTCCCCCATCAGTAAGCTTTGTACAGCTCTTTAGAGAGCAAGTTGGGAATAAGAAACACCCAAACTGCAAGCAAAGACATCTCTGGCCATCTATGCTCTAAGAGGCTCTGAGTAAAGAGGACAGTTGGTCCCAGATGTCCTAAAGAAAGCAAGCTGTCATGTTCCACATACTTTTTTTTTTTTTTTTTGTCAGATAGCAGACAAAACCACTCAAAAGGCTAGCAGGTCACCACTCATCTAAGGGCAAGGACAAATGCCAGTGTATTTCCAGGCAGATGTTGCAAAGGGAAGGTGTTTGTACAGTGCCAACAGCAAGCTGTCGGCTCATGTTTTCAGCTTCATGCAGCTACAAGAGCTGGGCTCTAGAGTCTGTGACTCTGGACTAAGGAATGTCTCGAACGCAGAAGCATCACATCTGCTGTTGGCTCAAGGTGCTCCAGGATCAGAACAATTCCCTTTATTTCACAGTCTAGCCACAGCTCTGCTTTCTGCTCTCTGTCCCACCAGGGGGAGATGTAGCTACTTGGTGAAAGTTAATGCTCCAGCCAGGGGAGCACACCTTCCTGGTAGAGAGGTGTTTGGGACTGCACATCAAAGCACAGAGATCTGAATTCTACAAGTTCCTGAAGGCCAGCAGTAAAGTTAAACCAACTTTATCTCCACAACATATTAAAACTCACTGACAGGCAAGTAAAAGCACAAGAATCAGCCTTACTCCTTTCCTGGCAATCAGAAAGTAGCAGCAGAAGGAATATTTAATCCTAAAACCTTCATTTTTGCAGCTGCGGCCCATGTTGCATGACAAAGCTGGAACACACAATGATTATACACAATTAAATGTTCAATCAGTAACTTTCCACATAATCCAGTTTTAGGCTTATTTATATTTTGTTACACTTCATGTTGCCCCAGGATACATTGTTGAGTTTGGCACCACAGAATAGAGAAGAGAAAACAGTTTCAGGCAATACACTTTCTCCCCAACACCTGAGTACTAGAAGTCAGGTAGAATCAGTGGCAACTGGTATGAAATCAAACGCTTAGGGGAGAAGAAATAAAATCAGGTAGAAGAGAGCCCAATGCAAATAATTTCCAATCCTTTCACAAGTCATATACCTTTTGCAACAAGCAACATCTCCCTAATCATCTATCATTGAGTTCCTGCTTTGAAAAGTGATACATCCTCCTTACGAAACAGCAGCATGGACCAGGCTACAGCAACTGATCCAGGGACTATAGCCATGACCCAAACCCAAAAACTATGCTATAAAGCCAGAGCACTTTCAAATGTTCATTCTTTCATGCCTGTTACTGTCTAAGGATGGCAGAAGGGAGGTCTTCTTCAGAAGACAAATTCTAATATGGAAGCAATTGGCTGATCAGAGAACCTAAGACTCCCAGAAATTATCAGAAGGGGAACCACAAGTTTCTAAGACAAAAGCAAATTGGTTAATAAACTGAACAGCCTAACAGCCCAGAGTTTACTCAGGACAGATGATGTTCCACTTTTCTTCCCACAAACCTTGTTCACAAGGCACCCATCCTCACACTGACACCAACAAAGAGACTGTTTTTTCCCTGAGCCAGGCAAACAAAAGACTTATGTACACAGAACTAGGGTGGCTTGTAAGACAAGGACACAAAAGATCTTAGTGCCTGTTCCCCTTACACATCCGGCAAGGACCCCAAAATAATGCATCTGCATCTTGATCTGCAGTTCTTCACCAAGCTTCCAGTGCTCTTCCACTGAAGTACTAGTCAGAAGTAGGTTTTTCCAGAAGCTGGAACAGTTTAGTGGTAACTGATTTGTGTAAGAACATTACTACACTGACTGGGGGAAGTGCTCCTACCTGGCTTAAATCCTGGGGCCATTCCGTCTCCAGGAAGACATCTCATGCACAGTTTGTACTAAGCACACAGTTTGATGACACGAGCCACTCAATTGTTGCTGACTGCCAAGAGCATACAGGTTGCAGGGGGACAAGCCAACCTTAATTGGCCTTAGCAGTGCAAATTAAACTCCACAACACACCCAAGCAAACAGTTTCTTTGGAGAAGCAAGTATGAGTTATTTTTCTGCAGCTATAAAGGAAACATTGCTGCTAGGACATGCCCCTGGAGTGACTGTGCTGCTCAGCTCTCCCGCTGCATTCCTGGGGTTGTTTAGCAAGGACTCAGCTCCAGCCTCTCCACAAGCAAGAAGTCTGAACCCTGAATGCCATCTGCAAACACAGCCAGACTCCACCTCCTGCATGCCTGCAGGCCACCAGGTGTGGCCAGGAATGGCACAAGCTACACACCAAACACACCTTTGATGTGGAGCTGAAAGCATGTAGCCAGGGGGCATGAACAGCACGCCGCGCCGTGCTGACTCCCAGTGCAGGAATGTGGCTGCAACCACAGGCCAAGGAAGGCAAACACATTGCATTCCTCACCAGGCAGGGAAGGAAAACAAGCAGCAAGCCCACACACCCGCCAGGCTGACACCCGCCACGCTCCCCACGCACGCCAGCCCTGCTACTGCCAGGGTCCCAACAACAGCTTCAGCCCCAAACTCTTCCACTGGGCCTTCTCGAGCTCTCCAGGTGACTTGAAGCCATGGGCAAGAGACACAGCATAAGGCAGGGGAAGCACCCACTGGGCACACACACTGCGGGGAGAGGAGCCACCATCACAGCCAGGAAGCAATTGCATTCCAGAGCAGGAACAGAGTCCTGCACAGTAGCCTGGGAAGGGAATTTCCCTGCCTTTTCCTACAAGGCAAGAGGAGAATGCAACACTAAGCCTTGCTGATCTGAGGGGCAGAGCTGAAAGGAGGCTGACTTTGGACCCCTTCAAGCACTCCAGATGCCCAAACTTTTATCCTTCCCCAGGAAACAACTCCAACTGAAGTCAAGCAGCTTTTCTCCAGGATGCGATCACTTCTGCATCCTATCCTCACACTGTACTCACTGCCCAGAGACAGATCTGATTGTCACTGCACATTATGCTGCTCTCCAACAGCACTGACACCACATTACTTAAACACGAGAAGAAAGACTCGGTGTACAAAAATTCAATGCATAATGAACCTCCTGTCCCACTATTTTACAGTGGCCCCATGCTTTCACCAGAAAAAAAATACCACTTTTTCACAGGCAGTGCCTGGAAGTCCAAAAAGCTTTCTGAAGAATTCAGTTACTAAAGGGTTCTAAACTTCAGCAAAGCACAGGAATGCCAGAAAAGAGCAGGATTTCATAAGGAAAGAATGACAGAAACTATACAACGCAAGCTGGAACAGCAGAACAGAAATTCCCCTCTACTTTCCAGGAAGTGAAGAGCACACACATAGGAGGGAGCCCTGTGCTGTCAGTGCACAAAACAACACCACAGAGCACCAAAGGCCTGAAATACTATCATCTCTGGGGAACCTGGAAGGGGAAAAGTCAGTGTGGCCACAAGCTCCAGAGACACACCAATGCATCTAGCAAGCTGCCAGAGCAGGTGTGGTTTCTAAGGCTGTGGCCCTGCTGCTCCACACTCCACACATGCACTTCAGGGCCCTCACTGAGGAGAACGGGCTGGTGTTAGGAAACCAGAACAGACCAGATGAGGTGCAACAGACTTTCCCATGCCCATTAAATTTCAATGCCTCAAACCATATATTCCCTTTCAAGCCGAGAAAGGAGGCTGCTGCACTAGCAACAGCCTCTGGAAGAAAGAGGCATGAAAGGCTAGATTTACCAATAGATTTATATCCATAGATATAAATAGAAGCCTGGCAGGGTGTACAAAAGCACCCAAACAGATTAGGTGTCTAAATCACTCTATGCTGGAGAAAGGGCTTCTCCAGTTCTAACCGCTCCATACCTCTCCAACCCCAACCACCACAAGAAAACCCAAAGCAGAGAGGACGGAAGCCCCTGCTGCTCCACAGGCTGCCAAGGGCCAGCCCTGTGCAATCCACTTCGATGTGACTGCACCCAAATGCCCACAAGTCTCAACAGCACAATCGGCCACGGCCTCAGCATTCACAGCGTTGCCATCTGCCCAGTTCCCGGAATAGGAGCTGCCTCCTCACCCTCTCCTCCCCCTGCCCCCACTACACCTTTATTTTTCATAGACTAAAAGCTGTTTTAAGATACAACCCTCATCCTGCCACCAGTGGGCGGGTGAGTGGGGGAAAGGGGCCCTTTATAATTGTAGTGTTGCAATCTGCCAGCCCAGCCAGGCGGCCTGTTCCCGCCTGCACCGTATTAAATACCTTATAACTGATTACACCCCCATGGGGCATGATTAGCAGTCTTCAGAGAACAAAGTCTACTTTCATAAGAATAAGAACAGACACGTACTGCTAACCTACTACACAGCTGGGCAGGTGAGGAAAGAGAAAAAAGAAGGGTGTGGGGAGGATAAGCTAACTGTATGGCTAACTCCATCCTTTCCTTCCCTCCCCTATTCCAGCATCTCTGAGTTGCTATTTCCACTGTCCTGAACCATTTCCTTCAGACCTAACCCAGAAGATTCAGGACACAGGACAACAAACAACTTTCTGCCTTTGGAAGCTGGGCAAAGTCCTCACCTGAAGGGTGTAAGGCCTTGAGGCAAGCAGATTGAGCTTTGCTCTGAGTGATGGCAATTCCTTCACACCAGTTCCCAGGAAAAGGGAAAGGTGAATTCCAACAGCTGCATCAAAAACAGCAACGAGGAGGGAAAGCTTGCAATACAATCAGGTACCAACGCCCCTCTCTAACAACGTGTATATCTGGAAAGCCTACATAAGCAAGAGCAAAGCACCTGATTCCATCTCTAGGTTAAGAGCTCTCCTGAAATGGGCAATTTCTTTTCTTGTGGGCAGTGAGGAGGCAGCGAAGAGGAGGAAAATCCTCTGCATCTGAGGTAGATAATAGGGATCCCCAAACGTACACAGTCCATACGCATTGCCGCAACAAAGAACCAGCTTGATGGAAACTTAGCCAATCTGACATGAAGTGACCTACCACCCATTAGCAGGTGCCTTCCACATCTCAAATGCCCACATAAACATATTCGGTACTATCTGGCTTCCATCTCAGCATGGCACAAAGAACCAAACTGACTGTACAGCCTTTCACCAAAATGCATTAGAAAAACAAAAAGGAGGAAACTCCTAGGCTCAGGCAAGCCTAGCATGAGCCCTTCTAGCTGCTCTCCCCAAATCAGTGACAGAAGAGAGCAAAGCAGAAGGCTGCACGAGAATATTCTATTTCAGAGGGATGTCGGAGCAGCAGCCTCAACAAAATAGTAAGAACCTTTCTAACTGTTTTCATTCTGGAAACAAGTTCTCTGCTTTACCCAGAGCCTATTTTCTCTGCCCCATGGATGCTTACGGTACAGACTGGAAGCACTTGTGTTCCACCAGTGCAGCTAGAAGGAGGTGCCCCACTGACACATTCCACCCAGATTCTTACCCAACCCACCCAAGAGGGGATTTGTAGATGGAGACACCAACCCAGCTAACATAATCTACTTATATCTGCATTACTCAGCAGCTGGTCCATCAGCCAGCATGCAGGAGGTATCTGAACTCCACTGTCTAGCCTCATTTGTACAGCAGAATCTGAATATTCTCTTTATTACAAAAAGACCTGAAGGCACCAACTGTCTCTAGGCTCCAACGTACCCAACACTGATGTAACAGCATCAATATTTGTAGAGTTATGAAACAGATCATGCTTTCAGGGTTTGGAAAAATGGGAGGTTTCACCATAAACACAAGTTAGTCATTAAAAGTTCCTGGAGGTAATTTAAATTAGCACAGACAACACAATAGCCTGACTATGGGAGCTGAAATTGGAAAGCTGTAATAAATTCAAGTGGCCCAGTAAAACTTCTCCTAAAAGCTGCAAGTTAGTTGTGAAGCCCCAGATGGCTGCCTAGAATCAGACTGTGCTGCCAGGGGCTAAAAAAGGGGAAATCACACTTCACACACACACAAAAAAAACCTCCACAGCCCTTCAGCTCCTAAAAGATAAAAGTAGTCTACTCACATTTTGGATAAATAAGTTATATTTATTGTGTGTGTTTTTGTATATATAAATACATAACTAAAATAAAACCCCCACAGTTTACAATGCTTTTTCAATCCCTCATCATGCTGGGCAACCACCAGTCAGGCACTTGAGCTCCCACTGGGGCACTGCAATACAGCACTCTCCCCCCTGGCTGCTGTACCCCCAGCACTGACCCCCCGTTCCCAGAGTAAATTGCCTCCTGCTGCAGAGAAGCACTTTGGCTATTCCATTCCTAGTATTCACCACCAGAGCAAGAGACCCTAATTTAGCCCCGCACGGGCCTTCTGCAAACTGCTAATCCCCCATGCACAGCTGTTTTTCAAATGCATGGGAATGAGCAAACTGTAAACGATTTATGGCGCGTGGCAGGAAGACTCCTGACTCCCTGCATAGGCGGGGTTTTGGGACAAGATCATGCTTGGACTAATGTTTATATTGCAAGTTGTCAGGCGGACAGTAAATCATCTCCAGAGTTGCACAGTAATACAGCTCTTCTCATCCAGCTGGAGCTTCCATGACACTGAATTCTGTTACAGCCATTCCAGGTACACCTGGGAACCTATTACAAAGTTATAACCAAATCAAGAAAAAACAGGTACACTTTAAAGTTGATTCTGCAAAAATTACACAGTCTAGAAAGGGTGATTTGCTCTCAGGAATCAGTCTGACGTGGTATGAGAAGCTTCCCCAAAATGACACTCCTTACTAACCCTAGACGTTTATTGACAGAGTGAATTTGCTAGGAAAATCTGCAGGTCAGCTAGTTAAGAAAATCCTTCTTAGTAAAGTTTGCATTTCCTAGGATTTATGTAACTGTAGCACAAGCAATACTCAGACATCTAATTCTAGAAGTTCAAGAAATATATTTTGCATACTTCAATGCATGAGATGCTTTCTGCTCAGAGAAATGAAATCACTTTAAAAGTAGGATCTGAACTTGAAGTCCATTCTCGAGAAAGGTGACTTAAAACAACTCTAAATTAAACAAACATCCCACTGTTTCTATTGCTTTCTTTTCCCCCATTTGACAGGACTCTGCGCACCGTACATTGGGTATGGATCGTATACAGTAAAATGGGAAGGGGAAGATGCCTTAAGCAAGGAAAAAAACAAGAAATAAAACACAGAACAACAAAACAGTAGAATTAATTACAATCACTTTTTGCTCATGTGAGATTAATCAGATTCCAAGTCACCTCTTGAGAATATTTTAACCTTCCCATTGGGCAGCAGCAGAGCCCTTGCTAATGAACAGGAAAGCTGTAAGATGAAATCTCATTCAGTAGACAATTAAGCAAGGCATCTTTGGGAACTGCACAGAACTTGTGCGGCAAGACATATCCAGGTCTGAATTCAGTTACCCTGAGTGGCATATGCTAAAATGCTAATGGTCAAAAAACTTATTGCCACAATAATTATCTAATTATTGCCTTGGAAAAATAACTTATGTTCTCTTGATACAAATGCTACGAAGTAAAATTTGCCTACGGCTTTTTATGAGCCTAAGTATGATTCCTCAATATGAGAGAAACTACCTCGTCCGCCGCTTTTCATTCCAGAACCATTTGCACACGAGTGTTACATTAATGCAAGCAGACAGCTGAGTCTTTAAGTACAAGAGTAAGAAAACCCACAGTTACAATTTCTACAACAGTGCCAAAGCCAACTTTACTGCACGGACAAAATACAAATACAGAAGTCAGCCAAAGATACAACAGTTGCCACAGACTCTCAGTTCTGAATTTGCTGACCCCTAAAAATCAGAAAGTTAAAGTAGCACTCTCTTGCCACTAGCAGGAGGTACTTAAAAACCAGTCTCATCTCCACAGAAAACCTTATTTCCCAATCCTGATCCTTTTCACTTTTTAATCTTTATTCTCTCAGTATCACACACCTTCTGTGAAAGTCAGCAACTCCTTACACCCACCACAAAAGGGCTACGTTGTGCCCTAGGGCACATGCTGTTCCAGAGCAGCCCATAAGGAGGGTATCCACATAGAGATCTTAGGGTTTGCATGACCTGCTTCTAGCTCTGAAAATCCTCCCCCTCTGCAATTATCTCCAGGAGTTCCCCTTGCATTTAGGCAGACATTGCAAGCACCTCTTATACATACCACCTTACCACTGCCACTTACCTTTCTCAGTCTATCCAGCAAATCGAATTGATCCCTACGTGACCAAGCAGCACTGCTGAGCCTCTGGATCCCAGGCAAATTGGACAAGAGCACAGAACACAAGCTGTGCCTTCCCAAACATCAATAAGGTGAAGCTCATGCCACAGGATACAGGATCTTACTTGAATAGCTTTAAAGTCCACCTCCTCAGCTGTCTTTGGGATTAAAGTCCATTATAAAACTGCAACGTGGAAAGGCCAAACTCCGCATGCTTTCATTGCTTGGAAGCAAAGGCAAGAGAAACAACTCACTATACCTGATCACTGAAGAGCAAAGAAACAATGCTTACATGCCTTTGCATTCATGAATAAGACAGTCTTCATCTATGGACTGCGCTAACCTTTCCAAGAGCCTCACTTAAAATCCTCAACTATCAGCCCTAATCATAGCAGCTGTAGTACTTTTTTTTTTTTTTTTTTTTTTTTTTAAGATGTGGTTATCACAAAAG
>JAOWBP010001760.1:27474696-27505908 GCA_028571105.1 Tragopan temminckii
TCTGCGTGCCCTGCGGGCTGAAGCTGGCTGAGAAGACGCAGACGGCCATCGTCCGGCACTTCGGCCTGCAGATCCTGGAGCACGTGGTCAAGTACGGCCGTGCTGCTGCTCGGGGACGGCCTCGGCCCGGCCCTCCGCCGCCCTCCGGGGGTGCAGGAGCGGAGGGAACGGCCTTGGGGCGGGCCGGGGAGGTCCGTCGGCTCACCTCGTTGCCAGATGTGGACAGGCACGAGGGGTTATCCGTGGGTCTTCGGCGCTCTCCGCGCTAACAAAGAGGCTTTGTGTCGGCTCGGTTCTGAGGGCCCTCTCTGTGGCCTCTGCGGCCCCCATGCTTCGTGCTTGGCTGCTGCTTTCCAGCTGCGTTGACCCCAGCGATGCCAACAGCATCGTGGCTTTTTGGATTTGGGCGGCGGTGGGGGCGGCGGGCCGTAGGTCTCATTATCTCCACTTTAGGTAAAGAGTTCAATGAGAGTCAAGTTGGAGATCTTTAAACGTTTTAAACTGCCCTTTTTTTTCCATCTCTTTTTAACACTTCTCATCAGGTACCGCTGGAACAACATGCCTCGTCTGGAGAAGGTTTACCTAAAGAATAATGTCATGGGTCTCATATCCAGTGTAAGTGCCTTCTGGTCTCTCGTGGGTCTCGTATCCAGTGTAAGTGCCTTCTGGTCTTTGACGCATGGTTCTTTCACTTGGAGATGGAAAGCGAGAGCAAACAGGAGAAAAGTCGCCTGTTTTCTAGCACCGAGGACCTGAATTCTAGCCTGGAGTTCATTATTCTCTTGCTTTGCATCCCTGATTGTTCACGCAGCATATGTGTTAGCCATGTCATCTCACATGGCAGGAGCCTGTGAGGCATGTACAAGCTCCTTCTGATTTCTTAGAAAGAGGTTCAGTAAACAGAGGTGTTTTATCCTTTGCAAGGATACTAAAGCCGTCCCCTCAGTTGTGTTCACATTACAGTTGTGGTTGTTGTCATGACTGAGTGACTTCCCTTTGAGGAAATGCCTTTTGGTTTTCACAGATTTTACCAGCTATGGATGCCAGGGAAAGTAGCTGTGCCACTCAAATTAGCTGGGATGAAGATATGCCCCGTGCAGCTTTCCATCTGTTCTCTGTTGTTTAGGGTTTTTGCAACCGCTGTGCAATTTTGTGTCAGAATTGCAAGTGTCTCATGTTTACTTGTTTGTGTAACTCTGCCCCTCTTCTCTGATAGGGAACTCAAAGCATTCTAGAGGAGGAAAGTCACATTAAGGATGTTCTGTCTCGCATTGTGGTGGAGATGATCAAGCGTGAATGGCCTCAGCACTGGCCTGATATGCTGAAGGAGCTGGATACTCTCTCCAAGCAAGGGGTATGAATCACCGCTGTCTGTGCTCTTCCAGTCCCTCCTGGAGAGGGTTTCAGTCTTCCATCACTGTGAGGAAAGCCTCAGGAAGGCTCGGGGGCAGGAGAGGCAGGCTGATGATGGGCTTGATAAGTGTCTGTATGATTCAGTTATTCTGGGAGGGAGTTCTGAGAGAGAGAGAACTTTTCTTTCTTCCCAAAATGTGAGTTATATCTTCACACAGTGTTTGCTTTCTACATCTATGAGCTTGCTTCTGGGAATTTTAACCTTTCAACTGTGCTCATGGAGTTTGTTTCATTTTGGGGTATCAGGAAACTCAGACGGAACTGGTGATGTTCATCCTTCTACGTTTGGCAGAGGATGTGGTGACTTTCCAAACCCTGCCTACCCAGCGGCGGCGAGATATCCAGCAAACCCTCACCCAGAATATGGAGAAGATCTTCAGCTTCCTACTAACTACCCTGCAGCAGAATGTCAACAAGTACAGGCGCATGGTAAACATCTCCTCTCATTGGCTTCAGTTGGTACTTGGAGGCATTTGGGCACTGGGATGCAACTCGCAGGTCTTGGGAAGCAAATGCAGAAGCCTTCTGAAAGCTGCCGCTGTAGGTGTGAGGCAGGGATCTGCTGTGCCTGAGGAAGGCTGTGCTGATTATAGCACACAAGACTGACAGGGTTTGCACTGATAGTTTGGATTTGCAGTGTCAGTGGTATGCCTACCTTGTGAGTGTTGGATTGTGCAGCTGGCTGATGCTCAGAGTGGACAGTTTAGCCAAAGGAATTGTGGCAGGAGCAGGTAGATTTGGGGTAGTTTGTGTAACAGACAGTGGTAAAGAGGTGTTGTCCTGGGTGCACATCTACTGTTGTTTGCTGCAGTTATGATTGTGTTAATGCACCAAAATGCAGGAGTTTCTGGTGGCTCAGCAATGCACATGGGCCTCTCTGGCCCATTCTTCCTGGAGTTCAGGTCAGGAGACACTTTTCTGCCAAGATGTGGCAAGGAATACTCTTCCCTTTTGTTCAAAGAGACTTTTCCTGAATTCTCGTGTAGAGGCATACACGTTGGTCAGGATAGTGAAGGTAAATGTTATCCCAGTCTGTTCTTCTGTGAGAAAATTGAATTTGAGAGAGTGAAGCAAGTTCAGAAGCCAATCTATAAATAGATTGCTTAGGTGTATGTCTTGTACTTTCCTTTTGTTTTTTTCTTCTGTGAATTGGAATCCAGAGTTGCTGTTAAATTTGAATCTAGGAAGGTGAAAAAACATGTACTACCTACCCTCTGTTCTGATACACTGCCATGCTGAACAAACTCTCCTGTACAGCAGAGCATTTTCTGTGCAGTTTGTGATGGTGGGTGGGCAACCCTGGTGTGTTTTTTAGTCTGGTTGAAATGCATTTCCAGGTAAGGTTTGAATTGCAGTGCTTAAGGTTCTGAAGTGTGGCTGCTTCTGCTAACGGTGGAATCTTTCTGATTGGCAAGGTTGGAGCACCCCAGGAACAAGAAGCCCTCACCACTCCACAGGTTAGCAGATCTTTGGGATGCTTGTGCACAGGGTAAATTCTGAGGGTTGGGTGTTCAGTTACCTGTCTGCACACTGAGACTGGGGGAGATGATGGACAGTTTCCCCAGGAGTGTCATGTGCAGCGCTTTTAAATATGCATTTCTGCAATAGTGGTTCAGTTGTGAAACATTTGGGACACAACCAAATTAACATAAAGTAAATGCACAGAATGTGTTGATGGACAGTTTCCAAACCAAAACCTTGCAGACAAAAGAAATTCCTGTGGTGCCTTTGCATCTGAAAAGTAAATAAAACTTGTCTATCTGAGGAACTCAAAGTTCATTTGCAGTTTGCAGGTAATAAGATGATGCAAGCAGAGCATTGCCACTGTTAAGTGCTTGGAACTGGAAGTCAGGCTGTAAGCTCTTGCCCCAGCTCTCTTTCCAGCTTCCGTTCTGACTGTGGACAAATTACTCATCCTTCTCACAAACTAATTTCAGTAGATAAAAGCCACCAGCGTCACTCAGAGGCTATCTCTTGGATGTAAGATGCTCTAAAAGGTCGAAAGCTTCTTCTGTGGAAGCTTCCAGGAAGCACCAAAATGTCTTTTCTTCTTGTCCCTCGTGTCTCGGTGGTGCCTGCTGACTGGTGTGTCATCTTCTGGCTGAGAAGTAAACTGTGGCTTAACTTGCAATTGAAAGTCCTGTTGTCTTACCTGCCAGCAGTCTGCAGAAGTGGTTATGATGGCTGTAGCAATGTGAGCAGGAGACTGTTGCAGCCTCTTTCATTAGGGAGCTGTTCCACGAAGCTGCATCTGTCTGTGTTCTCGAGTACAAGCCCATCCAGCAGTGGCTGGGAGTGAGTGTGTGCTGTAGCTGCTCACTTACCATCTCTCTCTTATTTTCTTTTTCAGAAGACTGATCTGGCTCAGCAGCCAAAGGTGAGTGGAGCTGTGCAGGATTTAGTGCATTGGTCATTTTTAAAACCAAGATTGTTTAGAAACAGGCTTCTCCTAGGCTTTGAGTCTATTACCTGCAGATGGTTTTGTTCACCCATTGTAGAAATTGCTGAGAAGGGAGAAGTGAGAGATGAACCAAGTGGAGAAATGCTAAGATCTTAGCTGATGTTCTCTGTGTGGGGACTTGGACCGACCCTTTTGCTGCCTCCTCACTTTCTCAGAATAGTTTCTAATACTGCTTTTTCCAGAGAGTGGACAGTTCTAGGTGGGAATTGGTGTTTCTCCTTGGCTCTGACCTCTTGCCACTGTTCACAGGCCCAAGCAAACTGCCGTGTGGGGATAGCAGCACTCAACACCCTGGCTGGCTACATTGACTGGGTGGCCCTGAGCCACATCACAGCAGACAACTGCAAGCTCTTGGAGATGTTGTGTCTGCTCCTCAATGAGCCTGAGCTCCAAATAGGAGCAGCAGAGTGTCTCCTAATTGCTGTCAGCAGAAAAGTGAGTTCTTTCTCCTCAGCTCCACTGACTCCTCTTTGTTTTCCTCCTATGTATGTGTGTGTATATGTATATATCTCCTATGTAATTCTTTGGACTGAACAATGATATCTTTGCCATTTTATTTAAGGAAACAGAATTAAAATTTGACTGCTTTGTGTCAATGACATTTGTAGTAAATGCCATGCCAGTGCAGCATTTACAGCACTTGTTGGAATCCTCCAGCTTCTGTGCTTCCCTCTCAGCGCTGGAGATCCCCATTAACTTTGTTTTTCCATCTTCTGCAACTAAAAAGTAGGAAATACTGTCACCTATCTGTGTCATCTAGAAGCTCAGATGAATGATAGCAGGGTCTAAACAGGTGATTTGACCCATACGTTCACAAGCAGCTAAGTGTGAGGCTGAATATTTAGCAGCTGCCAGTCTGCAGTGAAGAAGAGTTAATGTCAGAGTATCAAATCTTCATTTTTAAGTTCCTGTGGGGTTGCTGGGGGGGAGAATTGTTGAAATCAAGGGTACCCTTTTTTTTTTTTTTCCTGTGATAACAGTTTTTAATGAAATCCTTTTGGGAATTGCAAGCTTCTCTCCAGGTGAAAGAACAACTGAGGATCTTCTAACCTCACTTGCAGATGGAAATAAGTAGTTCTGCTCTAATCAAAGCATTTGGTTTACTTTGTACATAGGGGAAGCTGGAGGATCGGAAACCTCTGATGGTCTTGTTTGGAGATGTCGCCATGCACTACATTCTCTCTGCTGCCCAGTGAGTACCATCTTGCTGTGACTGTTTCACGCAGAACTGCCTACTAATAGCTTTCTAGGTGTAGTTTGCTGGGTTAGGAGACAACAAAACCGTCATTAAAAAAAAAAAAAGAAGAAGAAACCACCCTGAAAAACTGCTGTTTTTTTCAGATCCTATAATTGTAGGACAAAGTGGGGTAAATACATCAGCTTCCCCAAGCTTTTTCTTCTAGCCTGAAATCAGGATCAGAGGGACTCAGAAAGAAAGGAAATTTTAAAAGTTTTAGTTGTCAATAAAGCAATGTTTTTTATGATAATAGCAAAGAAAAACCCATCTCTGTAGAATTTAATTGTTCTAGTGTTCTCTTATGTACAAGATAGTTGGCAGTGTACCTGTCATTACAGCGTGAGTAACTGTGACCTTGTTTTTCCCATTCTCCTCATTCCCAGGACAGCAGATGGTGAAGGCCTGGTGGAGAAGCACTATGTTTTCTTGAAGAGACTTTGCCAAGTATTGTGTGCACTGGGCAGCCAGCTGTGTGCATTGCTAGTAAGTCTCTACTAAATTTCAGCAGCAGTCTTAGCAAGGACAGTTTCTAGGGCTGGGAGTGTGGCAAACCTGATGTGACATGGGACCAGTGTTCTCTCTGCACATTTGATAGTCCTAAGGTTTTCTCCGCACTTTTGGAAAAGACAGAAATTACTCTCCTTGCAGATGGGATAACTGGATCCTGCTAAGTTATGGGAATGTAGGATGAAGGAACCTTGTCTGATTGCAAGCTTCTACTGTCAACAAGAATAATCTCCAATAACCTTTTCAAAATGCTGAAGCTTTACTGAGAGTTGCTTAAGTTTCTTTCTGCTGCTGTAGAAAAACTACTCAAGGAGATTGCTCGTGTTGGAAGCTGTTTAAATTTCACCACTAAAAGTAACTTGGAGTATACCTGTTTGTTCTTCTACCAAGGTTCTCTCAAGCTTAAAAAAAAAAAAAAAAAACAACAGTTTTTTTTCCCGCTGTTCATCTTTGTAATGTTTTGTGTCAATGTTGAGATGAAAATGCACAGCAATACTTTGGATACAATGCTGAATTCTGAATTCCCACACCCTCAGTTCAGCACAGTGCTTCTACAGCAAGGAGGGCAGGCTTGCTGAGAGCTGCTGCTTGTGAGGGGCTAAGGTAGCCAGCCTGTGCGAAGGTAATAGAGCAGAGAAAATTCTCACAGAGAGGGAAAATTAAAAAAATAAAAATAAAGAATTGAGAATATATCCCTGGCAAGAACGGGCAGCAAACAAATGGTGATTTATTACTTCCAGTGCGAGTTACTAGTCCATTGGGAAGTAATGAAACAGGGATTTGAATCATCTCACGCAGATTCACTTGAGAGAGGCAGTACTGAGTTGTACAGCTTCAGAATGGGGATCTTCAGGGCACAGGGTCGTGTTATTTTAGTGAGGAGCAGCAGAACCTTGATTTTATGACATCGAGTGAAACTTCCTTTTCCTGACAAACTTTGCAGTAAGTTCCTGGTAAGAGATGTTCACCTGTTTGACACAGGAACCATTTAGAGGAATGGGAGTGAAATCTTTTGGGTGTGTTTGCATGTGAAATTTGCAGTTTGTGGTTAAAAATTATCCAGTTTAGGTGCTGATGGGTAGGAGCAAAGCTGATACTTGGCCACAGCAGCAGTGGTTATGAATTTGGTTTTAAGGGAAGTCTAGTATCTGAGTAGTCACCCTTTGCTCTTAAAAATGAACGTAGTATTGTCAGCAGTACCCCCAAGCTGGTCAGCAGGATTTGCTACTCCTTAGGCTGCTAGTTCCAGGAAAAAGCTCACTGTTCTGTGGTTTTGCCTCTGTTCTTTTAGTCTGTGGCCTTGGATATAAGCACTCCTGCTTTACCCATGCCACTTCTGAACCCAGAGTGACGTGTAGTTAGTATCCTGCATAAAACTGTTTGTCTTCCTAACAGGGCTCAGATTCTGAAGTGGAAACACCCACCAACTTTGGAAAATACCTTGACTCGTTTTTAGCCTTCACAACTCACCCCAGCCAGGTATGTGGATGACCGAAAGTCTTGTGTAGGTCTATGTAAGAATGTGTGACTGCATAATTAAGCTAACCTAAGACAGCAGAACTTCTGCCAGGTATTGCTTTCCAATCTCTCCATTTCAGATAATAAAGTGGAAGACTGAGTGGTTTCTCCTCCTTTACTACCCCAGTAGGAATGATATCTGACAGAAAAAGGCTGAGTAGAGAATCCAGTGCAGTATTTGCACCTGACCTTAGTATTTATTTAGAGAGATTTTTGCCTTTTTGAAAGTTTGGATTGAGCCTGCATAGTGCCTTGGTCGCACATAAATAGTCAGCGTAGTTTGTTCTTACCTACTGATTACAGCACTGGAATGTTACCAGTGGAGATGGCAGTACTGAAATCCTTCTCCATTCCTTTCTTTTTCCCTCTCTTCCCCATCCAGTTTCTGCGATCTTCCACCCAGATTACATGGGGAGCCCTGTTTCGACATGAGGTTCTTTCTCGCGACCCCTTGTTGCTGGCTATGATCCCCAAGTATCTTCGTGCATCTATGACCAACCTCGTGAAGGTATGTGGGAACTCTGAGCAGATCGGTGTGAGAAAATGGTTATGTGAACATGGCCTGTGGCTTATGAGGGAGAAAATATATTTTTAGTGGGAATACCAGAGACACTGAGACTTGCTGAGGGCAAGATCTCAGACTGCTGAGCAAACAGCTCCATCTTGGCATTTCACTGTCTGTTCTTTCTGTCTGCATCTCCTTGAAGTGGCGTTAGCTGTGACGGTCAGCTTCTCTTCCACCCTGACCTTGTCCACTCTATTCTCTAGGTGGGCTTTCCCTCTAAAACTGACAGCCCCAGTTGTGAATACTCTCGTTTTGATTTCGACAGTGATGAGGACTTCAATGCCTTCTTCAACTGTAAGTTGCTCTCACTCCTTGTGGATGTTGTTGTATGTGGCTTTCCTCTTCTTTTCAGTTGCTGGCTGAGTTTGGAGACTGCCATGTTGACTTGGTCAGTTTCCAATTGCAATTCCAATTCCAAACTATTTCAGCCTGGAACTTGGAGCTGAATGAATTTGGGATTTTCCTGTGGAAGCTCAGGCATTTCATTTTATGGTTTCACTATATTTTCTATTTCACTTACTGGCCAGGTGAGAGGACAAATAGTGTTTGCTGCCTAGTATTGAAGATATGCCTTGTGGTGACCTAGATAAGGAAAAGAAATGGCCTGGAGTCCTGTTCATGTTAGGAGAGGAAAGCAGCTTATGAGAGACTGTCTCTGTCATTCCAGAAAGAGAGTCTGTCCTGGCTCTTCTGGGGAGATTTTGGTTCAGTACCGACTGCAAGGATTGAGCATATAGAATAGCTGACCTTAATCATAATCCTAAACCAGCAGATGGAGAAGCCTGGATTTCAGTTATTTTGTATTTGCTTTCTTTTTGTGTTTTACTTCCTCTAAATGAGTTTGGCTGTCTCTGGTTGGTGTAGTTTGTTTCTTACTTAAATTCTTATCTTACAGTTATGTTTGAAGATTTTGAGAGTTGCATTTTTGTATTGTTCATTGGATTGTTCATTTTACTTAACTGTAATTAATCTGGTTGGGTGTAAATCTGGCTGAATGCACAGGGACGGAATCTGAGATAGTTTTAGGGGGTTAAATGGTCTGAAAAAGTTTTAACATACGTGAGAAAATTGGTTTGAAACATAAGGCAGAACTATTTGGTCAGACATCTCTTAAACATTGCAAGCTAGATCTGTAGTCAGTAAAGCTGGTTTTTTTGTGTGATCTTGTTCTGGAATGCTTTGGAACAAATTAAATACCTGTCTTGATTTTGCTTTTGCTCCTATCTTTGAAAATGAAAACAAGACTTCCTGCTTTGGGGTGGGTCGTTGTTCATTTTTTTTGAGTTAGCACTGGCTTAGCAGCTTTTACAACCTGTCACTGAACTGGGGTGAGTTGAATAATGTGGAAAAAATGCATTTTGCCCATGAAAGTGATAGTTATTGAATGCTGGTTTGATATCTGCATGTCTCACAATGCTTTGTAAGCAGCAAACATGTCGTTTAAGGATTATTTTTTTAGTGAATAACAGAGACTCAGTTTTACTAAGTCTGGGTTTAGTGTAATTTTCATAATTTGTAATTGCACTTTAATTTAATTTGTTTTTATGTTAATCCATTGCTCTTGAGCCATTTATATCTCTTTGAAAAAAATGTTTGTCTTGTTATAGCTAGTTCACTCACTGTTTGTCTGAGATTACTATACAGCTATTGACAGAGCAACAGACAAAAATGTGCCCAGGTCTGCAAAGCTGCAGGTGAGCTTCAGGGAGGGAACATTTGTAGCATCAGCTTGTTACAAGAGACACCATTTTTCACTGCAGCTTTCCGAGCCCAGCAAGGAGAAGTGATGAGGATGGCTTGTCGTCTGGACTCTCGAACTGGCTTCCAAATGGCTGGGGAATGGCTAAAGTACCAGCTCACAGCTCCTGTTGATACTGGACCCATGAACTGTAAGTTTTTTGGGAAATAAAAAAAAAAAAAAAAAGGGGATTTTAATTCAAATCAAGAAGGAACTTCTTTGATGTTTCTTAATTTTTTTTATTTTTTTATTTTTTGAAGGGGAGTCAAGAGACTGCAGTAGGTTTTCAGGCTTTAAAGGTCTTTGCAAGTTGAAAACAAAAGCAAACTGAAAAATTATTCTTTGCAGTCTGCTTCTGAAATAGCTACTGTAGAGCTCCTGGTGAGCAGGAAAGCTCCTCCTGTGCACATCATTTTTCTCTCTGATACAATTTTGCAATTATTTGGGCCTTGTCTTCTCTGTAGCACTCTTTTTGTCCAGGGAAGTTCTGCTTGACTGGCAAATCCCTCTGTCAGTCATCTTGATTCCTCCTGCAAAGGAAGGCCACTTTGTGTTCTTCAGAGTCACAGTGAGACCTGTGTCTTAGGTTCCCTGGTAAGGCAAATCGCACTGGGGTAGCTTAGTTGCTTCCAGTGCATCCCTACTAGACATCTGCAGGGAGAGCTGCATGACAGAAATATTTGGGAGCGCTGAAATGATGTGGTGTGGGAGCTTATAAGCCTGGTGTTGTGCATGAGGAGAGGAGTGTGGTGAGAGCTGCAGTGTTCTCTTCCTTTCAGCGAAGACAGGCGAAGGTCTCTGCTCCATCTTCTCTCCATCCTTTGTGCAGTGGGATGCCATGACCTTCTTCTCAGAGAGCGTCATCAGCCAGATGTTTCGGACCCTGGATAAAGACGTATGTGAACCACATGCTCTCTTGCCTGCTCTCCTGCCTTGTTCTGGGTTGATTTAAATGGTGTTTGTTTTTGTCAGCCATATTGTCCTTAGAAACTCTGTCGTTAACATTTACCTCCATGCAGAAAAGACAGATTGTTTGATGAGTGCTTCTCGTGAGTACTCGCCGTTCTTTAGATGGGAACAATCTCATACTGACTTGCTGTGTCAGATATTTTTTGGTTCTGGATGGTGTGCCATGAGAAGTCACTGGAGATGGTGTGCTTTGACACAGTGCCTTTTTAGAGGAGGAGAGGACTGCTTAAGCAAAAATTCTCTGAGTTTATTCTTTTAAATAATCTTCAAGTTTGACCCATTTCTTCTTTTATTTTCTATACTTTCATCTGAGTGAGGTAAACTCATGCTCAGGTAATGGGAGATCAGGAGATCAGATGAAATTTCTCTCTGCATTTTGTTCTTGGACAAATCAGAAAGAAAGCATTTCTTAGTCTCATGTTGACTGGTTTGATTTTTGTTCGGTTAGTCTACAATTTAGTTTAGCATTCTAATCACCATAAAATGTTTGCATGGGTTGCTGTGGTTGGTTAAGCATGGAATCTGTTGAACAGTTAAAAGGAAAACCGGCAGCCAGAGAGGGGAAAATAGCCTTTTCCAGAGGTACAGGCAACACTGGGGATTTCAGATGGATGTTTCAAGGTTGCTCTAGCAGCAATGCCAATGCTTGCTATCCACCTTCCGTCAACAAGTGCACATAGCATGCAGGTAAACTCAGGTTTGCATTGCTTTTCTTTCTGCTTTTGAGAACAGCTGCCTTCAGCTGAGAGGCCTGATATCACAGCACCAGCAACTCAGCCTCATTCTAAGGAGTTCTGTGGTATGTGCAACAGGCTGAAGCAGTGAGTGTTTCCTCCTCTTTTTCTCTCCTCCTTCCCCATCCCTGCCCCTGTAGGAAATCCCAGTGAATGATGGCATAGATCTACTGCAGCTTGTCCTTAATTTTGAAACAAAGGATCCTCTCATCCTCTCCTGTGTGCTCACCAATGTCTCTGCTCTATTCCCATTTGTCACTTACCGACCGGAATACCTCCCACAAGTACTTTCCAAGGTATGTACTTGCAGACAGTGCTAAAATCAGGTAGGTTTTTTAGGGAGCCATGGCCCTTTTACTAAATTTGGAGTAGTTTAAACCTCTTGACATTCCTGTCAGGAAATTTTGTGTTAAAAAACAGTAAAACAGATTTGAGTCTTGTTCAAGGAGAAATAGTGTCAAATAACAAAAATTTTGCAGTTTCTAGCCTTAAATCTCAACATTAAGCGTACACTGCAGGCAGTTAACATCATGTTTTATTTCAAGGTTTCTCTGTGATGATGATTAGTCTTTCTATTTTGTCAGGGGTTCCTTATTGATTTAATGAAATTGCTCCAAAGTCACACGATCTTTTCCTTGAGTTCAAAACACCTACAACTGCTAGATATTCACAAATGACATGGGCTTTAGGATTTTTCCTTCCTTTTCTCACAGCTGTTTGCTTCAGTTACCTTTGAAGTTGTAGAAGAAAGTAAGGTACGTCTGAATTAATCTCTGCTTACATGCTATAACAGTTGGATCAGATTGCATTTTATTTAATAGCATGCTGATTTTGAAAACTCCACTATAGTAGCTTCTCAGCTGTAGCCCTGCTTCTGGAAGGGGCTGTGGAGTCCTGACATGAATGATCTTTTGTTGGTTGACATTGCCTTACAAGCTTTGACTCACAAACTTAGATGGCTACAGATATGGTGTAAGGCCAGCGCACTGAGTCCTCAAGTCTATGCTGCTTTTCCTGAGAGTAAAATATATTCATTAGCTGTGGGTAGCCTTCAGTGGCTAGTCTGCATGGCCATGAACAATGCCTGTAAAGCTGCCAGTTACCTTGGGGGGGAATGCTTTTAATCCTGATAAAGTCAGTAAGACCCACAGCATCCTCATCCTGGACTGCGGCTTGTCTGAACGTGGGCTTTTAGGGTTGGCTATAGCTTCAGAGCAAATCAGTTGTTGTATGGTTGGGATGTGTGTGGAAGTGTTGGGGATTTTTTTAATGTATACTCAGCAGTGAAGAAAACTGTACATAATACATTTGTTTCTTGAAGATACCCTGCATTTTTCTGAACTTTCGTTTTGTTGCATTGAAGTTTGTTGTGTCTGTCCAGGCTCCTAGAACTCGAGCAGTGAAAAATGTGAGAAGGCATGCATGCTCCTCTATCATAAAGATGTGTCGGGATTACCCTCAGCTTGTCCTGGTATGTAAATTCAACTCTGTCCTGCTTCAATTTAAGTTGGATTTTGTGGGATCTTCAGTTTTCTTGGAAAGAGCCTCCATTTTCCTTCAAGGAAACAATCCTGATGCAAAAATGGCAGTATTTTATTCCCCTCATCCTGCCCTACCATGATCCCAGTAATTTTCTTCCTGAAAAGCTGAATAGTAAAGTGCTAAGTTAAATCCAAAAGAGATGATGGTGAGGAGAAGACAAGCAGCACTGGGTTCATTTTATGCTGAGTTTCTGCTTTATCACGTATGATAGTCTCAGTTGATTCTTTAGCTGAAGACATTATCAGACTCATCTTCAGACTTTCTTCTATTACTTTAAAGAATGAAGGAGTCAGAGGACTATTTGTTTCTGAATTAGCTTGAGGGGACTAGAAAATACATATATCAGTGATTTGCTTTTGAGTATGTCTGAGTAATTTTGAGTTATGTTTGGTTTTGCTGAAGTAAATAGCTGGCACGCTCCTTTCTTCAGCAGTTTTGTGTTGGGTGGGGAGCATCAGAGGGAATTGCTATTTGTTTAAATCTCGTTTTTGAGGATGCTGATTAAAGTAGTTCAGGAGCTCTATTCTGCAGCAGCTATCAAGAGCTAGTAGGTTTATCTTTTGTGGGATGATGATAGAGAGGCTGGGGAGATAGTCTTGTAGGCTGAACATTCAGAAAAACTAGAGGCTGAGAAAAAGAGTTGGCTGTGTAGAGGAAAGCTAACTTAGGCATGCTGCTCCAGCTGTTAATGAATAGCTCAGTACACCCCAGAGTTTTCACCCCTGCCTTCCCCAGTTCTCCTCCACCAAATGCATGACTTCTCCAATTGGATGTGTTTTCTAGCCCAACTTCGAGATGTTGTACAACCATGTGAAGCAGCTGCTCTCCAATGAGCTACTTCTGACACAGATGGAGAAGTGTGCCCTTATGGAGGCACTTGTCCTCATTAGCAACCAGTTCAAGGACTATGAGCGGCAGAAAGCTTTCCTGGAGGAGCTCATGGCCCCTGTTGCTGGCTTATGGCTCTCCGCAGAGATGCAGAGGTATGGGTCACTATTCAAAGCTCTGAATTGGAGGTATTACAGAGATAGTGTGGTGTCCCCCTAAAGAGTTAACATACTGAAAGAGCGTGGTGGGATGCCTAGATACCTCCTGTGCTCTGGGGCAGTCGCTGTGTGCTAGTAGCTCTTCCGCCATTTAAAAATTGTCAGCTGAGTCTAAATGCTGTTTGTTGAATCTCGCTAAGTACGAGTAGTTTAAAATGATAGGACACTTCCCAGCATGCTCAAAGCATTTGCAGAAAGTGAGGTGTAAAAGATCTTTGCTCATATCCAGATGAAGCTAGGAAGCTGCGCTGTCCCACAGCCCTGGGCAGCTGGCGTGTTTACCCAGCAATGCTGTCTTCATAAAAGATTCAAAGGTCTTATGTTTCCATGGCCTAAGAGAGCTGAGAATTGGGAATCATCTGTTTGTAGAGTGTCCACATCACTGCTACTTTTTTCTCTGGTTCCCAAGTACAGTGTGGAGTGCTAGCCTGTTTTGCATTTGTTCTTTAGTAGCCAGTACAAAGCTCTGTTCAAAGTACCATGGTACAAACAATAATGCCCTGTGCTGTCTTTTGCTGCTAGAGTTCTCTCAGATCCTGAAGCCTTTATCTCCTATGTGGGTGCAGACAACAAAATTGCTGATCCAGTCATGGAAGATCCTAGTGGCCTGAACCGCTCTAGAGTGAGTATCATACCAGGAAAGGCATTATTCAGTGAGAGAGGACTCGCTGTATTTTCTTGCAAAGAAACCACCGAAGTTTGTTCCTGTCACCATGTTCATTTGCTAAGTGAAACACACTAAGTCATCTTCAGTTAGAAGCACCTTGTGCTTACCTAACACTTCAAATAGTAATGCAAAGCATTGCTTTTGAGATGGGATGATGATGGGTTTCTCTGAAAACGTATTTAATCAGGTTGTGCTCAGGCTGAATATGCTCTGTTCACATCCCTTGCTGCAGATAAGCTTTTGTGTGTACACCATTCTGGGAGTTGTGAAACGAGCTCGTTGGCCTGCAGCTATGGAAGAGGCAAAAGCTGGAGGATTCCTGGTTGGGTACTTGCCCAGTGGAAGTCCAATCTACCGTAATCCCTGTACTGAGCAAGTTCTGAAGCTTTTTGACAACTTACTTGCTCTTATAAGGTGGGTCAAGTTGACTTCAAATCATTCATGTTGGCTAAAGAATTTCTGGAAGCTAAACCGTGATAAGTAGATTATATGCTCAGAGCATGTTCCCTCAGTGAAGCCAGTGGGAATGCAGACTGGTGCAGGTGCCCAAGTACTGTTCCTGACTGTTCATGGTGGGGAATGGCACTGGGGTAACTGGAGCCTTCTGAACATCCATTGGCCTGGTCTACAAGAGTCCATCAAAGCCAATGGGAGCTTGGGCTTGGGTTGCCTCCCCCATCTTTACTGCTATATATCTGCCACACAGTTAATCATTACTTGACTAACATCTCTGCTCTGCCCTCAGCCCCTGCCAGGCCACCTCTCCAGTCACCACCAGGGCAGTCCCAGCTCTCATCACATCCTTTTTGCATTATTCTCTCTTCAGAGTTAAATTAAGCTGGTTTTGCTGAACATGAATGTCAGTTTCCTAAAGCACTGCCTGCTATTGAAACCAGTGATTAATGCATACTCTCAAGCTGTTGCTGCCTTGCAGTTACTCTCTGCACACCACTGGTGTTGTATACATCTAGGGCAGTCAGAGGAGGGAGAAAGTTAAGGCAGAAAAGAAGAATCCAGAATAACACAATTCCCACATTTATAAATTAGGAATTTGTCTCGGAGTAACTACTGACAGTGGGCTTTTGCCAGTGTCTGGCATATTGCTTCTTGAGCTGTTTTGTTAGATAACACTACATGTTGCTTACCTGGAAACTTGAGGTCTGACATTGGCAGGAGTCTATTGAGAAAAAGCTTTTTCAGATATACTGAGATATTTCTGCTCCCAGATCTGTGAGGAGGGGATCCTATTATTCATGCTCTGTCTAGACAGCTGTGTTCGATAGTCACTGATGAGCTCAAGACTGCTGCTTCCAATGAGAAGCAACATGCTGGACTGGTAGGACAGACACATGCTATATTGGCCCATCTCTAGCAGTGCTTCTCTTCTTGGAGCTCCACATAGCTCATCGAGTAGTACTTTGGCCCGTGGGCAGGGCTGAACCATCTTGTTATGGCTGTGGTCCAGAGAAGCAGTGCTTGTGATGGGTTTGCCTTTTATCATGGAAGGCTGAGCTTTCGGAGCAGGTTGGGTAGAGTAGGTTGGGTACCACCCTGAGCAGTGGTAGCCTCGTGCAGCTCCTTCCAGAGTTGGAACATATTGTGGGATGTCAACTGCATCGATGTCCAAGATCTGAACAGGCTTCAACACACAGATGTATTGCTTGTACAGTTGCTATTCTTGCCAGAACTCATATGTTATTAAAAACACCGGGCATCTCTGTTGCAACAAGCTCAGGAAGCTGTTGTCAACCACTGTTTTCTGTTGGACTTGTATTGCTCTGCCTGTGAGGAGACAGAAACTCTGCGCCTGCTTGTTCACCACCTCCAGGAGAATGCATAAACTATGTTCTCTTCAGGTATTTCCCCATCACCGTAAAGGAGGAGGCTACCGTGCTGTTTTTTGTCATAATGCATCTGTGTTTTTCAAGCTTTTCCTCTGAAAACCTTTTCAGAATTTTTCTGAGCACTTAGTAACATACACAGAGTGGCTCAGACTTCACTCAGATGTATCCAGGTTTTTCTTGAAGCTGTGCACTCCAGAGAGAACTAATAGCTGATGGAGAGCGAGAGATCCTCCACTTGATGCCTTTCCTGGCTGCTTCTGGACACAGAGGCCTCTCCATATGACAAGTGCAAACTCAGAGATGTTCACTGTAAATGCTGATGAATCTTATGTCTTTCTGGAGAAGCAGGAACTGGTGCTATGGTGTTTCTGGTACGTTCTTTGATGGCTTGGGATGCTTTTTCCATGTACTGCTCAGGCTCTCCTTAAAATGGATTGTACAAGAGAATATGGGATTTGTAGCAGCCTGTCAGCAGATGAGAACTACAGAGACATGAAGGCCAGCTGGCTGAAAGCATCCAGTGTTGAGACTGCATTAATAAACATGGTTGCATTACTGCAAGGAGATGGATACTTAACTCTGTGCCATCCAGGTCCAGTGCTGCTTGTGTGCTTATTCACAGAGCAGGTGTGGAAGTCCTTTTGCAGGTGGTGTTAGTTGCTGCATAAGCAAATCTGCAAGCAGCAGCAGCACAGGTCCTCCTGAGCAGCTGAAGTGAACTCTGTGTCAGGCACCAGTATACAAAAAAGGGCATTTTGCAGGCAGAGCAGTTGGGTCTGCTGCCCTCTGGGCACTGTGGGGCATTTTTCTGCTGTGTTTGCAGATGGAGTGAAAGCTGCTAAACTGTTGGGTTTTAGCCAAAGTAAGTAGCTTGATGGTGAGAACAGAAAAGCAAGATGAGTGTCCAGGTAACAGGGAAGATAAAGTAGCTTTGAGTGGCATGGACAGCATGGTGTTTTCCCTGCTAGCCTATATTTTAGTGTCTAACCATCTCAGTAGCTATGTTTACTGAATGATTTTGAAGTTGCTTTGTTAATCATTGCTTGCAGCTTTTTGAGTGATGATTCTCTTTCCCTCTGTGGTACAACATTTCATCTAACTGCTTTCTCACTTCTGGTTTAAATTGTTCTCTCCTGGATTTAAACCCAAATTACACGAATCTCTAATCACCAATTCAGTCTTGCCTCTAGATGAAGGCACTTCCTGGAGTCAACAGTTACATTAACTGGTGGGCACAGTGCCTTTATTGTGCTGGGATTTGCGGATGTTTTCAGTTGTTGGGTTTTTTTGTTGTTGTTTTTTGTTTTCTTACAAATGGACTGAAGAAGCATGGCAAATTCTTTGCACAGACCAAGGCTTTTCTGGAACTTCTCTTGATGAGTTAATGACAGTATCAAGGCATTAGTGCTGGTGAAATAATTGTTGGATAGACATGGGATTCTGTAGCATTTTCAGTGTAGACAGCTCAAGGTCTAGGTCAAGACTTCAAGCATGGACTGTTCCAAAGGACTCATCTTTTAGCCTCCAAGCCCACTTCTTTAGGCATCAGTCACCCTTTCCAGCAGAGCTGTGGCCATGTCAGAAAATACATTACTTGAAGTCTTGCAGTATCCTTTGCTTAAAGTACAAACATCTCTTGAATTTTGTTTTTCCATGCTTTCCTGTGTGTGGGATGCCCAGGAGTGCTGCACACTGATGAGTTTCAGCTGGACCATGCCTCGGGGCTACATCTTCATCACGTACAAGGGTTGTTGGATGCTTTTTTAACTCTCGTGGGGAGTGACTGATCAGCCATTTTCTGGTACCAAGGGGACCTTGCTAAAATGTGAAGGGAGATTGCCTTGTGAGTGAACATCTGCTTTCCCAGTTGCCAAACTTGAGAAAATGTTTCAAGGATTCAAACAACGAAGGACTGTGACCACAGCTTCAGGATGTGACTGTCTGACTTTCCTGCTGGGGTTAGAGCAGCGGGGTCCCAGGGTGCACCCCACAATGCCACAGTCCTTGAGTTTGCCCCACTGCCGTCTGCTCAGTATGAGGCAAAGCCAACATTGGCATGGAGGCAGCAGGAGATACACAGCAGGAGAGGTGGTTTTAGCGGCTAGGTTTCAGGTAGCCTCAAGCAGAAATGCAGTTTCTGAGTTACTGAAACTGCATCGTCCCAAACTTTTGGAAGAGGGGCTGCTCCCTGGTTCCTCTTTGGGAAAAGTCAGCTTCTGTCCCCTTTGAGGCCTGTTGCATAGTTTGAGACCCAGCCCAGAATGAGAGTATGAGTGGCTAAGAAGTGATCTGTATAACTCTTACGACACTTAAATACTTGCCTTCCTCACATGCAGTGAGCAGGGAAGTATGAAATACAGAGAAAAATGGGATAGTTGTTGTTTTGGAAATAACTCAGGCTCTCTGCAAACTCAGGCAGCGATCACTGCATTGGGGTTGCCAGGATTGTGAACAGAGACCTTCAAAAAATAAAAAAAAAATCATTAAGACATGAGTGAAAGCTGAGACTCTGGAGAACATACTGAGGTCTACCCGTGCTCCCTTCCCCCAGCCATTCCCATGTATCCCCCTGCTTTGGGAAATGCTGCTCTAGGGGGAGATACTGAGTTGCCCTTGATCACCTCTAGCAGCAGGTACAATGGCATTGCAGTTTTGGAGGAGGCTGCAGGATTTGTGCTGTGTGCAGCTGGCGACACCCAGAGTGGAGGTCTGAGGTCTCAAAGGAGAGAGGTAGGTGAGAGAGACACCCCCTGCCAAGTCCAGCTCTGAGTGTCAGTGCCCTGGCTAAGAGGGGACCCATTTTGGCCTGGATGGCAAGAACCGGCCACCTGTGGCGGAATTGGTGTCCCTCTCGGAGAGCTGACCACAGCCACCTCCTGATGACGTGGAGTTGTTCCCAGTTGGATGCGTTGTCCAGGGGGCACCTGTGTCTGCCACGAGTAACACCTGCATTGGACCAGTGTTCTCCCTAGAGCCCCTCCAATGCCGCCTGCCATTCTGGGGACTGTGACCCATCCCTGAGGGGCAGTGTGTGTATTTGGAGTTGAAACAGCCCCTCCCTCTGCAGGGGACTTAGGTGCAGAAGATCTCTTGAGATGACAGAGTCTGTGTCTTGTCAGTTTTTAAAGCACGTTCATATCCCTTTGGCCAAGCTAAGAACTGCTGGGAGTTCTTACTGTCAGTGCTTGCAAGGGGTGGGGTGAACTGAAATAAATGTAGAGGGCAGCCAGGAGATTTGGGACATGAGGTGGAGTCACTCCATGTCTCTATGGGGTGAGCTTCCCCAGTATTTTTGCAGGTGGGGAAGGGGGATCCCATGCACACGTGCTTGGTCTCACCTTCCTCATCGTCTGCCTCAGAGGAGCTGTTCACAAGCTGAAGGAGAGGATCCCACTGTCAAGGGCAAGAGGGGTTGACCCACATGTATATAAACCAAGTGCTCTTCTGTTTCAGGACTCACAACAATCTCTACATGCCAGAAATGGTGGCTAAGCTGGGGGAAACATTTGCAAAAGCCCTAGACATGCTGGAGGTAGAGAAGAACGCCATCCTAGGTAAGGAGCTTCTCTTTAGGAACGTGTGGGCAGGTTCTTCATGGCTATCTGAGGTAGTGGTCTACTGATAGGGGCTGGAGAGCCAGCTTTTTCACAGTGTTTGCAGCTCAGTTCTGCTTTGAACCTGCTGAAATGAAAAATTACTAGTTTCAAACAAATCTATTTCTTCTGTGTGAAACAAAGGGTTTTCCACCAAGGTGCTTACCAGCTGGGCAGAAATCTGTGCAGTGTGGCACTTCAGGCTGCAGAGTCTGGGGTGGTTGTAATTGTCTGCCTCTGAGTAGTGCTCAAGCAGGAGTGAGTGCAGAAACTTGTCCCAAAGGGTAGGAGCCAAGTCCTGCAGTATGGCCCTGTCACTTACTAAACTTCTGAAACCTTAAAATAGATTGGAGACAGAAGCCTTTCCAACCCAGCAGAAAAGAGTGGTCTTGTGGATAAAAGTATAAACCATTACTCTTGAAACCGCACTCTTGAGGGGTGTACTGTTCCCCTTTCATTAATGTAGCTGAAGTTTTATTCTTTGCCTCAGGTCTCCCTCAGCCTCTACTGGAGCTTTATGACTCTCCTGTTTACAAAACAGTCTTAGAAAGGATGCAGGGTTTCTTTTGTACCCTCTACGATAACTGGTAAGTGCGCTGGATACCCCAACACAATCTAACATAGCACAGCTGGAGCAACGGGCTATTGCTGGGTGTTGACGTGTTCTAGACTTGTGCTTTCCACGTGCACTGCGTTCTCTAATATCCAAGTGCAGTGTGCAGTGGTGAACTACACGCAGTGGTTGTAGCCCACCACACACATGGAACACAGTCACTGGGGAATGTACCCCAAAATGTGGATCTGCTTTTTAGCTCTTCCACAGTCATGTGTGAGCATACATCAGCACTTGGAAGTGTGTTTTACTGCTTAACTGCTCACTGAATCATTGTCCCTCTGCAGATATCCCAGGAAAAAAAAAAAAAGAAAAAAGAGATACTATGCTAGAATTGATAGTGTTTAAGAAATTTGATAGTGTTTAAGACCGTGGCAACTATGTAATCTCAAGATGACAGCTCTTGCAGCCTTTCCAGGTCATATGCAGGATACCTGTTCGCTAGCACAGCTGCAATTAACCTGTTTTTTATTGCAGTTTCCACATACTGGGAAATGCAGGCCCATCCATGCAGCAGGATTTCTACACGGTTGAGGGTCTTGCTTCCCAGCTCATCAGTTCAGCTTTCATCAACCTGAACAACATTCCTGATTACAGATTGCGTCCTATGCTCCGTATCCTTCTGTCACTGTCTTGGGCCAGCCAGGGAGGCTTTGAGCATGTAAATTGAAAACCCGGTGGCTTCCTGACATTATTTTAAGTATGGCCAGGACGAAACAGTCAGAGGAAGAAGCTGTCGTTTTGCACTTGGGCTTGGTCCTTGCCATTTCCTCCCACTGCCCTGTATATGCTGTTTAGAGAGTAGCTGTTAGTGGTGGGAGGGAGAGAGTGGGCCCTTCACCTGCGTAGGGGAGCCCAGCATGCTGTCAGTTGGCCTAGTAGAGTGGGCTGCTTTGGGCAGTGTAGCAGCAGGCCACGTGTGCTGTGTCTCTTCCTTAACTGGTCTGTGCAGGTGTGTTTGTGAAGCCCATGGTACTCTCCTGCCCTCCAGAATACTACGAAACCCTTGTCTGCCCCATGCTGGGACCACTCTTTACCTATCTGCACATGGTAAGAAAACAGATTGTTCAATGGTTGCTTCTTGGCAGCCCAAACTTCTTGTAGCAGCTGGCAGCAAGCAGAATGTGAGAGCTTCTGTGTCTCTCCGAAGTCAGAGACAAGGGCAGAGCCTCAATACTGAATGGCTTTGATGCAGTTTAGGGGAACAGATTTTTAGATGCTTTGAGCCCTGGCTTTCCCACAGCACCCCTTGCTGCGAACTCACACCGTTGGTTATTGGATCCTCAAACTTCAGCCATGAGAATTTGGAAGTGGGAGGCTTTTGCCTGTGTTCCCACATTTTCTTGACAGCTCGCTCGGATTCCCGGTGTCAACACAGACAGGTCTTTGTGATTGTTCATCACAATTGATAGCAGTTCTTGTCCCACTCAAAGTGGGGCTGTGTTTAAAGCTCTTGTGCTTCTGTTGAAGGCTATTGTTGCTTCCAAGTGAGACTGCACTAGGGTTTCTTTGCAGTGTGGAGTCTTCTTAGGAAGCTACTGAATCTTGTCTTTTGTCTTGGTCTTCAACAGAGGTTGTCTCAGAAATGGGAAGTGATCAACCAGCGAAGCATTCTCTGGTAAGCTTCACCCCTCAGTGAATACTGAAAGTGGGAAATGGGGAGTGGGATGGAGCTTATTTGTGTCTTTTACTTAGCCTTTTGCACACAAAAGAGCCCTGTCAGTAGGGAGCTGGAAAATACTTGTTCTTTTGGGGCTCTGACTTGAGCTTGCAGCTTTCTGGTTTTGCTCTTGGACTTGCTATATGGTAATATTAGTGAGAAATTTGCTTAGCCCATCCTAACCTGGCCACAGCTGCACCTTGGTACTCTTCACTTTGCGAGAGAGTGGTGGTCTTAACTGATCCACAGTCTCACTCACTGTCCCTGTGTTTACCATGATGGTGACTGACTCCCTGTGCTTTGGGCAAGGGGAATACTTTAAGACACTGTCTCTCCTTACACAAAAACCTGTTACTTTCAGTGAGGATGATGCTGCAGATGACAACCCTGAGTCTCAGGAGATGCTTGAGGAGCAGTTGGTCAGGTTGCTGACCCGAGAAGTTATGGATCTCATCAGTAAGTGAAATTAAGCTGGGTCCACTGCTATGCTTGGGATGTTTGCCCTGGAAAGGAACTACAGGATTTCCAGCTTGCAGTAAAACTTAGCTATAATGGCCAGTAGCAATTAATGTAGTCATTAGAAGCCAAGTGTGAAACAGACCTGTCAGAATCTTACCTCAGTCTAGTAAGATATTACTTTAAAACCTTCAGAGGAAAGTTTTTTTTTTTCTTTTTTGTTTTGTTAACAGTTAGGGCTCTGTGGTTTCAGCACTGTCCCCATAGGAATCTGGTCATCCTTCGGAATTTGGGTTCTTCCTTTCTGTGCCCTGGAGCCAGATACATGCCGTCAAGTCATGGACAGCCTGAGTATTGAGTGTTTTTTTGCTGACAGAAGCATCTCTCCCCACAGGCAGTCTCCTTTCTTTGCCTTCCCTTTCTCCACTGTTGAATTTTTGCCAGTGTGGTTTTGAGCAGAGAGGCAGGGAAAATTAACTCCACATAGAGTTCACAGGTCCTCAGCTTTGTATCTCTTCATCAGCCTTACAGTGCTACTATTCTCCAGTTTTAGGCTTCTAATGATTTTGTGCATTTCTAGTTCTTAGTAGTTTGAAGAAGCCCCCATGCAGCAGGTTCCACTGTGAGAGGATTCTTTGAGTGGGTCATTTTGGCCTACCAGTTAGTACAGTATTTGGCTTTTATTGCTGTGCTTTCAAATTCTTCATATATTTTGTGATAAGAAAGGTCAAGGGAGACCTGGAGGAAGCTTGAAGCAGCTGTGAGCCCATTAGAGAATGCAGGATCATCTTTGCATGTTCTGAGATAGCATCTTGCTTCTTCTGCTCAATTAACAATTGTTTTTGCAGCTGTTTGCTGTGTTGCTAAGAGAGGTGCTGAGCATAACTCTTCTGTTGCTGTGGACGGAGATGGTGAGTAAATGCCCACCTTTGCCTTCCCACCCTTCTGGTGCACACAAACACCTTTCTCATTTGTTAAAAGGGGAGGCTGGCCTGTAGATGGAGATGATGAGGGGTATTGGTGTGGTGTGCAGCTTTCAGCTTAAATCCTGCCCAGTGTTTCTGAAGACCACAGAAAAAGAACAAAAAAACAGCCTAGCTTAAGCGTGAATGTGCAATATGATATGGTTTATGGGGTAGCATGTTGAAGCAGCTGATTCTTAAGGGGTCAGGAGGGCTGAGCTGACGAGTGGGTACTCCTGAGAGCCTGATAGAGCTAGTTAGATGCTAATTCCTGCCCCAAAAAGAGTGGGTGTGGTCTGCTTGGAGAGAGGCCCTGGCAAGCTGTGCCAATGGGTTGACTCTGTGTGCTGTTCCTGGGTTCCCAGCTCAGACCTTGCAGTGTCTTCCTCAGTCCTCAGGAAGCCCCATTCACAGCGATGCTTTTCTCTCTTGTGCAGATGATGAAGCAATGGCCACGGATGTGACTCCTCCTGCCAGCGCAGAGCTGACAGAGCTTGGAAAGTGTCTGATGAAGCAGGAGGTAAGAGCATGCTTTCACTGCCACCATGCTTTCTATGTGCTCTTTGTCACGCATCTCTGTGGTGCAGATGGTCTGCTTCAGCATCCCCAGTGTGGGCAACTTCTTTTCAGACCATACTTGTTTTCGGAGGGCTGTGTTAATTGTTGCAGAAGCCACAAAGCACTCAGGGCTTGGAATCCAGTGTAACATTCAGCTACAGTGTGTCAGCAGTTCTGCGGGTGAGGCAGAGGGCATTCAGCCCCCTCAGCACTTTGTGGCTTTGCCTCCCTGTCCTGGGCTCCTGGCTTCAGCTGGAACAACTCCACACAGCGGCTGCACCTCGTGGTACTCATTAGGTGCTTTTCAGCACCTCCAGCTGGAGCAGCAGCAGCGCACAGGATGTAGAGTCTTTGGTTTGCTTCTTGACTGCCTTTTGGTATAAATCCTAGAGGTGGGAAACATCTCTTGACTGGTTTACTCCTCTTACTCCTTCTCAGGATGTTTGCACTGCTCTGATGATCACTGCCTATGCATCCCTCTCCTGGAAAGACACCTTGTCCTGCCAAAGAACCACAACACAGCTTTGCTGGCCGCTGCTCAAACAGGTACATACAGGAGGAAGGTATGGGTACATTCTGACAGAACTGGGAGAGGAAACTGTGCAAGTAGTGAGAATGGGAAGCATAGTTGCTTAATCCCTGGATACCTTCTCCCTTGAGAAGGCTGAACTGCTGTAGGAGGGCAATCGTGTCATATCCTGCATCTGTGCTGACGGTGCCTCTTCCCCAGGTGCTTCCAGGCAATTTGCTGCCCGACGCCGTGTCCTGGTTTTTCACCAGCGTGCTGAAGGGCTTACAGATCCACGGGCAGCACGATGGCTGCATGGCAGCTCTCGTCCATCTGGCTTTCCAGATCTACGAGGCCTTGGTGAGAAACTGTCAGCATGACAGCTTGTCTGGGGGTTGGTGGGAAATAAATCCCTTGTCTGCTTAGAGGGGTGCAGAGGAGCCAGCGGCCCCCAGGGAGGGCAGCTGCATTGACCATACTTCTCCTTGCAGCGTCCTCGCTATGCTGAGCTGAAGGTGGTGATGGAGCAGATCCCAGACATCCAGAGGGATTCGTTGGAGCAGTTTGATTCAAAGCTTCTTAACCCAACGCTGCAGAAAGTGGCGGACAAGCGCCGGAAAGATCATTTCAAACGCCTCATAACAGGTTGCATTGGGGTAAGTGATATCCTGGGGGAAAACCAAGTCTGTTTCATCTAATCACTGTGCCCTGCAGAAGCGTCAGGGCAGTCAGTCTGCTTGGCTCTCCCTGCCCCCACCCCCTTTTCCAGCCAAGAGGCTGTTGCAGCAGATTCTGACTATTTGCCCCCTCGTCTCACTGAGACACCTTACACAGGGGTGCTTGTAGGGAACTGGGTGTGGAAACATTTGAACAAATCTATGAAGTGGGTCCTGGGCTTTTGTGAAGATGATGGAATTGAATCCCAATGAGCTGACTTAGAACCTGGGGTAGTAGGTGCACTGATTGATTGTTACCCTGATGCTCAACTGGGAAAGACCAGGTCTGAGATTCCCCCCACCTCAGAGATGCAGGCATGCTACCCTGAGCTGACTGGGGGTTTTGAGGGTGGTGATGACTGATACCTGTCTGTCCTCTGCAGAAGCCACTTGGGGAGCAGTTCCGCAAGGAGGTTCATATCCGGAACCTCCCATCTCTCTTCAAAAAAGTGAAGCCATCACTGGAGACAGATGTGCTGGAGACAAATGAGGATGGAGAGGATCTCACTGTGCTCTTTGAGCCCTGAGCCTGGGATGCTGCAGCTATCTCCTTCCCTACTTTGTATTTCATCTCTTCTCATAGTAAGCACACTAGATTCTCCTTGTCACCACGTCTAAGAGCATTTGTCTCAATAAAGCCCTTTATAGGTCCTGTCCCATTCTCCTCCCTACAATGGGGTGGGGTCTGTGGTGGCATCTGCTCCAGTCTGTTAAGCTTTCTCTTACTCCTTTCCCTCCCCTACACTGGATGAGCATCTTTAGACCTTTGTGTCTCTGCAAGGTGGGAGCTGAGCCCATAGACTGTTAGGTAAAATTTGGTCATCCTATAGCCTTGGGTCACTCTTACTCCACTTCTTCATCCTTTGGGGTTTAGGATTAGTGCAAAGTATAGTGCAGCATGTGAAAAGGGGCTACCTTCATCTTTCTCTGGGTGCTAGTAGCCAGGCTTTGCAGGGGATCCATCAGACACTGCTGTCATGCCTATCATGCTTGTCTCTAGTGGACTTGTGTTCTAATGGATCCATTTCCCTCCAGGATGCTGGGCTGAGGGCTGTGTGCCAAAGAAGCCTTGCAGTGCTCTAGGATCTCCTTGAGATCAGTCTTTTTGAGGTGCAGCTCCTCTGTGGGAGGCAGACACCATCATACATATATATACATATGTATGTATATATATGTGATCATACAACTTGTTCTACCCATAGCCAAATGAAAGGCTTTGACTTTGTGCTAGCTTTTCTTGGATATCCTTAAGGGGGAGCAGGACAGATTTTATTTTTTTGTCTTTACCATGCCCTGATGATGGCCAGTGCAGGGTACACAAAATCTGGACCAATACCTGAAGCACCTGCAAAACAAATGAGATCTCCTCACTCTCTTGCTGTGGAGGTGACAGGAGTCTGTGTTTTCACCCAGCCTGGTACTTCTCAGAGGTGTGTAGTGGGGCAGGAGGAGTGGGGATTATACTGCAGTTTACAGGGAAGAGCCAGGACAGAAACTGGGTTTCAGATGAGGTGAGGCTTGCATCAAACAAGGTTTGCGAAGTTGGTTCTTCTTAGCATGGCAGATGGTTCATTCAGCATACGCTAATGTTGGTACAGGAGCTACAAGGCTCAGTTCATTTTGCCATTAAGAACCAAGTAATAAATCCTGCTGGGGCAGATGGGACTGAAAAATTTGGGTTGGAAGGGGTTGGAATGCAGAAAAGATGAGTGTGTCTTGGGCATCTACACACCCTCCTGCCCCTGCTGTTCCACCAGCACCCTCTACTTTCCTCCTAGCCTCAAACATTTTTAACCTCTGAGCTGACGTGGCTCCTGGCTCTAGCAAAGGCTGGGTGTATTTATTGTGTTGTGATATTTTTAACATTCTGTGACTTCATGCTAGACACAAGGGGTTTTTTTAAATGGTTTTTAGAACCTTTTTTTTGTAGGAATGTTTAAATCTAAAGCTGTCTCTGAACTGGTTGTGTTACACCTCTGAATGTCAGTAAAGCTATTCCAGTTTCATACCCGTGGTGTCATGACTTCGTTTGTATTCAGCCCTCCTCATTCCAGCTGCCAGAAAAAGTGCAGCCAACAAATATCAATATGTGTTATCAGGGAAGAGATGCACTATTCTAGACTAGCTAATTAAATTAAAAGGCATGGGAAAAAAAATATACATTTAAAGGCATTGGCAGTCAGCTGCATAGGTCTGCAACACAACCCAGCACTATGAGACAGGTTGATGATGACAGCCAGAATGGCAAGTTAGGATCACACTCTGTTTCTGTTCTGCTTTTAGACCATCACTGGCTTTGCCCTGAACACAGCATTCCCTACAGCATAGCCACCCCAAGACCTATAACAAAGCATACAGTATGAATAAGTGTATCACAGTGAAACAGGTAGAAAGAAAGTATGATTTGCTACACTCGATCCTAGTGTTGTAGTGAAGATTACCTTAAGTAGCTGGAACACACCGTTGCTCACAGCCGTTCTCTGACATAATCAGCTTGCCCAGAGAGACTTCCACCATAGCAGTGCTCACCCCTGATGCTAACTTTGCGTGTTATCCCACACTTCCCTTGGTAGAGGCAGGCATTTAACGGACACTTGCCCTTTACCACACCCCAAAAAACCTCAGTCACTGAAAGGAAGAAGAAGGTCATCAAAACCAATGCCTGGAAGGAAATGTCTTACCTTGAGATACATAATGGGGACAATCAGTTTTTCTAGAGCATGTTTTTAAACCCCAGCATTCCTACTACACAAAGAAGCCCAGTACTATAAAACAACACGGCTACCACACAGCTAGTCTTTTTTTTGTATGTTATGGTCTCACAATTGTTAACTGCACAGAAGCAGACAGAGGTAAAAGAAAGCTTTTATTTCAGTGCATCTCCTCACTGAGGCTCATCACACACAAAACAAGTTCAAAGAGATGGTCCCAGGGCTCTTAACAAATCCATCTCAAAACTCATGCCTAGGGCAGAAGAACCACTCCTGCAGGCCAGAGCAGGAAGCCCAAAACAGCAGCACAGGGTTCTGCTTGGCTACAGCCTGCTCACTCCATAGGCACCGTGTCCAGTTCATTCAGGAAACGCTGACACTTTCCCATCAGTATCTTGATGGCTTCAGTCACCAGCACATCTGGAGGCAAGATACCTGTCGACTCCACTGAAACTGCACAGAGATACAAGTCAGCACGGCCATTACGCAGCTTCAGCCTGCAGCTGGCTCCAGCATTTGCCCCTCATCTTTCCTTATGCTGTACTTCTGGCAAGCCAGATCTTTGCAGCTGGAAGAAATAAGCCATCAAGAAGCACAAACACATCCTACCCCAAAGCTGCACCAAACTACAATCTCAGCAGCTCCCCACAGGAATACAAACATAGGAAGACCAATGATGCCAGGGAGAAGTGGGAGACTGAGACCAAAGTACACATACTGGCCAGCCCCTGCTTGTTTGCACAAAGCAGAATAGGGCTCTCTGCTCTGCAGAAAATGGGCCACTTACAGATGTAATGATTTCGCACTCTTGCTAGGCGCACAAGGTTTTTCAGACCCTCATGTCGGAAGACTTCCCTGCTGAATGTGTCCAACCGCGCATTGGCTACTCTTGCCACCTTTTTTCCTAAAAGGAGAAAACAAAACAAGGTGGGCAGCGGCAGCAGATGGGTACTTTGGGGTCACAAAAGCCTCAAGCAGGAGAGGCAACAAAGCCACATATAGAAGAATTAGCACATCCCTAACATGAAACTCCAGCCTGGCAGAATTCATTTTCTTGAACAGTTCCAAGCCAAACACAAAGCCTGTATGTACTCCTGGGCAGGACTCAAGTCCTCTTTATTATCAGCTGCTACAAAGAGCAAGCTTGCTACCCAGACAGCTAAACAGTACCACGGTGCTCTACAGACAGGCATGTCACACCTAAGCATTTCAGAGAGATCTCAGTTCATCACTAAAAACATTTGTGTGTGACACCCGCTCAGCCAATACAACCAGGCTCAAAATAGCATGAACTGTTGTTGATCAGCAAGACAACATCACAGTGTGTTTTTTTTTCCCTGCAAGGTTTGGCTACAGTCTCTACTGTCTCTACTCACTCTCTGCTAACACTTGTTAGGAACAAGGCATTTTACAGCTGGGAAGAAAGTACCCTTGATGTTCTGGATCTCAATGACTCCAGGGGAAAAGCACTTCTGTAACGTCTCAGCTGCCTCATCCTCAATAGGCTGCAGGAGAGTAATGTCAGGAAGCAGTCGATAACTAGCTGTGGCCACAGGAGAAAATTTGGCATGATCTTTACCTGCGCAAAGAGTTAAGAATTAAGGGTGAGGGCAGGCCTCGGTGTCAAGCCAGTTCTCCACTGTTTCCCATCAAGCAGCTGTGCTCAAGTGCAAGCACCAGCACACCTGCTCCCCAGTCCAGACCCACCACTCACCTATGCCTTTGACACAGTGCATGAGCACATCTATTTCCTGCCCAGGTCGCAGCAGTGCTATGAGGATGTCATCGTGGACAGGTCGGAAGTCAGCATCCGGAAAGAGGTCTGTCTGATTCCCCAAGGGCACCCATGTCATGTGCTTACTGTACACTGCCAAGAGAAGCCACAAACATCAGCCAGCTGCTGCCTCAGAAAACAGGTTGCTGACCTGTATAAGACTGGAGATGGCAAAAGTAAGCTGTGTATAGTGTGAGGGAATTGACTGTCTCTGCTCACAAGGCTAAACCCCAAGAGAGAGAAAGAAGAAAGTGAACAAGAGAAAAAACAAAAAGCTGCACCTACTTTTAGGACAGGCAGAAAGAGCCCTCACCTTTGTGATTAAAATACAGTTCATTTGGGTCAGAAGATTCCTTGGCTGCTTGAGGATTCCGGCTGCATTTTATTTTCAGCTGGAACTGCAGAGTATCAATTTCCGTCCCCTCTTCATCTCCTGGAAAGGGCAAAACAGTATCTTTATGGAATTGCACTTCTGTTCTGTTGAAGCGTATCCAGAGGTGGGCCACACAAATGATCCAAGGGGTGGAACATCTCTCCTACGAGGATGGGCAGAAAGAGCTGGGGCTGCTCAGCCTAGAGAAGAGAAAGCTGCAGTGAGACCTGGAAGCGGCCTCTCAGTACCTAAAGAAAGCATACAAGAATGAAAGGGGCAGACTTCGCAGCAGGGTCTGCTGTGATAGGACAAGGGGAAATGGGTTGAACCTTAAAGAGGGTAGATTTAATTCAGATATAAAGTGAGAGTGGTGAAAGTGAGGACAGGTTGCCCAGAGATGCAGTGGATGCCCTGTCCTTGGAGACTTTCAAGGCGAGGCTGGACAGCACTCTGAGCACCTGATCTAGCTGTAGGTGTCCCTGTTTGTTGCAGGAGACTTGGACCAGATGGTCTTCAGGGGTCCCTTGATGATCCTATGGCGTGACCCCGGCTCTTCATTATGGTCTCCACCCTCACCACCGCTGTTTGACCCGAGACCCTCACCTTGGTTCCTGTACTCAAAGAGTCGAGGGTCGGCCCGGATGGGGATAAGGCCCAGGCGGTGCGCCAGGATCTCATCCTGCACGATGGACGTGTTGTTGTACACGAACACTTTCTCCACAGCCATCGTCGGCACCTCAGGGAGGCAACAGACCAAGGCGGTAAGACGCCAGCCAGAGTACCCGCATACGGACTACCCACCCGCCCCGGCCCCGCGGTACCTCGGCGAGCAGGATGCGGCGGAAGGCGTTGGCGATGGCCGCGTCGATGCCCACCATGTCGAACTCCAGCACGCCGTCCTCCTCCCGCACCACGTCCACGCGGAACGCCTGCACGGGCCCCGCGCCGCGTCACACCGGAGCCGACCGCGGGGCCCCGCCGCCGCCGCCGCCGCCCTCGCTCACCTCCTCGAAGCGCCGCGGGTCACACGCGTCGTCGTAGCCGGGG
>JAOWBP010001760.1:27506008-27516156 GCA_028571105.1 Tragopan temminckii
ATGCGGGTGAGGTCGGGGCGGCGCCGGCGGGGGCTCCCCCAGCTGCCAGGCTCCGAGCGCCGCTCGGCAGGTCGCGGTGACGGCCCGCCCGGCTCCGTGAGCCGGTGTTTTCCGACCGTGGTGATGCGGCGGTGCTGGCGGGCTCGGAGGGAGCGTTCTCGTTTTTGGTATTTGTCTCCTGCAGCAGGAAAAACTGACGGTGTTACTCGAAGGGTGTGTGGGTTAGTTCAGATGCTTGGCACAGCTCTGAGGAAAATGCTGCTGTGGATGGAGAGCGTTATTACGTTGAGAATAGTGCTCAGCCCTGCGGGGCGAGCTCAGTAAGTTATCCGAGTCCGTGCTGGGAAGGGGCAGCCCCCCACCGGGCTGTGGCTCCTGTCGAGGAGGGAACACAGAGCTCGGCTGTGAGACCCTGTCCGAGGGTAGGAGCGTCCCCTGCAGCTGCAGTTCAGTTTTGGTTCTCTTCAGCTGGAGGCTGCACAGCCCCTGTGGTTTCAGCACGGCTTCCTGTCCTTGGCCGCCCCGTGCAGCATGTAGTCCGCACGGCCTTTGCTTTTCTCTAGGCTCGGCTGCTTCAGAAGAGACCTACCCCCTTGTTTAGAGGACAGCGCAGAATGTGAACGCGATGTTTTTCTTAATTGGCAAAAGAGAAAAACCTTGTGCACGTACTCTTCCCTTACTGCATAGTTCCGCTGCCCGAGCGCCGAGCTGGCAGCTTGGAACTTCCCTCTGTTGGCCTTCTGCCACCATAAGCTCCGCTGTGGTTAGAAGCTCAGCTTGAAGGCAGGGAGAGGGCTGTTGCCTCTCTTGACATGCAAATTGGTGTCCAGAGGAAAAGCCAGTGCTTAGAGTTGGCAGCTCAGCTTAGTCTGCCTGAGTACATGGCTTCTTGCAGGCTCCAGCCCTTTCTCAGTGGCCCTTAGACCAAATCGGTGCAGAAGTTACTTCAGTTTTGACTAGATGCTCCCTTTGGAAGTTGGAGCCTGTTGTGGTCGATGACTTTGTGGGCCTTTCTGGTTTAGGCTCTAATACAACTTGGTCTGTCTTCAGCCTTTCTTGGGGAAATTTTTCAGAGAATATTGTGCACTTATAGTCTTGATCACATCTGGTTCTCCAGCCCAGTCACCAGTTTGCTGTATTGCAAAGGAGTCCATAATTTGCATCCTTATGTCTGTGGTCCTTCTGTCTTGCAGGGTAGATATGTAAGGATGTGGGAAGGAGTCAATGGAAAAATAATTGGGTGAGGGAAAAGAGTTTCAATGCATGGGAGAAGAAACAGTGACTTTTATTCCCATTCCCTTCTTTCTGTGCGCACTGGGTGGGCAGAAGCTGCTGAACGTAGTGGGAATCGGATGGCGTGGTTTGCAGTGTGGGATGTAACTTTTTTTGAAACTGGAACTCTGTGTGACTGGCCCTCTTTTTTGCAGACGATTAAAAAAAAAACAAAAAAAAACCAACAAGGCAGCACTACTCTCCTGTGTCATATTCTAGTTTTATCCCTTGTTTTCCATGATATGTGATGCAAACAGCAAAAACAAGCCTAAAGTAAGTTCTAGTTGAGTGTAGGAATGAGCAGCAGAATGGGCTGTAACCTAACACAATATATTTCTGCAGTTTTCCCTCTCTGAAATTGTCAGTGCAAGCTGTGGAGTATCTTTTCAGCTGATGCCTATGGAAGTCCCTGCTGGCACAGCATCTAACCCTCTGTTTTGTTTTGTTTTGTTCTCTGACCAGGCGGAAGATGGTAACATCGAGTACAAGGTGAGCCTTTTGTGGGTGTAGAAGGGTTTCTTCCCGGAGTTGTCTCAGAGCAAATAACTCCAGGAAAGACAGTGTATGGGGAACGTGCCCATGGGGACAAAAGAACAGGCACTGTGCTAAGGAAGGAACAATCAATCATCTTCTGGGCGCCTAGAGATACCCAGTATGCTGAGCTGGAAGAGTTTGAGCTCATCACCCATTTTAGGAATCTGTTTTAGGAGACAGGACCCACTGGTTTTCCTGAAATCTTCACATTGACAGCTGTAGGTGTCCCCGATAATCATTTATCACTCGGTTTGTAGCTGTTCTGCCAGTCATGCTTACTTGGCTCATTTATCACAAATAGGTCCCATGGTGCTGTCTTTTACCCCCACAGCAGGCAGAGTGCAGATCCCTTTGGGAAGGTGAAGAAATGTTCTGCTCCCATATGCACGCATCCCTGTGAAACACTCTCTCGCCTATTGCATGGTTTCTGTTTAGATACTAAGGTGGGATGTGTTTTCCAGAGGTGGGTCAGAGCAGGGGGCATTGCTTCATCACATTGATTTAGAGAGCTGCTGGTTTGGGCACTGGGATTACTTCCAGGCTGTGACTATAACTCCCCCTCTGTTGAACAGCTAAAGCTGGTGAATCCCTCTCAATACCGCTTTGAGCACCTGGTGACACAGATGAAGTGGCGACTACAGGAAGGCCGCGGTGAGGCTGTCTACCAGATTGGTGTGGAGGACAATGGGCTGCTGGTGGGCCTCTCGGAGGAGGAGATGCGTGCCTCGCTCAAGACCCTGCGTCGTATGGCAGAGAAGTACGTGTTCACTTCTGTCTGAGGGACTTGTAGGTTTAAACAGCCTCTGGTACAAGAGAGACTTGGCTCCAGGAGTTCCCAGAGTAGCTGGTGGCACCACTCCATGGTGCTGGTGTATGACTGAAATTTTCTTATTGTTAAGGTCTAAACATAAGAATGGAGCTAGAGGACTTTTGGCTTCAAGCCTGGGGCTGCTATCCTGCTGTACCTAGTTTTTGTCCCATTCACTTTGTCAGGTCTGATTCTGTATGTGCAAGGGCTGCTGAGTGCGAGCATGTGTGTCTCACTCTTCCCTTCTATGTCTGTGGCAGGGTTGGAGCTGACATTACGGTGCTGCGAGAGAGAGAGGTAGATTATGACAGTGACGTTCCAAGGAAGATAACGGAGGTGCTCGTCCGAAAGGTGCCTGACAACCAGCAGGTAGGAACCTGTGATCTGACTCTCCTCTCTTGCCAGAGATGTGCCCTCACACAAGAAACTTAGTTTTGGGATGGGAGACCAAGCCCTAAAGGCAGTCTGCTCTAGATTGGCCCATAGCAGATGCTTTAAAGAGCTGCCAGAGGGAGGCTTTGAGGACAACGCTTCTTATCTCCAAGATTGTGGTTGTGGCACATACCAGTAGGGGAGATTTCCTTGATCAGAGATGAGAACCTATTTCACTTCTGCAGCAACAGTTGTGATGCAACCCAGTGCGCAGACAAGGAAGAATTAAGACTTCCTGCTGATGTGTCATATCACAACTCCCAGACTATTGCCACAAGCAAGAGCAGAATCTGAACAAAAGTATGCTGCGGTGTCTGTTGTGGAAGGAAACTCTGGGGCACATCTCTGCTGGTGTGTGGTGTTCACACAGACCCAACGGAGCAGCATTTAGGTTTAATGATTTCTTTGCTCTTTTTCTCATAGTTCTTAGACCTGCGAGTAGCTGTGCTGGGGAATGTGGACTCAGGGAAGTCAACTCTGTTGGGTGTTCTAACGCAAGGAGAGCTGGACAACGGCCGGGGCCGAGCACGTCTCAACCTCTTCCGACATCTCCATGAAATCCAGTCAGGAAGAACATCAAGCATCAGTTTTGAGATTCTCGGTTTCAACAGTAAAGGGGAGGTGAGGAGGGGGCTGCTGAACTCAGATGGAGGTGATTGGGAGGGTGGAGAAGAACAGGATTACCCTCCTGTTACAGTGCTGAGGGAAATATGATGGAAGAGTGGCAGTACAGCTCTGTGTCCCCTTATCCAAACCTGATCACTGCTTATGTCCATTTGCAACAGACGTGATTTCTTGCATCTATGATCTCTGCTAATTTTGATGTCAAAGGGGACTGATAAGAGCTGGCTCTTCCTTCATTTACTTGCTGGGGCTCCTTTTCTCACCAAGTCCTCGTGTCCCTCAGGTGGTCAATTACAGTGACTCCCGAACGGCAGAAGAGATCTGTGAGAGTTCCTCCAAGATGATCACTTTCATCGACTTGGCTGGCCACCACAAGTATCTGAAAACAACCATCTTTGGCCTCACCAGCTACTGCCCAGATTTTGCTATGCTGGTGGTTAGTGCCAACACTGGCATTGGTGAGTGTTACATTGCCTGCACAAGCTGAGAGTAAAATATGAAGAGAAATGGGGGAGCAAGTTGTTGGAAGAAAATATTAGTCCAGAAGTCTCTTCTGATTTCTTGTAGGCCAGCACCTCTTAGTGCCTGGGAGGGAAGCAGGGCTGGGTTACTAGCTGTAGACCATGCTAAACAGTGCTCTGGACAGGGTCTTTGTTTGGAATTTAAGACTGCATTTATCAGGGGGGAAAAAAAAAAAGTGTATTCTTAGAGGTGCTGAATCCTGCAACCTTGTGAAAAGGCAGCTGGAGTCCTCCCATATTTTTCTGTGACACTTCTGTGGTTGTTAAGAAGGAAAACTACTGCATCCTTCTGAAGCAAGGAGGTCAGTTACAATAATTCTGGGTTCTATTTTTCTGGAATGCTCTTGTTTTTTGTTTAAAAGAACAATTTTGCTTTTTCATTGCTTGATGAACTGCCAGTTGGGATGAAATTTTTAGGGTGGGCCCATGGGAAGGTCAGGAGATATAGCTTTACAAAAATAAGCAGCAACTACACTCTAACCTATCTCCTGCAGCGGGCACAACACGAGAGCACTTGGGCTTGGCCATGGCCCTCAAGGTCCCCTTCTTCATTGTCATCAGCAAAGTTGACTTGTGTTCAAAAGCCACTGTGGAACGGACAGTGAAGCAGCTGGAACGAATTCTGAAGCAGCCAGGCTGCAACAAGCTTCCGTTGCTTGTCACCTCAGATGATGATGCTGTTACAGCAGCACAGCAGTTTGCACAGTCTCCCAAGTAAGGAAGCATTCTTTTCTGCTGGGAGCAGGCAGTTCAGACTGGGCTGCTGTGTGGAGCTGGGAAAGGGTGATGACAAGGGAAGCAACCACTCAGCAGGTTTCCTAACCTCTGCGTTTTCACCTCCCAGGCCTTTTTTCTGGGCTGTAGGGGTGGAAGATGCCAAAGGCTGTGCTTCTCCAAGACAGAACTGTGGGTTGGCGGGGGGATCAGTGCCTCAACCAGCCACTGAGGCAGAGTTGTGCCTACCCCTTGTGCCCTCTTACTCTGACAATTTATCACTGTAGTCTCTGGACTCGGTAGATTCAGAATCTCAGCCACCTTTTGTAGTTGCAGTCTGGCATTCTGCTTACTCCTGTCTGTTTGTGTCTAACAGCATCACCCCAATCTTCACACTGTCCAATGTTTCTGGGGAGAACCTGGATCTCGTGAAAGTCTTTCTCAACATTCTTCCTCCACTGACCAACAGTAAAGAACAGGAGGAGCTAATGCAACAACTCACAGAGTTTCAGGTATGGAAGGGTAGCTTGGCTCCAGTTCTCTTAGTGCACGCATTGCTGTGATGTGTGACAAACATCTGTGGATTCTAGATAGAACAGGCAGAGACAAGGTGAACTACTGGATTACTGGGAGATGTTTGAGTAAAGAAAAAACTCGTTTCTTGAACAAGGCTTGTTAGTCTGGGCTGCGTCCTAATCAAGGGATGCCCATTTCAGTGAGGAGGTTGTTTCTCTAGTTGCCACTTAAAAGGCAAAGGTTCCTCTAAAAGGAATGTTGTGGAAGCTAATGAAAGCTCACAGATGGTGTCTGATTCTGTATGGGGTGGGCAGCTTGTTCTCACTCTGGAGTGCTTTCTCACGGCTGTCTGAGCAGCTTTTTCTTGTTGCCTTCTTGCAGGTCGATGAAATTTATACTGTGCCAGAAGTGGGAACTGTTGTGGGAGGAACTCTGTCAAGGTAAGGGAACAGGCAGACAAGTGTGATTGTGAATGGTTGCTGGAGTTCCCACAAGGTTAGAGTTACCTGCTGCAGATGGAAGCAGTGCAAGCTTTATCCCTACACATGCCAGATAACTGAACCAAGGGAGGATGGAGGACCACAGAATGCTAGGAGGTGTCATGAGCAGATCATTCTAGTGCAGTGGCAGGCAAGGAGTCTGCTCTAAAGTTGCTAGATAGGAATGTGACCTGGAGTGTGCTGGCAGATGAAAGCACGCTGGGAACAAAGTCAGCAGAAGTAAGCCAGGATACTAAGGTGTTGTATTCCTTCTTCCTCAAGCAGGATGAGGTAGATAGTAAGTCCTCTGCTCCCAGCAGAAGTTAACTGCTTGCCACCCTGTGAAGAAAGCAGCTGTCATTCAGCTTTCAGGAACAGTGAGCACAGCTTGGCTACATTCACACATGTGGCAACTGCAGTCTCACCAGCAGAAATGATGCAGTGTGGCAGAGCAGTGGGAGGGAGTGGCCCCTGTCCAAGGGATTCTTGGTGTTTGAGGAGTGATAGTATGGCTTTTGCTCCTACTGTATAGAATCCCTATTCCCAGCAGTTTTGCATTCCCGTTAGTTGGTCACGTGCCTGGGTAAGAATCCAAAGACACTCACCTCCTTGGCCCTAGGGAATCTATGTAGGTTGATCTTGGAGAGTGCAAATTCCTCCTTGTCTCCTGATGAGCTCTGTCCTGCTGTTGTGCCTTGGGCAGTGGGATCTGCCGAGAAGGGGAGAACCTGGTGGTTGGTCCCACTGATGATGGGAAGTTCCTCCGGCTGAAGGTGTGCAGCATCCAGCGCAACCGCTCAGCCTGCCGCGTGCTGCGGGCTGGCCAGGCAGCCACACTGGCCCTCGGACCTTTCGACCGCTCCCTGCTGCGGAAGGTGAGTCCTGCTGTTGCCAGCTTCCTTGCTGGTCCAGTGAGTGGGACTGAAAGCTTCACTGTGGATCTCCCATTGGTAGAGTGGGAATGAAGTAGAAATGTTTACAGAAAGCTTGTTGAAAGGGAAGGAGGTTGCCAGGCTGTGAAGTATGATGAGTACTGACCTGAGAATGGGGTGCAAGTCCAGGTTCCAGAGTGGGGACATGTTTTTGGTTTTGGGTGCTGTTCAGAAACAGGAGGATTGGCCTTAACTAGTCTGAGCTTTTGGTTATTGTGCAGGGCATGGTCATGGTGAGCCCAGAAATGAACCCCACCATCTGCTCAGTGTTCGAAGCCGAGATTGTGCTGTTGTTCCATGCAACAACTTTCCGGAAGGGATTTCAGGTGACGGTACATGTGGGGAACGTGCGGCAGACAGCTGTTGTAGAGAAGATCCATGGAAAGGTAAGTCGTGGAAGGAAAAGGGAGAAAGATGGAACTCAGTGTGGGACCTGCTGGTATTCCACCATGCCCTCTTCTAAGGCTGTGGGCTACTGGTGTCTTGAATACCTGTCTTCCTTCCTAAGAGCACACTCCACTCCTTTATTCTTCCCATTTGGTTGATATTTCCTCCTCACAAAACAAGCAGTATCACAGACTACAGCAAGACTCTGAAGGGGGATGAGTTTTCCATTCCCCAGAGCTTTTGTTCTCCTGTCTCCCCCTGCACAAACAATAATGGGAAGGACTTGAGCCACGTGGTCTGAAGGAGTCAATCTGCTCACTTGCTTCATCATCTTAGCATCCACATGCACCTCTCTTGTATGCATCAGTGGGACAGATAGGTCTAAGCTGTCCCTTTTTTCTCTTCAGGATAAGCTGCGGACAGGAGAGAAGGCCGTTGTCTGTTTCAGATTCATCAAGCATCCTGAATACTTGAAGATCGGAGCCAAGCTGCTTTTCCGTGAAGGAGTCACCAAAGGCATTGGACATGTAACTGACCTCCAAGCCATCACCACCAAAGAAAATGGCCTGGAGGAGTCTCTAGGGCCTGGACAGCTGAGCTTCTGACTACCACTAGGTCAGAGAGATGTCTGCTCACCAGCAACCAGGGAGAAGGAGGAAAGCTCCCGTGGGTCTCTGAGTGACGCCTGGAGCTGCTGCTGTCCCATTCTAGCAAGGGTGTCTCTCCTCCCTACTGTGAGATGGAGTCTCTGAGAGTTTCTCGCATTCAGTGCAGTACATGAGGCAAGATAAGCACATTCTCCACATTGCCCACTGCTTTTTTTATCCTGCCTTCCTTCAGAATAGATTGGAGGCAACCACTGGTCTGGGCAGGCAAGTTCTGGCTTTGTTCACTGTTAGAAAATTACTGTTTGGGAGGAGCAGAAGCCTTGGAGACAGGTAGTGAAGGGATGTTTTTCCACCTGTGTCAAAAGATCTGGTCCCATTCCAGCTGTTTGAGCACTGGGTTGATGCAGTCCTGCAGCACATCCCTCCAGGCAGGGGATGGGAGATGCCCTGCTGCCTGCAGCAAGATCTTGGTTGAACCTATCAAAATGCGTTCAGGACACTTTTTAACTGTTTTAATCTTGGTTGGCTTTAATCTGCTGTGTGTCCATTTGTATGTTGGTTTTGCATTACTCCAGTCTAAGTGTCTTACTGTTGGACAAGCATCCTGTTGTTTTCCCAGTGTGCATGTACACACTCCTTCAGCATCCCACTTTGTGGCTTTTAGGAAGCTGTGGCTGCTCGGTGTGGCACAGCCTCCTGGCATTACAGCGCAAAGGCAGAGTTAGCACTTGCAAACAGCTCCTTGCAGCAGCAGAGCAGGAGCTGTTTTGTGGAGCAGAGTGAGACCTGGGCCTGTGCTGGCATGGGCAGATTGTTTCATGGCTGTTCAGCTACAAGTGAAGTCTACATGTTGGCAGCAGTGGCTTGCAGTGAGCTGTCTGGTTTGGCAGCTCCAGGGCCCAGCCCACCATGCTTGCCTTAATGTGAGGACAGGCCACATTACTAACACAAAACAAGGTGACTTCTGTTGTTTAGATGTGATTTGAAAGTGGTGTGACTTTATTTTTCTTCTCAAGGAGGACTTTTTTTCTTTCCCCTGCCACTGGGGTGTGTTGTGAGTGGAAGGCTGGTGTCGCCAGCAAGGACTCTGCACGAGGAAGCACTCATTTCCCTAATGCTGTTGTGTGGCTGCTGTGTGTGACAGCTCCTCCAAGCCCCTCAGACCGTAGGCAGGGTCTGTTGAGCTGTACATGGACTTTTGGTTTTCTCACTGACTGTCAGACCAGAAGAGTCGGTCGTGAACAATAGTCCTTCAGCCAACCTTGTCACATGGCACATAGCTTGCCAGCTCTGACTGAAGAGAGGTGAGAGGGCCTGCAATACCACACGAATACCCAAAGAGCCCTTCTGCCCTCTTGAAAGCAAGTTCTGGTGCTGACCTGCTGGCACAGGCAATGCACGTGGGGCTGGGTGGCCCATGCTGCTGATCTGTGGACAGCATAGTATCTGGGGAGACAAAAGATGCCAGCACTGCAGAGAGCATGTTGGGGCTGGGGGAGGCTGGTGAAATGGTGATGTACCTGAAGGGACTCAAGAAGCAGCTCAGTAATGACAAAAGCAGGCACTGCCTGCCCACTGGGAGGAGCACCCAGCTGTTAAGTCAGCTCAGCAGGGAGACCACAGCTGCTGGGTCGGGGTCGCTGGCAGTGGTCGTAGGTCTTTCAGCCATGCCTGAGAGGACTGGTGCCAGCTGCCAGCAGGCTCTGCCCTTTGGTGCTCATGGCTCACTAAGAAAGCTGCCCTGGGGTGGGGAACATGATGCCAGCTGTTTGCAGCAGCCCTAGTGTCTTCCACACCAAAGCAGGCATGGGCTTCTCTAAACCTCTCTGAGATAGGTAGCTGATGGCTGGTCCCATCTTGTCCCTACCAGCTGTGGCATGACTGTTCTTGGTGCCATGCTCTTCATCACTGCTGTTTTGTTGTCTTGACATTTTCTAATGCTGGGGCTTGTCCCTGTTCCCTGAGTGTCTATAAATAAATGTACAGAATAAACATGTTTTATGGAGGTTGTACAGTGAGTGAGGGTGGAGCTAGGCTTTTGCCCTGCTGCCCTTGAGCTGGGTCATGGTTGGGCATGACTGCCCTTCACCCTGCATCCTGCACTCAGTCCTATAAATACCATCCCAGGGCGTGGAAGGAATGCGTGCATGCTGCTGTTTACAGCCTCGCTCTCCCAACTTATCTGAGCAAGCCTGAGGTGACAGGCAGCCACGTCACTCTGAGCACAGCTCTTCTGGCTGCTGGGGGCGGGACTGCCTGTGGCTGGGGCTTCCTTGCTGTCACAAGTTGCCCCGGAGCCTAATTAAAGGGATGCATTCTAG
>JAOWBP010001760.1:27534535-27544795 GCA_028571105.1 Tragopan temminckii
GAAGGGAAGGGAAGGGAAGGGAAGGGAAGGGAAGGGAAGGGAAGGGAAGGGAAGGGAAGGGAAGGGAAGAAGGAAAGAAAAAGATAAAAGAAGCTGTATCTTAGTTAAAATACTAAGAGGCTGCTGCTCGAAGCACAGGTCTGGCAGAAGCCAGTGGCAAGGCTTCCATTTATTTTACTGGATCGGGATTTCATCTGTAGATTGTAGAGTGCAGGAGTGAGGAGTCAATGAACAACAGTAGCAGAAATGGCAGTAAAATAATTGTGGTAAGGTGGAATATGTCTCGGTGTTTTACGTGGAGGAACAAAATTATAAACCTACAATATAAACTTAGTGAGAAAGTTAAAATGGTTACGAAGTGGTTAAATGCTCTGAAAAAGAGCTGAAAGATAAAATCATCGGAAGTGATTAGAGTATGACCTGGGGAATGGTCATTAGGAGTACCACTCTCCCAAAGAAAGCTGACAGCTGTTCTGCATTATGGACCACAGCTGGTCCACGGTATGGACTCCTGAGGGTAGAGATGCCTCACAAATTATTTGTCAGAGCAAAACAGCATAGTTCAAACTCCCAGAGGATTTCTGAATACAGTTATATAACAATGCCAAAGTCCATGGAACTGATTGCTCAAGTCAGCAGTAACCTTGGCTAATGACTGGCTGCTTTGTATACTCTGGAAATTCTACCCTGCAAACATGCATAGACTTCATATCTACCAAGAGCAGCCCCTAAGTTCCTTCAGTCTGTAGCAACAACATCAAGGCACTCATTCCTACCCTGCATACATTAAGAATTTTATTTGTGAGACTACTGCCCCCAATAATTTTTTTTTTCCTGCTGTTAAATAGCACCTCTTTGCGTGCTACGAACAATTGATTAATAGTAACATTATCATTTTTCCTTTCATTTGTTTTTCATCTAAGAAGTTTAATGCTAATACAAGCCAAAGTTAGCAAGGGAAGCTTTATGTGTGTGTGTGTGTGTGCAAACTTAATGAGCATTTCAACTTTTAAAATCATATTTTTAGAGGATTCTTTCTCTGCAGTGCTATGACTAGAAGAGATCTGTGATGGATAGATGAAGAAATCTCTCTGTTATGTCCTGTGTTCCACTAGCAGGTAGGAATTGTGATCTATGGACAATTTGTGGATTTTTTTAATTGTTACAGGGGTTGAATCAAAAAATAATGGGGCTGGTGAAGGTAGTCAGGATAGCAGGCCTATGAAATTAGGGAGCAGGCAAGCAGTGAACGTGAATTTCACTGAATGAATTTCATACTGCAAAGTTTGGTAAACACTGCCCTCTTTGTTCCACAAAGAAGAATGCATCTCTCTGCTATGGCTATTTTGCTATTGCAAGAAATAAGCCAAATCCTGGCTAAGAAGAGTATTGAAAAGATTCCAGCAGTTTGTCCTGGACTGCATAATCTTCATGTGTTTGGAAAGCCTTTGCAAGTCAGGGTTCCTCCAGCCCAAGATGGAGGCTGTCAAAAATATTTGAGTATAGGCTTCTGCATCCTTGCAGAGAGACCTAGCATGAAAATGGATACACAAGCCTTTGCAAGCAGAAATAAAAAGAGGCTTTGACCCTCTGTAAAAGTATCTTAAGGAATCAAATGCAAGGATCCAATGAGATCCTCATTTGTATTCCCCGTACCTCTACACAAGTTCAGCCTGGCTCTTCATAAATTGGAACCTTCTCTCCCCTTATTTTGGAAGCAACAGGGAGATGGGTCTTTTCAGGTGCACTCGCTGCACCAGAATGATGAGAGCTTTCATGTTTGAAAGGTACGCAAAACACAGAGATGCCAGGAGCAAAGAGCAGTTTTCATGCTGCAGGAAAATATAAAGCTTAGAGACAAACCTGCATGGGAAAGACCCGGTCGTGGGGTATTGCACAGTAGAGTGGAAATGCATGTGGCTGACAGGCTGCACGCAGCATCTGGAGATGCTGCAGCTGTTGTGCCTGGCACACACACACACAGGTGCTGTAGAAGCTCACAGCTCCTCGCAGTTCCTGGAACTGGAGGAAGAGGCAGCCAGGACTAGCAAAGAAAATACAAACTTAATAATCAGGAAAAGAAGATAAACTGTGCTGAGTGGCAGCTGGTCTTTAGAGAACAGGTTGTGTAAATACCCCAAGGGCCTTGTACATCATTCCTGGGAAGCTGTTCCCCAAAGAGAGACTCAGCTGGATCACTGTAGCACTCCACACTGGAGGTATGTTTACTTCTGCACAGCCTGTGTTTCCTGCAAAAACATTCCCCCGCTCGTAACCAATATATGCTGACCTTTCAACAAGCAATGTTTCCCTTGTGTGCCTACAACACATCTGTCTGTACCAGGAAAAGCCTTCAAATAAATTATTTATTGCTTACCCTCTTCTAGGCGCAGAAGACAGAGGTGCAGTCTAGTCCTGCTTTTCCCAGTGTCCAGCTGGGAGACCAGCCACCGGATAACAGGATACTTCACACTGTCTTTCTTGCATAGGTGACAGTTACTGTGTCTACCTATGTGTTCTTATCCTGGAAATAGTTTGTAGGAAAAAGTTGGCCGCCATAATTTTCAGCATCATATACACTGACAGCTCTGTACTGTTACCTATGCAGTGTCAGTATCCAGGACTTCTGGAAGAGGAATGCAACTTGCCGTCCCACTGAAGTTTCTCTGCCTGCTGTTGATGTTTTTGTGTCTGTCATTGTGCAAACTGTCATTCAAGGAATAATTTACAAATGGTATCACCAGTTTGCCCTTTTAATTTACTCTTAGGCCCATTCTGTGTCTTCTGCATTTCTTTTTTTCCCTTTTGCGCCATGTTGTGCTTCCTCTTCTCTTTCTCTGTCTCTCTCCGAGATCTCCAGCAACATGCCTAGCTGTGTTTGTTCCCTGTAATTCAGTTGTACTAGTGGACTTGCAAGTGCTGGAGGCATACAGCAGTTTTGGCTCTGGCTTTTGAACGTGATTTCTAATGATCTTGGCAAAAGAACTGGCTCCAGACGGGAACTCTGGGTTTACTCACGGGCCTATGCAGAGGCACCATGGAATAGGGTAGGCCAGAGGAGAGGAACGGATGAAATTATTTGCTATGAAATAGGTTTTTTTCATAGAATTTGAGGTTTGGATCAGAACACCAGTGCTGTCAAGGCAGCACTTCTGTGCCTTCCTGTTCTGCTCAACACTTGGGCTGTCACTGTTGCAGCAGTGAGACATTTGGTCCAGCACCAATCAAATCTTCATGCTCTCTTCCACTATCTCTAGACTGCATTTTCCATCCTCCTTTTCCACACTTTTCATACTTGTCATCATCCAATATCTGGCTCAGCAAAGAAGCTGATTCATAGAATATATTTGGTTTCTGATTTACTCCGGGAAATTAATAAATAAGAAACCCTGTACAATCTACACCAATGACTTTGCTTATGTACTGCAGTGCTGTAGGCACTTTGTGCTGTGTGACACAAAGTCCCTGCTCTAGGAAATTGACAGTTTTGGTTTAGAAATGACAAATGACAAGGAAGAAGAGAGACAACGTGCTCTGTGGCAGGGATCAGGCCTCTCTCCAAAGCACGCACATTAGTTAATGTGTTTATTTCATGCAGGAGGAAGGAACTGGGGATTAACTGTTGTCTTTACTCTGCAAATGAGAGGCAGAGGCACTAGAGACAAATCAGAGAGTGTAAAACAAGTGTAAAGAAAGAATTTGGACATTTGGAAAAGAGGTGAAAGGAACTCACTTATGGTGACTCCTGAAGTGATTGTTTTCCTCCTTAGTTCCCAATCTAAGATCTACACAGTGTCAGTTATGGATCTGAGTCATCCTTTCGTTATTTATTGCCTTATATGGTGGTGTCTTCAAGCTCTAAATGAAAACAGATAATTATTTCTATTTACTGAAGAACATAGGAACTCCTTCTGCAGATCAGAATATAACTGTATGAGGGCTGCTCCAGAAGTAATGCCTCCTGCATGATTGTGTTGGCCACAGATGTCAGAGACAGATGTTGGTAGAATGGCCATAGAAGCTGAACCTTCTCATCAATATTCCCTTACATTTTGTTGCTGTGTGATAGACGGCAGCAGAGGGGCAATTTGACAGTAGATGTCTGACATGGAAGTGCATATGAAGCAAAGGTGTGTCACTGAATTCCTCCATGTAGAAAAAAATGGCACCCACTGACATTCACTGATGCTTGATAAACATTTCTGGAGACCAAACAGTGGATGTGTTCACAGTAAGGCTGTGGGTGTTGCATTTCAGCAATGGTGACTGTGACAATGGGTCACCTCCACTGCTGCAGATTTTGACAAGCACGGCATGCAGGCTCTTGTTCATCACTGGTGAAAATGTATAGCTCATAATAATACCTACTGTGAAAAAGAGTGTTTTGTAGCTGAGAATTTGCTCTATCAAATAGTGTTATTGCGTTCTTTTTATCTGTTCTAATTTCCATGAAAATAAATAGAAGACATTACTTTCAGAAGAGCCCACATACTAGAAATACAAATAGAAAACACAGGAACACAGGGGGAAAAAAAAGCCAAGTTGCTTTTAGCCTAAGTAGGTAAAAGGAAGAGCTGCAGAGAGAAAGCATTATCACTTCCTTTTTGTGGATAGGAGCTAAAGCATTAAGAGATCAAATAACTTGCTCAAAGTCATAGAGGTGGGCGAGGAAGTGAACCCAATCCATTAAGACCCCTTCCTTGCAATCCCATCTCTTCTTGGCAGAAAGGACTCTGCTCCACCTGTGCAGGGAGTGTGGTCCTTTAGCTTGCAGGCAGCAGTCTGAAAGGAGACATCAGACTCCCATTTTACAGTGTATACTAATCTGTACATTTGGGGATTTTGGTAGGAGTTGATTCTGTGAAAGACTGGCTTCTCAAATTCATGGATCCATGAGAAGGACTCACTCTGATGACTTCTGTGTATATATGCACTCACACTTGTGACTTCCAACAACGCACAGGAGGGACGATAACCACCTGAATATCATAGGCAGTGTTTTAGAAGTGGAAGTCAGGGGAACTCAAGACTTGGAACAAAATTCTGTTTACGCTAACCATTTTAAGTAGAGACTGTCTTGAATATTTTCTTGAAGAAATCTTGACTGGAAGTTGCTGAGAAGTGGCAGAGACAGCTTGATTTTCCAGAAGCTGAAGTGGTTGCAGTCACTTGTAGTGCAGGTAGGCAGTAGACACACTGCTAGTGAAACCTGTGAACCCATGATTTTGTCACTGTCATCACAGCTGCAGGAGATCCATGCCTGCATCCTGTACTCGGTAAACATCAGTTCATAACCACAAAGCATCAAGCATCTCTGGTCCAGCCTCTGCTCAAGGAGCCAGAGAGCTGCTTGCTGAAAGCTGCCTTCTGTTTGCTTGCAGACGTGTCAATATTTGCTGAGTGAGGCTCTACTTTTGCCCAGCTGGAGCATGACAGCTTTGCCACTCTCGCACTCAGTAGCCCTATCTTCCAGCATTAACATCAGGAAGTGATGAGTGATCTGGATGGCCTGATAAATGAGAGGAGATCTGCAAACAGAGAACAGCAAACACTTCCTGGGGGGCTCAGGACACCTGCTGAGAAAGATGTTCTCTTTTTTTGCAAGTATCTGGTAGCCTATGATGCCGTATCAGGGAAGACTCACAAAAAGTGCTATTTGTGGCACCGGGTGTTGGGAAGAGCAACTATGAGCAGGGGAGCGTGGCAGATTGTTAAGGTGGCTCTGCAGAGGAGCCATGGCCCTGTCACTTGGCTTTCAGCAGAGCCCTGTGAGTGCAGCAGCCTGGAGCATGCAACAAGAAGGGAAGAAATACAGCCCAAATGTGCACCAGCAAAGGTGATCCCATCATCAGTTCTGAGTATATAGGAGATGGGGAAGGCAGGACCTATGATACACTTGTGGGAAAAGTGCCGTCACAAGCTGAAAGGCAGTGAGCTCCGCTCCAGGGTTATAGCTGCAGTTTCACAGTAATAAAACATGTATGAGTGAGTCTTTATATGCAAATAAAAATCGAGAAGCTAGTTTCTGCCATTAAGGGCTTAATTCTCTGGGACTTCACAGCTATTTGAGGATGCTTTAGTGGTAGGAACATTATAAGAAGTGGTTTGGATTTGGTCTCAGCTTACAGGCGTGTTCTGCTCTGCATTAGATGGACAATAGCTTCCAGTGGTGGGAAACTGCAGAAAGGAAGGATAAGTAAACAGTTGAAAAGTCTTAGAGATACTGACCAAGAATATTCAAAAAAGAGCAAGCTGTTTTTAGTCTGTTTCTTCTTGATCAGCTTTTAAATCCCTCTCCATCAGGACCCTCCAAGGAAAAGAAATACAAATGACCGAAGACTGGACCTTTTTATCTGAAGTGACACAGGAGCACAAGTTCTCCAGAAGCTGGCTGAGGCACACTGGAAAATCCTTCAGAGATAGCAATGTGGGTGGCAACGTATTCCTGAGGATTTAGGAAACAGAAAGATTGAGCAAGGCGGATATGAGAAAAGGGAGTCCACCCCTTGCGTAATTAAGTAATAGCATGGCACAGCAGTGTGTAGAATAAAGGAGGCAAGGATATGCACAGTATTGAAAGAAAGGCTATAGACAATAAAAGGAAGGCAACAAAAAGATACAAAAACAGGAATACTGTGACTTATACTCTAAGTGATACGAATTAATTTGGGCAGCAGACCATTCCGTCTTCTGATGGTAAGTTTTGCATCATGGGTGGCCTAACTTGGCTTGGGAGTAATGATCTAGTTGTTCAGATCTTCTTCCCCATAATGGACTGAATGATTCACCTCAGTGGAGCCGAGTATGCAGTTTCAGCAGAACCTAGCATCCTGCAGTTAAATGCTCATGGTTTTTGGTCACAGGGGTTCATTTAAAAGAATTTTTACAGAAAGGCCACCCCATGAAGCAAGCTGTCATGGCAGAAAAGGATGTCACCTGAAGACACAGTTCTGTGTCTGAAGATCGGTGTGACTGTAAGAATCCCAGCCCTTCTGCTCTGAGCTAGCAGAGCCCTGGGCAGACAGCAGCTCCACTGGGAAGTCTCCCAGAAACACAGTGGGCAAGATCAGCCAACATCTGTTCCCCTTTAATCTCTTGTTCATTTATGTTTTGGTGTAGAGCTTTTGTACATAGTGACTTGCATGCTCTGGCACATCCACAGCTGCTCTCCCGAAGTGTGGCTCCCCAATACAGGCAGAGCTGGACAGAAAAGCCGTTCACATCTGAGATGTTTTAACAAACCATGCAGGCAACAGATGCGAGTCGTCTTGTGGTACAGTTCCTCCTGTCCTGCCAGACTGCAGGATTTGCAGGACCCACCAGACCCCTTTGGGAAGAGGCTGAACTGTACAAATTGGTTCCCATTTGTGTCACGATGTCTTCCACAAAGACCATGTGCTTTCTCAGCTTCCACTGCTGCTTCCACTGAGACCCTGGGAAGGGAGCCAAAGATGGTCTCCTGCAGAGAAAAGCTATCTGTGGAATCTTTCCCCATTTAACCCTCTGCCGAAGGAATTCACAAAGCAGCAGCCAGGGAACAGCCTAGGACATGAAGACTTTTTGTGATAAAAAGTTTAGCTACACTTTAGTGGGGAGTGTGCTTTTCTCTCCAAACAATATGTAAAATTATAGATACTAACTTCCTTCTGCCTTGGTAGTTGACAGTGTTCAGGAAGCACAAGAGGATGATAATAATTGCTTTCCATCCCTAGGCCTTTTAAAACATGAGGGCTGGAATTCATGTAGATGCTTGTCATCTAGAAAATCACCAGCATGAAAAGTGTACACCAGACTGAACTCAGCTGAAGCAACAGCTTCTGCACGATAGCACGCTGCAGTCTGGAGCAGTAACGCTGGCAATATCACTCACGGGAGAACAGTTCAGATGGAAAGGGGATGTGAGAAATACACAGTGGGACATGTACCGGAGGCCAGCAAGCCTGGAGCAGCTCCAAAGGATTGTGAAATGACCCTTTTCCATGTCCAGCTGTAAGACAAAGCTGGCTGGATCTAGAGTCCCAAAACTCAGAGCAAAAGAGAATGAATAAACTGTGAGGCCTTAAGCAGAGTGGGCTGCTGGCTTCCAGATTTTGCAGACCGACATCATTGCAGGCTGGCCAGTGTGTCTCTGCATTAGTGGACATGTTCTCCTCCTCTTGGTATTCAGAAGGGGAAAGGATATGATAACATCACTCTGCAAGTGAAGTAAGAGAGAAGGAGAGTACCTGGAAAGCTGAACTGATGTGCTACTGACAAACCCTAGAGAACCCAGCATGAAGACAGAATTTCCATTACCAGCATTGACTATGAGCAGGTGATGAAGCACCAGGAGATCTTAGGTCACCTTTCTCTGTCCTTGTCTCAGTGCAAGGGGTAGGATATTGGACTAGGAGGGTCTGTGTAGCAGGGAGGGTTCTGTCATGGCTGGGGAGCACAGATAGCTGTGGATGCTGTTGCTTTTTCACAGGTCAATGAGGGCTCATTTCTTTTTTCTTTCATACTTTCAAGGGCTATATTTTCCAGACGCCAGTAAAAACAGGATATAATGCCATCAAATTAATGTCACTGACTACTTCTCTCAGGAAAACAGCCTATGGGCAAGGACCCTACAAAGCCAGGAAGGAACAGCCAGGAAAAATAAAACTACCTTCTCATGATGACTTCCTCTCCAGCTAAGGGGAACTTAGCCATTTATTCTGCAACAGAACAGTTTGTATCTTCATCTTCATGTCACTGCTTATGTCAGGTAATTGAATGTGTTGCCATATAACCTTTGTGCATTGCTTTTCAGCACTGGAATGTGAGAGCTGGAGATGCTAGAAACCAACACAGAGCAATGAGCACGTCAATACTGGTGTCCTTTCCCCTTCTCATGTTCAGTTTTAAGTTAACTCACTATGAGAACCTACAGAGGATGCTGCTAAAGAACAGATAAGGCTTTAGAATGCCAGAAGAGCAATGAGTTGGTGCCCTCCATTGGAAAATCTCTCTGCCTTTTTTTCAAATAATTTTTGTATGTTTGAATTATGTGGCTTCTCTTACAAGCTTACATGCTCTGGGTTCTAGCCATTGTGCCATGGAAGCATGAAGGTCTTTCAGGCATAGAGCTACCAACACAGACTATCCAGAAGATGGAAAAAGGAAATTGTCCTCTTTCCTGAGAGCCAGTGGTTTTCAAAACATTCACTTAGTTTGCTCTTGCTCAGAGATTCGGGTTATATTCAGTATTACAGTGAAAACAAGAGCTATCTGTTCTTTGATTATTAATCTTCAACAGGAACCTGAAAACATCAGGCGTTAGGGATAATACTTTGGAGGATATGATGCGTTAGATTGTCTCCAGGGTCTAAGGTAGACTTGTATGGCTGAGTGTTGACTCCTTAGTCTCAGAGAAAATATATATTGCTGCAGGCTGTAGGAAAGGGATCTAGCTGGCCATATTTGCAAACAAATGTCTCCTGTTTCTGAGAGGAGACAGTAGATGTGCCTCTTTTTTTTTTTTTTTTTTTTTTAAGATCTATCATCATTGGTACAATTCAGACCTATAGCCAGCCTGTTACAATAATTTTCTGTCTTAAATGAGGGATCTGAAAGGGAAGGAAGGGTTGCCATTTTCTATTCCTTTCTATTTGGAGTCAGTTCAGTTACATGAGCTCAGTTTGCTTCCCAAATTTTCAGGCTCCATCACACTTAGGGCATGCTTACCACAGAATCAGAATGTTTAATTGCAGCATAGCAACTGTAAGTAAACTCTAGCAGTGATGAAGTAACAGCAGGACAGACTTCCAGGAAGGCCAGACAAGTCAGGGCTTGAGCAAGCTTGCTTGATCATACTGCTGTGGCTTTACTGCTGTTGACATCCCAACTACTTAGATCTAGATAAGTTTGCCCATGCAGCATTCCCTTCCCCAACTGCATTTTAAATAAAGAACATCCTGCAGCTCCTTTTGCAAAATTCTGGTACAAAGCAGGCTTTCTGAACATCGTGCAGGTCTGAAATTGCTTTTTTTCTCACCAGTGCTTTCTGGTGGCCCCAGATTACCCTGGAGCTTTCAGCTCTGCGCTTTTTAAGAAAACGAATCCCAAATCCCGTGCCACTGAGACACAAATCTACAGCAGCTAATCATTTCCCTTTGGGATTAGCTGAGCCTGCTCCACTTCCGCCTAGGGGCCTGGCACATATTAAAATGGAGCTTTTCATAGTCACAAGGAACTCGGTGCTAGGAGCTCATTTTCATGCTGGCACGTTGCAAGAGCTGG
>JAOWBP010001760.1:27555526-27586535 GCA_028571105.1 Tragopan temminckii
GACTGTGATTCATTTTAAGAAGTCATAAATGCAGGGAGCATACTGTGTTTTCACCTGACTGGCAGAAAGGACAGCTATTATTTTCCATCAGCTTTCAACCCTCTTCCAAGCCACTGATTAACAAAAGCAACAAATTCCCCTCCATACTCAAGTAAGGGTCACTAAAAATACAATGCAACAAAATGCAAAGCAGAATTAGGGATGAAGTAAAACTGTTTTTAATAGATCAACAGTCATCACCTAAAACTCCACTTCAGCCCATCTGATCTTTTTTTCCAACAAACCAATCCAGGAAGCAAATTTGCTGATGGTGTAAACAAAACAAACAAGAGATGTCCTACTGTCTTGTCATTATCATTCTTCTGTAGTTTTCTGTCTTCATGAAAGACTGTCTTCTATTGTCTGCTACTCACTGTAGTTTTAGTGTAAGTCATAAAATGCAGTGTGAAGGGCAGTCTCTGCTTTTATTCATCATATTTGAGATTTGTCACACTGAACAGTATCTGAAAACACAAATATATATATATATGTGTGTGTGTGTGTGTGTTCTCTCCAGGTTTGCAGAGTGCAAAGATTCAGACAACTGAGTTATCTTGATAAGACAAATCTGTCAGGACTCAGAGCAGCAGCAATCATAGTGTGGACAAGTGGTGCCACATTCTAAACTTTTTACCAGCTGGAAAACAGCAGCATCACAAATACCAGTCTGAGAACCACATCAACAGCATAGTTGCCTAAATAAGCACTCTTCTCAGAAATACTCAGAGGAGTTTGATGACTGAAAGCCTCCAGAAGCAAAGGGCTTTCAGGCAAATCCAGCTGATATATTTGTTATATGGTGCCAGCATAATTTCCCTTAATGGCTAGAGAAAAAGGGGAGCAAAGAAAAGGGTCAGTTGGGAATGTTACGTGCATGTGGGGGAGGGGAGCAAAGAAAAGGCAAAACTAGCTGAGAACAGGCTCCATCTAAATTGCATGCAGACCTCACACAAAGCACGGAGAATTGGTCAGTAGATTGAAGCCATCTGGCTGGAGGAGCCATAAGAGGAAAACCCTGCTGGAGATCTCTCCATCACGTCCCATCATGGTCCAAGATCAGAGCACAACATGGGCTTCCCCCGTTCCAAGCTCATGGAGCTAAAAACAGGAAGAAAAGCAAGAAGAGAACTGCAAAGTTTGTCATTCTGGCAGAGCCTCTACTCACAAAGTATAGATCCAGCTAGCACTCTCTGTTGCAAATAATTTCAGTCCTGACTCATATTTACAAAAAAAGAAAAAAGAAAAAAAGAAAAAGAAAAAGAAAAAGAAAAAGAAGAAGAAAAAGAAAAAGAAAAAGAAAAAGAAAAAGAAAAAGAAAAAGGAAGAAAGCCTAGGTGTTTGATTTCTGACTGAAGAAGGCTGCAGAGCCTGCCCTGCGCAGCTTCATGTAAATTTTAACCTGAGTGATCAGAACCTGTGATGTGGATCCTTCCATGCTCTGGAGCACATGCTGGGAACATGAAGCATACGTACGTCCGCAGTAAACACTCAATGAAGCAGCTGCTACAGCAACACATCAGTTTGCTGAAAGTCTGGGCATCACTCATTTTGCCGACGCTGTCCCAAGGCCTATCTGGTAAGCCTTGGGCTTTGGCCGCAACAAGGGAGAAACTGAGTCAAGGCTACACATGCTACAACCAACAGCACAAAACACGGATGCAGACAGCTGGTTCAGGCTTTCAAAACTCCCCAGTGAAAGACTTCTACAGGGCTGTTCTCATATGAATGAACCAGAGAACTCCTGGTCTTCTACTGCTCATCCTCACCATGTACAAACACGTCTGTTGTTGAAATCAAGCTGAGCATTTGTTACAGTTCTGTCTGGAAATGTCTGAAGACACAACCATTGTTTTAGGGCCCCGATAAACCTTCTGTCTTCATTTAACACAAATTAGGATTGCTTGCATTTCAGGTATCTGAGGACTCAATATTGGTCTTTATGCCAGCCTTGCCTTAACAAATTTAATATTTTTCATTGTGTTTTTCTGAAGGCCCTCCTTCACCTGGCTTGGGGAAAACAAAAAAAAAAGAAAAAGCCCACACAACATCTGGAAAAATTAAAGCTTTGGACTGTTGCCGGTCTGATGTCTATGGTGTTGTTAAAGAGTTTTTCTTCTGATTCTTCCATGCAACCCAAATATTAATTTTCAGAGATCAAATCTCAGTGCAAGCAGCTCAGTTGTTTTCCATCATTTTGACTTACTTGCCTATATGGAACATTCCCAAAATGTCAAAAGCCACTGATATTTTTTAAACACTGAAAATCTTAGAACTTATCATTTCTGTATCAGAAGTGAATTTCATTGACCCTAAAGGCTTTTCCCTCTAACAGATGTCATCACCAACATATTTCAACTGGTATCAGTAATGCCACAGATACTGGGTATGAGAATAGAAGCATCTAAAATATGTAAGGAGAGAGGCAGGTAGTGGAAGAAACAGAACTGAAGCGATATTGGCAGAAGAAGTTGGATTCATTTTCCCAGTGGATTTTTTTGTTTACGCTAAGCCTAAAATATTGGAAGGAAACATAATAAAATTATTACTTGGTTATTTTGCTTTGAAAAATAACTATATCCACTGGGAAAAGATGGAAACCTTAAAAATATAAACATGTTATTTCCAACTGAGTTGCTCATTTTCCTGCTAGAGTACCATCACTTCGCTCTATACTCCTGCTCTCTTTGCAGCTTTTCCTTCTTTCCAGCTAACTTTTCATCCCCCTCTAAACTTCAAATTATTAATTTCTGTCCCAATATCATTCTCTCCTACCTTCTCAAGTCTGTTTCAGAAGGTAGTTCCCAGTACATGGACACAAGAAATTGGGGTTAGCTGTTCATCTGTGAAATGGATAGGCTCTGCCTATATGACTACTCTCAACCAGGACACCTGATTCACATGCAAGAGATGAACCCTGCAGCAGCCTCTGATCTCTAACAGGCTGTGACACTGGACAACCTTTCGGAGAGGTCCTTGTATCCCAGTGGCTCTTAATGGTTGAGTAATGATGAACTGAAGTCTTGGTGCAACATGACTGTTCATTATTCCCTTCTTTTACTCACACTTGGGGGGGGGAGGCACTTTTGCAGGTTCTTGGATTTTCTGGGTTTTTGTTTCTGTTTGTTTTGTTAGTTTTGTTTCCTTTTGTTTTTCCAAGCAGTAGTTTCATTTGAATTATTTGAGCTATTTTTCCCTAACTATAAAATGTGATATTTCTAAGTATTAACTACCTGAAAGGACAGACCTGTGAATCTGTCTTACTTCCTTACACAGCTGGGTGGCTCAAGTTCTGAGGATTTGTAGCAATTAATGAGCATGTGTGGCTAACAAGCCATTTTGAAGAACTCACTAAATTTCCTCATTTAAAATTTTAGATGATCAGTTGTTGTACTTGAACAAATTTATTCCACTTCTGATCACTCAGCATCAATCTACGTGCTATCACAAAAATTCTAGACATTTTGCAACATATTCATCACCAGATCGAGAATGTTTCCCAATTTTTCAAGGGGGAAGGGAGACAGGCCGTTGGACGAAGTGAACGCTGACCTGCAGTGACCCCTTCTGGAAAGCACCAAAAATGTACCATTGGAAACAAACCTGTACTGGTCTGGGGGGCCTGTGTGAGAACTGCATGACCTACTAGCTTTTTTTATCTCCATTTCCATGACTTTTAATGTTGTTTCATTGGAACAGCCTCAGCCTTCATAAGATATTTGCAAAGTAAAGCTCTGGAGCAGATATAAATCTGTTAGCATCCAATGGACCAAAAAATCCCCAAAGGACCAGAAAAGCTGCTTTGTTGCTGGAAGCAGAAAGTAGTAATGTTATAGTAAATAAGAAAAAAGCAAAGCATACTCCATTTTCCAAACAATAACAAAAAGCAGAACACAAATTTGTATGAAGAAAAAAAAAAAAAGACATCTTACAGAACACCTACAATGTCTAGTCCCAAAGGAGTTCAAATAAGAGAACACCATTTCTTTGAGAACAGAGCCATAAAATCTTTAGAGGCCATAATCAATTAGGACATACGTTTCTCATCTAAAATATGCTACTTCTTTACTTCTGCCCAGCCCCCCCACTTGTGAGCACAGGTTTAATTTTAATTCAGAAGGAAAAGCATTCATTCTTTAATGGTCGGTGACATCCCATTCCATTCCTTAGAAATGTGTGCTTCTATCTAAACTGGACCACCCTCTGCAGTGCTGACAAAACACAGACCATGGCTGAAATTACTTGCAGAAAGCAAGTCATTTTATTTTCTTTTGTACACAGACATAGTATTCAGGATTATTTTTTATTTTACCCCCAAATACGAGGGCTTGATGAAATAAACACATTCAGAAATTATCTGTAAGAAATCAGAAATATGTCAGATTTCCAAACTTGGAAAGAGACAGTGGGCTTCAACCCAAGTTGGCACCAACTTTATTTGTCTCCTTTGGACAAAATGGTCTGCATTGCTAATGGTTCTAGAAAATACTCAGAAGGCAAAGAAAATTTCTTGGAGATAGAGAGGATTCACTCTACAAAAAAACAATTATTTATGAAAGCAGCTGTTTTCCTTCTTTGCATTAAATGATGTGTCACTTAAATTACTATAAGGGACAGCACTTGTCTGAAAGCAAGAGAAGCAAGTGGAGTTCAATGTTATTTGAACTATCACCATGTTGGTTGCCTCTGTCAGACCAAAACCCACAGTGCTGCTTAACTGTCATCACTGAAAGTCAAATGACATGGTAAAGCTCTTGAACAGCACCCAGCCCTGTCTTATCTTTACCATGGTGAGCCAGCACTGTGCTCCTAGCAACTGTCAGTTTCTATCCCATTGAAACAGTCTGCCTTACAGTTTCCCCTTCACATGAGACAAATAGAGGAAACTGGGTTTAATTTAAGATATTGAAACTCTCCTGCCAGGTTGTTACAGCCAGACTGTTTCCATTAGGATAAAATTCTCTCTATAAAGAAAATCTTAAAAATGTGACATTTCTACATCACGCTGTTTAGCAATGTTCCTTTTTCTCATAAGGAAATTATTCTCAGAGTGGATGGCAGTAAATATTTTGTTTGGCTCTTATTTCTAAGCTTTTGGACAAGCTGAAAATCACTCTGCTTCTAGAGGACATTATATAGCGTAATGCAGCAAGAGAGGAACAGTTATCTTCCGGGATGACCCTGTTTTCATTGCTTGGCATTGAGCACAGCGAGTCTGGACAGAAGCCCTGCCTTCATTCTGATTACTTCAGAAAAGTCTTGGAGTTGCGAACTTAGAACTGCCACAGAAAGGGATTTTCAGTAATTTTCTGGTCTGGTAACCCATTCTACAAGCTAAAGAGATGATAATAGCACCTGAAGAACTTGTCCGGTTTTATCAAGGAGTACAAAAACAGAAAATGTTGTCCTTTGAGAGGCATTTGCTTTCAAACTGGATTGTAACAAGAAGCAAGTGTAACAAACAAAAGGAAGGTGATGGAACAACTCCCGAGATAGGATGATCACAGTTCATTTCACATTTTGTTGTATCCTACATTTAAGTCACAATTTATATTTTACATCACATTTTAGCTAGAAACTTAGAAAAAATGTACACAGTGTTTTGCATGAGCACTGTAGACCGCTGGTACAAGCAAATGGCATCAACACACATTTATTGTCATCAAACAAGCATTTGAGGAAACTCACTGAATGAACTTTGCTATCGGCTATAGATCAACTGAAGAGTCAGGAGAACCTCAAAACGGCAGCAGCCCTTCTCTTCACACTACTCTCTTCCCTCAGGTGATAAGGGCGGGAAACTGCCGCGCCTCAACATGGCGCCCGAGAGCCCGCCTTCCCGCCGGCGGAAGCTGGAGTGACGGCAGTGAGGGCGACGACAAGATGGCGGCACCCAGCTTGCTGCGGGGGACGTTCAGGCGGCTGTTCGCCGGGCTCTGGGGTAGCGGCTGGGTTTCACCACCGGCCAGAACCCTCCGGGAGGGTGAGTGCAGGAGTGACCGTCGACGAATGGCTGCTCGAGGGTCGGGGCTGTGCTCCGGGATCATTCTGTATCGCTCCGGCCCCCGGGCTGCCTCTCGCTCTGGTCTCTCACCGCGGTGGAACGTTGCTCTGTTTCACCACCACACCACCACCTACTGCTTTTTTCTTTTTCTTTTTTAATTTTTATTAAGGAGAAATGAGTCTCATTTTGTTTCCTTGTCTTTTTCTCCTTTATTTTTGTTTTGTGTAGTCGTGGAAGTGACTGAAGGCAACACGACCATAGTAAGTCTCTGTCCCTACTTCTTTCCCACTAGCAGCTCATGCTGTTAATTCTTCTTTCTGCAGAAGGGAATAAGCCTGTTGGCTCCAAAAGGGGAGGGTGAAGGGGCTGGCTTTCTGCCCAAACGACATCGCAGCCTGTGAAGGCCAAACAAAAGAAGGAGAGCATTACAAGTGTAGTTAAGCCGGTTGGCCACAGAAATAGTTTGGCCACAGCAAGCCTGGGTCGTCACCCTGCTGCTGGTGAGGTGATGGAGGGCTCCAGTCAGAGCTACCCAGACCTCTTGTGTGGTAATACCCGATAAAACTGGGAGCCCTGATACTTGACATCATCTCAGCCCCATGGTTAGCATGAGCAGGCATGGTAAAAGTTTGCCTGAGTGCAGAGCTGTTCAGTGCCAGCTGTATGACACGTGTGCTGCTCGCCTTTGATGTGCATTGTGTTTGTTAGTCACAACATGTGCCTTAGCAGCTGCTCATGATGTTAAGGTTGCCTTTCGTAATGAGAAAAAAAAAAAATCAGTGGAAAAGCTGTTGTTGAAAAGGAAGACTCTAAATACTCAAAGAATATTGCTTCTGAAAATAAACAGGTTTTGAGGTATCTGATTTAAAAAAAAAAAGAGCACTTTCTCAGTTGTAATATATGAAGGAAAAATGCCAAAGCAGTAGAATTAGCATTTTGCTTGATTAATGCCATCTGATCTGTTGTACTTTATCAAGAGAATTATTGGTGTTTAGAAAAAGTACTGAAATGAATAAGGATGGGGAGCAAAATTCAATTATTCTGCTTGTATTATGTATGCCAGTAACTATATGTGTCTTAAAGACAGACAGTACAGATACTTTGAAGTGTTTAAATACCATTGGGAGAGTAGAGCAGAAATTATATATAAATAAGGATTGAAGGGACTTCTTCTTTCCTTCCTAGTGAAATGGGCAAAAACTGACTGTTTATACACTTAAAAGTCTGAGTTTCCTTTGTGTCATTGGATTTGTGGACACTGTCATGTTTGAAACTTGAATGGAGTAGGTTACTTATATTTTATATGTATAACTTTTTACACTAGCAGAGTCTTCTAGAAAAAAAAGAAGTCTCAACTTCCTGTCTCTTTGTGCATCATGGAGAAGATGTGGATACTTCTGCTGCATAATATGCATCAAAAATAATGCATCAACATATGATTCATCCATGCTCATAGATGAGAAAATCTTGTAACAAATAGTGTAAATTGATCAACTAAAGGGCTGATGCATTTCTCAACATATCCTCTGGTCACTATTTTTCCTATGAGCTCAACATCAGGTTTTACTTAATCCATCTGTGTGCTCATCTTCCTATGAACTCTTATCTTTAATCAGTATTGAAGGAAGTGTTGTACATGAGCCAGATGAATGAACCCTAGAAGAATTCAGAATTCATCGGCATACTGAGAATGTCAAGCCCTTGTACTCATTCTTAGTTCTGTAACAGAAGAATAATAACTCAGTGGCTTAACAATATGATAGCCCTCAGTTATTGGCCAATAATTACCCAAACCTGTGTGTTGAAATTGATGTCAAGAAAAACAGGTGTAGCATTCTGATTATACTTTTTCTCATTCACTTTTAGGATGAAATTACAGTCAAAGTACAGTCTGAAGCCAGACTGGCAAGAATCAATGAGACTCTCAGGGAATCAGACATGCTGGCTTCCCCAGAAATCATTTTACCAACAAATAGAAAGTAGATACTGACCTGTATTTTATATATACATTTTTATTACTACTATTATTATTATTAATGTAAAACTTTCTGTTGAAACTGTGGGAGAAGAAGTCTTAAGTAAAAATTGAGAGTATTCCCTCTTTTTGAGATACGGAGATGCTTCAGCCACAAATAACCTATCCTTTTGCCACCACTAGACAAGAAAGATGCTTGGTGTAATATCTTACACCATGGCATTTCAGATGGATATCAGTGTCCCACACATACTTAGAGAAAATGTCCTGTTTTTTTTCTTCCCAGGTTTTCAGACCCAGAACTTGACAATTCAAAATAAAACAGCTTTTTTTTTTTTTTCTTAAAAGCAAAGTTGTGTTCATCCACAGTGTGGGAGACTTTAATTAGATACTTGGGATTTCTTTTTAAACTCTGTGTTACTTGAACTATTTGACCCTAGCAGTTGGTGTTCCATATGTGGTTTTAATGTTGACCAGAAATTTTCTTCTTCCAGAACATTTTGAAGAAAAACTGACTTCGTCTTTTTTGTCTTTTCTGTCCATTCAGCTCCAAGTTGATAGCTCTTGCTTCTATTCATATAAGTCCTCAAAAAAAAAAAAAAAAGACAAGTGCACGTTTATATAGACATCATATTTCTAACATCCACATTTAGAAAACAAATTTCTCAAGTTCCTCCTATGCACACCTTCTACATTTCTTTGGATGTTACTTTTAAGAAAGTTAAGAAAATTTGTGTGTTAGATGTCACCATTTTGTAGTGACAGAGGAAAAAGTTGTAAAATAGTCTCCCAAAGGAATTGTTTAGGGAATTAAACTAGAAAAAATATTAGTGTAATTTTAAAAATAATTTTAAAAAGAAAGAAAAAAGCAGACAAGACATCTTCCAACAGTCCTGTCCCTGTTGATGGTTTATAATCCAACAAGTCTATGCATGTTTTGGCCCACAGCATGCATCTGCTACTCTCTGATACTCTCATATTCCCAGCAAAGATATTTAAGGCTTTTGGCTAACAGATTGCTACAATTGCAAGGCGTAGTGGTTCAAAGGAATATCACAATAAATGGAATTCAAGCAAGAATGAGAACTTCACGTTGTGTACTAGTTTAGATTTAATTAAATATATGTATGAAAATTTACCAAATGGTTTTCTGTGCCCCTTTTCTTTTATCCCTACTGTCTTTGCATTCCCAAAGTGCTTGATTTGTATATAAATGGGTGAGTTGCATAATGCAAATCCTGTCTCCCTTACATCTGTGCAATACTGGTCAGCATGTTGTAGACTTGATGAAAGATATTCCTCAAGTCACAGAGGAAGTTAGGTGCCTGTACTATGGGATCTTTGCTCATTCATTGTATTCTTTGAATTGTTTCTTAGATTGAAGGGAAAATTATAGAGGATACTGAAACACCAACGCCTCCTAATCCCTCTGGCCAGTGTCCTATCTGTCGCTGGAACCTGAAGCACAAGTACGATTATGTGGTAAGTTTAATGAAATAGTATTTCCCACAGGTGGATAAATATTGTTCTCGGAGGTAGTGTACTGCACAACCTGCCCCTTTCTTCTTTTGCTGGGTGTAGTAAAAATAGGCAATTCCATCTCTGCTTCCCTTGATTGTAACAAGAATAACTTCCTACATAGTAATTGCTTGCCTTGGCTGTTTGTGTTCATTGGAAAAAAAAAAAAAAAAAAAGGATTTTCTCATATCAAGTAGGAGGTTTGGAATTATGCATGTGCCCATTACTGCTGATCATCTGATCCTAGAGCCTGTATTTCTAATGTGCTTAGCTCTCCTTTAGCATTGCACTTCTAGGTGAATGGAACTGGAATGCAATATTAAGCTATCAGATTCAAGCCTGTTGTAACTCCAGAGAGGCCAAAAAACTTGATTAAATCAATTGTGTATTCGAGCACCATGGTTTCATTTTGGGTCACTGTCCACTAAGGTAGTAACTTAAAGAACTTAAGAACTTTAAAGTTCTTGATGGATATGAGGTAGAGCACACGTGCTTACTTCCCTTTCCCCCTTAGCAACAGAAAAAAACAGATTTTGATTGATGTCTTTTGCAGGAAATGATAATGAGAGTATTAATAGCACTAAATGTGGAAGATGGGGGGGAAACTATGTAATTCTTTAAAGCAAAAGCACCATAGAATAGAGAGTGTGAGGTAGAAGACACCAAATGTAGCCTCACCAGAGGTCATTCAAATACAGAGTTCGTAAAAGGACTAAGTGTTCCCACCACCCTAAAATACCAGTGCTGGAATCAGAAAAGAAAACCAGACAAGAACATCCTGTTACTAAGATTGGGTAACAGAGAAGTCAGAACAAGTTAATGCCAATGGGATTAGGGTGAAAGAGATACAAATACATCTGGAGGAAAATAAATACTTTTGAGAAAGTAAGACCATTAATGTGAGAGGAACTGAAAGCCCTGTTAGCTGCAGAGTGACTGAGCTGCTCACGTGCAGTCCTAGTGCGTGCAGAAATGAAAAACTATTTGGATATCTGGCTGGGTACTAATGACAGTCTTGCAAATGACTACTGCAAGGCAATGGGGGGGGAAAAAAAAAAAGAAAAACTAAACAGATACATACTTAAGCAATAGAAATAACTTAAGCATTGAATTAAGTACAGAGCAGTAGGCCTGGCTTGCATGTAGCCCCAAGGTGGGGCAGCGCGCTTAGTGTTTTACGTTCTGGTTTCTGAGCAATCTGGATAAGCTAAAACATGCTGAATTTGCAGGTGAGAATGAGTAAGGAGAAATGGTAGATACCATTAGCGTATGGAAAGTACTGGAAAAACAGATCTCATTTGTTTTATGTTGCCATGTTTGAATGCAGGGATTTCTTGCAAGACGCACTTCTCCGTGGTTGCTGAACTTAGCTGTGTTTGAAGTAAACCAGTCACACTGGAAAATGGTTTTCAAAGGGTAATTTAGTGTTACATACAAGTAAATATAAGGAGTCAGCAGTATTGTTAACTAGCTGGCTCTACAGATTTCTAGCAAGTATTCCATGAGTCTCACATTAGGAGCTCCAGAGAAATTATAAACTGATGCTCAGGATTGAAATAAGCTCTTGCAGAGGATCAAATCTTGGAAATTAGTATGAAGATATTTTCTACTGATGTCAGTGGTAGTAGACTCAATTGCGGAAAGAGATAACAGCCACTGAGATCCAAAGCATTGGTTTTAGATAGTGTAGTGTAGAGACTGTGTTCTAGGATTAGAAGTAGACTGTTAGTCAAATGTTACCTGGGTTTTTACTGTGAATGAAGATTATGCATTTCTTCCATAGTGAAGTTCAGTTTGATTCTTAGATCCTGACTTCTGCTGGTCAGCATAGAGGGAGAGAAAACCAAATGTGAGGAGAGGTCCTGCAGCCAGAGTATTTAGAATCATTGTTGAGACTGTTCCCAGAAATCAAGAAATCCTAGATATGTGTCCATCCTGACTGTTGCATAGTTTTTGAATGTTGATGTTTCTGAATATATACATCCAGTATATACATCTGTTGCAGAGCAGAGGAGAATCTGTACAAAAAGCTGAAGATAGTAGTATGAACTAGCATCTCCAAGTTGTAGCGTGTTCCTGCCTCAGTATTTAGAGCTATTCCTCCACGGGGCTGATGTGAACTAGGAAAGTTTCAGTTCTGGAGTAGATCACCTCTTCTGCTTGAATAAATTTGTTAAATGTTTGAATGCCAGTTGAGAATTTATGGGCTTTTAAATGTTAAGGTGAATAAAACCTCCCTTTTCTGCACAAAAGCTCTCTGCTATTTTTCTATGCTACAGCAGTGATGACTAGCAGAATCTTGAAGTGCTCAAACAATAAAGGGCAGACACATTACTGTGTGGGTAATTAAATGGTGGCACAATTTACTCGCTGGTGGTTGAATTATCCTAAAAGACAATAAATCGAGAACAGCTATTTTTGTTAAAGGCACAGGCTAGTTTATAAAGCATAAACTATAACCTGTGTTTGGTAAGAGATTAGAATAGATGGATCACAGTGGTTCTTTTGAGATTGATAAGCTGAGATCAGTCAGTTGCACAGAAGGGAAAGTGTGAGCTTTTTTGCTTGGGATGCTTGTAATTGGAATGAATAAGGCACTATGAAAAGGGAAGTGTTGAATTAGCCCCTGAGGGAGCTGAGTAATATGACCTCATAGGACTTTTCTTTTGTGATGGGCAACTAGCACAGTCTAAAGTAGTGGCATAATGAGTTACTTTAGCTGTCGGAGAACTGGGGGACCAATGTCTCCTAAGTTATTAATCAACCAAACAGGCATTGTGAGCACTCTCGGGTCATGATTCCAACTTGCCTCAGCTGTGGTATGGAGAGCTGCAGTTGTCATTGCCAGTTCAGTCCTTAGTCTCTGCTGAGGCTCAGGATAAAGGGGCCCAAGGCACAAATTCTCACAGTTTGTGATCTGGGTATGTCTATCCACTAAAAACTGAGAGTTGATTTTATTTTTTATTTTTTGTAGTCACTGGAGATTTTAAAAAATAAAATGATTTTGATCATTGTCAGGCAAGTGGGTTGAAATCTGCAGTCTTCTTAAAAATATCTAGAGGATGGTGTACAGCTCCCAGGAGTAAGAGTGAAAGGAAGAAGTATATTCTTGTGTAACTGGAAATAATGACTTGGCTGGTACAACCCAGCAGTAATTTGGCTGCGCAGACAAATTTTATTGTGGTAAGTGAAGGTTTTAATGAATTGCATATAACTCGTCAAGAACATTGCTTTTCAGATTGTCTGCAGATAGTAAAATGCAGAGATGCCTCTGCATTTCAGTTGCTAAACAAAACACTATGTATAGCACATTATTGTGAATGGATAGCAAGTTTACCCCAGACCTTTTAGAGGTGAAGGCTAAGCTTGCTGGTTTTTTGGGGTTTTTTTTGTTTGTTTTTTCTCCTTATCCACTTCAACCATCATTAGTCTGAGTTAGGCAGTAAATATGTCATCTTGCTTTAGCAGCAATTAGAGGAAACTGAACTGCAAAATTTGCCTGTTAGCCCTAGATTAATTCAATCCAAGTTGTTTTCATCAAATGCTGCAGATTACAGGGGTGGGAATCTGGGTCCAGCCTCGTGGGAGCTGTCCAGTGATTAAAGCAAAGCTGTGGTTACAGGCTTGGCTGTCCATTAGCACAGAATGTGAATTTCATGGAACATGACGGCACCATGAGAACTTGCCAGACATATTTTTTTCTTTGACTCTTCTACGTACTTGCATACTTCCCTCCACAGCTGCCCCATAAAGTTGGCTGTACCTGTCTGCTTTCTCCCAGTGGTAAGATGCATCTGTGTGATTATAATGGGAGACCAGGCACCTGGTCTGTTAACTGTGGGAATCTTCAGAAACGGACAAACCTTCTGTCGAGTATGCAGCATTTTAAGCCAAATGGCATGAGTGTGATTTGAAGCTGTGGCAGTTAGAACGTAGGCAATTTCACTTGACAAATGACTGCCGCACAGAGCTGGTCAGCTGGTGACACTGTTGCTCAGAGATAATAACAAAGAATAGATTTTCCTGATATTTTTTTCCAGTGGGAGAAAAAGCACTATCTCCCTTTACTTTTCACCTCCCCCCTTTGCATGGAAATATTCGATAACAGCCCTGTGACTCCATGAGGCGTGGTGGTAATATGAGAAAGCACTTGGACCACACACACCCTTCACTAGAGCCTGTGGCCTCCTTAGGCTTTCACTCTAGCAAAGACTGGAACAGCCTTAAACTTGCCATCATCTCCCTTTTCCCTCTTTCCCACAGAGTAATGCAGGCTAGTAGAAAAGCCTAGGAAGTTTTTCATTTCCTAGGCACTTTGAGCTGAACAGCCCTTTCTCACTTAGAGATGTGGTATGTTTGTGCTAATTGGCAAATTGAGGTGTTGGTGATTTGGAGAACTGGGTAGCTAAAGAAGATGGAAAAAGGAGGTTGAAGTCTTGCTTAGGTTTCCTGGATCTGATCCAGTGCATTTCAGGAGTGGCTGAAAGTCAGTGCCCTTGGACTGCTTGGCTGGCCCCTGCCCAACTTCCACCAACGCAGCTGGCACCGACTGATCCCCTGGTTACTTTTCTCATTGGCAAGGCAGTGTACTAGCTGGACCAAAGACACTTCTCATCCCTTTTATCCACAGATGGCCTCTTGAGAGCTTCCTGCTCGTTGCTCAGCTATGTTATTCTTGTTCTTATGATACAACATCACTGTGGATGGTGGATGATAAGTCATTTTGTATTTACAAAATGAAGGAGATGGATCTGAAAATCAGCCTGATTGTGTTAGTTGGTAGAAAGGGAGCTAGGGAAGAGGGAAATTGTTTGTCGTGATCACGATAGTGAAGATGGGATTGGGGGAAAATAAACATCTGGATTTTTGACTGCAGCATTTGTGTAACAGCATCTCATATTGCAGAATTGGTTATTACTAGAAAGTTGTACTGAGTTCTGGCAGCCCACTTCAGAGCTTAACTGGTCTCATGCAGTAGGGATGGAGTTATAAATCCAATATAGCTCTAGTTTCTGAATGCCTATTAAAAATATTTTATTCCACTTCTGATTGTTTGTCTTTGCAATGGCAGTAAATGAAGCTAGGAATGTTTCAGGGAGCTTTTTGTAAAATAGAATAGATGTGAAGTGGGAGAAGGTCTGCCTCAAACAGGCAGAGGAGTATCAAGTGCGGACATACCAGGTTCAAATTCCCAGCACGTTGAAGTGTCTGTTGTCACGTCCCTTCCAGCCTGTGAGCCACCTCTGTGTGGTCCAGCTACCTCAACTATGAACATGTTGCTAACTGAGAGTTTACTTCTCCATTACTGTAAACAAGTCTGTGAACAGATGGAGAAAAACAAGGACAGAGGCCCCAGAAGCACTTTGGGCCAACTTATGCAGACATCAGCACGTCAAGGGGACCTGCCTATGTTGGTCTGAGGGTGCACTAGCAGTGGTGGTGCGTGTGGAAGTGAAGAGCTAGATTGGTTTACTATGTGCAGTTAATGGGACACTCATGCAACAGCTGTTGCTGCTGTGCTTAGGAATTTGTAATCTCAGACCTGTGATAATATCTGATTCTAGAGATTCCTTTAATTTTGTTTTTATTAAAAGTGCTTTACATTTCTAGAGCTCTTAATTAAGAAGGTCAACAGCAGTTTAATCTAAATGATCCTTGAATCTCAGCCAAACCCTCAGTATGTTTTGAATGCTCCTTCTAAGCAGTGTGGCTCTAACATCTCTGACTAATGCATGCATACACAGGCAAAGAACTGAAAGCAGTGATTTATTCTATTAGGTCTTTCCTATCAGCACATGTTCTTTTCTTACAACAAGCTTCTTCGTGCAAGATTTTGGACTGTTTTCCTGTTCTCCACCCCTCCAGAGAGACATGAGAAAGTTCCACCATGGGAAACTGGACAAAAGTTTGAGGAATAGATACGAGAGAACAATCCTGCTCTGAGGGGAACAAGGAAAGGGCCAGAGGTGATCTAACATATCTGTGACCTTTAGGATAGCAGCTGTAATGGTGTTTCAAGTTGTGTAAACACTGCCCATCTGTAGGTCTTGTGTAACTGTGCCTCAGTACCTAGGACGCATTATCTTAGCCAGAATCTTGGAGCAAGTGACAGTGAAGTAGTAGGGATTGCAGCTGACATCATGTGTTTACAGTAGTGAAGTCAAGGGAAGTCTCAGACCATGTTAGTGACCTCACTGAGTTAAGCTGGCGGGCAAAGTGATGGCTAGCAAAACTCACTTGTTGACAAGCTGCATCTGAGATGTGTGGGAAATATGCTTTGTTTTGGTTTGCTTTGTATTGAGTTCTGTACACAGTGTGAGGATTAGCACAACACCTAAGAATCACGGCAATTAAAGGAACTATAATACATTGGTTTTGCCCTTCTCTTGCTTCTGCAGGATGTCTTGCTGTTGAGCCAGTTTATCCGTTCTGACGGAGGGATGCTGCCACGAAGGATCACAGGCCTCTGTTTGGAGGAGCACAAGAAGATTGCCGCCTGTGTGCAGATGGCACACCGTGCAGGTACCTCGCCTCCTCCTTCAGACAATATCCTTAGTGCAGGGTATAAAGCCCCATGAAAGGGCTCTCTCACCCAGTTAGTATGCTGGTGAGATTTCAGTGTCTAGTCAGCAAACCCATCATGCACCAAGTACTGGGACAGGATGACTGACCAGAAAGAAACTACTTACTCTGCTTTCTTTGTGTCTTGGTATCTGCCTTAGCAGTAGATATTTACTCCTCTACATGAGTCTACCATTGCTGAAGGACGTGGGAAATATCTCAGTCTATAGTAACTCATGATTAAACGCCAGTTTCTGAAGTGACATGTTTTAGCATAAGCTTGATCTTCTACCCATTTATGTACTTGTCTTCTATCTGCCTTGGGAAGATCTTTGTTTTTAACTGGGAGCAGATCCCAGGTTAACACAATCTGAGTATTATCCAAGTCAAATGGAGTGGAGATCTTAATAGTCAGATTTTCATCTTGAAGGTGGAATCTGATTGGACTTCAGTGCTTTATGTCCTCTTAAAAAAGCCTCTTTGGTGAGCCTAAGTCTTTGGCATGTGTTTCCTCTCAGTGTGTACACCAGAACCTCCTAACTAATCTGTGGCTAGAGTGCAGGTTTAGCTATGGCAAAAGAAAGAATAAATACTTTTTCTGCTCTGGTTGTGTTTTAGCAGTAGGGATCTGGGTTGCCTGGCTTATGAGATTTAAGTAACTTGTAGATGCTATAGATGCAACAAAGGCACTGTAAAGTATTCTCACGCCTTTCTTTTTCTATCTCAGGTTTGCTGCCAAACCACAGGCCTCTACTTCCTGAAGGGCATGTTCCCAGGAAACCCAAGTTGAACAGGTGAATAGTCTTGTCTTTCCATGTCTCTCTTTTTCAGGAATAGGTTAGAAGAGGAAAAGCAGTTCCTTATAACTGGCTAGAACATGCCTTACGCAACGGGTCTTATCAAGAATACGTATCTACTATCATGAAGTACTTTCATTAGACTTTTAAGGACAAACTGCATCGCGTTCAATCAGTCCATCCCCACAGGATGAAAGCCACACATTAGTCTGCCCTCCCTTCTTCAGCTGCACTTGCCTCCTGTTCATTAATATTCAGTAGGGCAGACATGAGAGGCTGCCGCAGAAATGGAGTCACAGCATCACAGAGCAGTTGAGGTTGAACAGATACTGTGGAGACTATTTAGTCATCACCTTCTGCTCAAGCAGGGTCACTTATTGCTGATTAACCAAGAATGCCTAGCCAAATTTTAAATATCTCCAAGGATAGACCATTCACAGTTTCTCTGGGCAGCTTGTTCCAGAGTTCAACCACTCACAGTTAAGAAGGTACTTTCTTAAATATGGATGACATTTCTTTTAATTTATGTGCATTGCCTCTTGTCTTTTTGCTGGGCACCACAGAGAAGAGCCTGGCTGCCTTCTTTACACCTTCCTTTCAGCTATTTATAAGCACTGATAAGACTCTCTCTGAGCCTTCTTGTGTCCAGAATAAACAGTCCCTTCTCTCTCAGCCTTTCAGTGTCCGGCCCCCAACTGCACTTGGGACAAAAGGGTGCTCAGGATGGGTACCAGCAATGTGTTGGGGTGAGCAGCTAGCAAGGGCCTGACATAAGCTTGTTTTACTGTGCTCCATCTCCATTTGCCCTTTCTGACTGCAAGCTGTGATTCGTCCTCAGCCTGCCCTTCCTGTGTAACAGGCTGTCTTCCCCCTCCCAGGACTGAATGGCCCCTGGCCTTTGGGGGCGAACCGAAAGGCTGCTGAAGGCTGCTGTCACCTTCTGCGCTTTGCTCAGCGTTAGGAGGTGCTAATCCCCTGTTTATGGCCTCACACTCTGTTTCCATGGGGATGTCAGAGCGGTTTATGAACCCTGCATTAGCAAGCCATGGGGTTACCAGAGGCCATGGGGCTGTTGCTGGGAGAGCTGAGGCTTCAGGGTTTGGGGCAGTCAAAGACTCCTTCCTGCATTTCAGGTCTGATGCTCTGCAGTGGAGATCTGAGGCAGGCCTTGGAAATGTCCCTGAGATACTGGCAGGCTGTGCATTGAGTATTGGGTGGAATCAAACTGGAGGACTCTACATTTGGTGCAGCCTTGTTTCCATCAGATACTTTGTTCCTGTATCTTAAAAGTCTTTGGGATTCTTTAGTTGGTGCATCTATCCAGCAGCTATGGGGTGGAGCACATTATCTAGTTAGCATTCACATAGCAACCCTGCATAGCAGGTCGAGACAGGAAATGGTAAATCCTGTATCTTGCTGGAATCGCACCAGGACTCCAGGTCTAATGCCTTGAATTTTATAAATTGTTTCTTAGAATTTTAGTGAGAACAAAAGATACTTCAAGATATGTTCAACATGGAAGTAGGTGCCTCCACCTCTAAAATTAAGATATTTTAATTAGTGATTAGTATCCACACCTTCCCTGTTGTATTGCTAGTCCCTCCTTACACCACATGATTTTTTTCTTTCCAGCAAGGGAATGTAACAAGCAGATTGCAGACGGTTGAGGAAAAGAATAAAGCTATTGTTGAGGAGATGGAACAGCAGTGAAATAGGCAGTCTTTGGGGTCTGAATGGAGACAATGGGAAGGGATCAAGAAATTTTATTGGAAGCTTTGGTAGTGGTGGAGCTAGAACTAAATAAGTCCTGAAGCCAGGTAGAGTGCAGGGGTACTTCAGGAGTGGTCCTCTACAAATTAACTTCTCAGTCTGTTGGAAGGGGAAAATCTGTATCTCCTTGGAAATCTTATCCAGTGTGGCTCTATGAGAGTTTTAACTATGCCTGCTCCTTCCTGGACTTTCCACGTTGTTCTGTGGAACCGTAGCTGGCACTGGTTGAAGCAAGAGACGTTAACCAACATGTGGTGATGCCAAATGCAAGTGAGCCAGCAGGGGCAGAATTGGGCTGGGACATGTGTGTGAAGCAAGCTGCCATGTTCAGTGCCATGAGAACCTGATCAGGTCATCCTGTAATCCTGTCTGCCATAATACCAGGACTGCCCACCTAACGGAGCCTGTCTCTTCGCTGCATTGGAGGCCTGCTGGGTTTTCAAGTGCAGGTAGCCTATCATAGTAGGTGCTGTATTGAACAATTAGGTGATGTATTTTCCAGATCTTTGAGATTCAGCTTTTCTTGAGATCCCTGTATTGACTGCTGTAGAAGTCTTTATCTCTGTTTAAATGAGAAGTAACTGCTTTATTTTGCACTGCTACTGTAGCCCTGGGAATGCCAATGGAGAAAAAATGAGCGGTCATGTAATATGCAGTTGTAGCCCAAGATGCAATCCGATACTTGTTAAAGCTTTTCCAAGACTAGAATACAGCTAATGTACATTCCTTAGTGCTAGTTTGACCAGCCCGTGTACTCTCCAGCTCAACCTGCAGTAATGGCTTCTTCGATTCACCATCAGTGGGTCTGCTCTGTGCGTGGTGTTGAAATAGACTCTTCTGCTCTCTATCTCCTCTAAAAGCCCTGACCACCCTTTTAACAAGGATCAGGGATGGTGCCCTGCAGTTGATCTATTGATGTGAAGTTTGGATTTCATGCTTTTCTGGTGCTTACAAGCAGAATCACTGTTATATTTTCTGAAGTGGTTTTATTGTCTCCATTGTACATACTTCAGACATTCTCTCTTACATGCCCCAGAATTGTCTGCATATTGGTAAGAATTTACCTGTTTTGTACTGGGTCATTTGACAGGCAGCTATTTCTGGGATGCAAGAGTAAGAGCAGAATGCTTTTGGAAGCAGCGATCTGCTGATTCCAGCTTGTTCTTGGTCATGCAGCTCTAGCACAGAGTGGATGTGGTCACATCCATCCATCTAGGATGTAATGTAACATAGAGAAGGAGATGGGGAACTGCAAAAGAAGGTATAACATGAAAATGGAATGCCAGTTTGAGCCACGCTCTGCCATCATGGTGGTGGGTGATGTGTGGAGCAGCTTGGGTCAGAATTTAACTGAGGGGCACTCCACAGCTCTGTTCTACTCCCTGCATTTGGAATGCTGTCCAGGTAAAACCCACTGTGGCATTCCTTATTTCTTGGATTTAGTTCTTTTCACATTCTGCCTGATTTGTTTTTGATGATGAAAGCTCATGAATATTATTGCTTAACTGCTTTATTTGCTGTGGGCTCTTCTTTAGAAATACGGCCATCAGAGTTTCTGCATCATCCATAAACTCTTCAGTCTACTGTCCTCTCCCTCTCTTTCATAACATTTATCTACAGAACTTAGGCATGAAATCAGTGAAGATTACTCCTGTCATTTCAGAATTAGTCCCTATGGTTCATTTATTTGGCCCAGTCTGGGGCTTTCACTGTTTCCAAGGGTTGATTCTACAAGCAAACTTGTCTTGTAGCCAAAGCTTGTTCCCTCAGCCCCAGTCTGAGTTCTCCCTTTCATAACTTCCTGTTGTTACTTCTTATTTTTGAGTCCGTTTATGCTCCAGCCTGGCATGTTCTAGTAAAGTGCTGCAGCAACAAAATATTGGGTTGAGGACATTTTCAGGGATGACACCAACACTGTATGGAGTGACAGGCTGTTTGCAGATTCCAGGGTCGTATGTGCAGGCCATCACACACCAAAACCATTTGAGAAGCTGTCAAGTACAGCTGCAGGCCACACTTCTGTACTTGCTTTCAAAGAGTGGAAACCTGAACAACTCGGCAGTTTTGTTTATAGCATGGAGTTTGGATATTGTGGACTAACTATCCAGAACAGGCACCGAGTTCAGGCCATCATCAGATGCTTTCTTAATGTGAATATACCACTCTTTTTCTTCTGGTAGGCCCCTATTGTTGGTTAAAGTACAGTATTGAGAAGTTGTTCCCTTCCCCAACATGTTCCCACAGGTTCCCTGAGTCATCCGTACTTTTGTCAGCAAGACGTGCTGTACATGTGGAATATGTGATTTTAAGTTCTCAGTTACTATTCCATTTTCAGCTTCCTACTGAAGAACAGAAATTGGCACAGCTAATATCCAGGTCAGTCCTTCCTCCGCATGAACTGGAGAATTTGCTATGTGTCAGGGAAGAGGCAGGTTCCATATGAACTCCTCGTGAATTATAAAGTTCTCAGGCTCTGCAGACACCTCTCATCCCTCAGAGCAGAATCTGATTTCACTGCTATCAGTGTTTTATTCCAGCAGCTTGTGGTTTCTCTCATCTGTATGGAAACTGTGTGTGCATAGCATGTGAATTCAAAAGAGCAAAGAGCTGGAGCGGCTGCAGGTGAGCAAAACCAAGAAATGTCAAGGGAAGGGATGTGGCAGGGAGGAGGCAGTCTTGCCAGCACTTTGATAGAATGCTTCCTGCACAGTCTGTAGCCCACTGCCTTCTGCTCTTAATCCAAACAAGAGACGGACTGAAAAAGTTCAATGAGGGTTCAGAAGTTCAGCCTTGAACCGCACCAGCATACTTGGGCTGCACACAGAGCTGCAGTAGCCCCACATGCAGATAATTTCTCTTACCCAGCACATAGAATTTCTGTGCTTATTTCAAGGTGTTAAGCAGCAGCCTCAAGGTGGGAAGGGTTTGGGGCCCTCCTGCTCATAGAATAAAATCCATGGAAACTGATTTCTATGCGCCACAGATATTTTAGGTGACTGCCGTGACTGTGGCTGACTAATTACAGCTTTTTCCATGCATTTTATGTCTTGCCATTTCCAGTCATAGGAATGTGACAAAGATTTCCATCTTGCTTTGTCCAAACTAGTGACTAGTATCTGAAGTCTAGGGATTCTGGTTGTTCTCTGGGATCCCACCATACTCAAGGTGGCAAACAGAGCCCTGGGGTCGGTTGCTGCTCTCTGAGATTGCATTTCTTTCCTCCTTTGTCCAGAATGAGAGCTCTGCATACTGAGATAACAGGTTAGGAGATTGGACACCAGCTGCATATGGCATCCACACGGAGACTGTGTCCTGACAACCCTCAACTGATTGAGAAAATTTAGACCATCTGGCAGTGTATGTCTGTAGGTTATTGTAAAAGCTCCCCAAGACAAACCAGGTGGCCTGCTACAATGGAAAGTTGGGTGACTTGGCTAGAAAAGGGTGCATGATTTCTTGAAACAATAGATTACATGGACAGTAGAGTTCACAGGAAAGTCCTGTGTGCTGGGCTTTGAAGCTCTCGTATATGAGCTTTGTGGATTCTTTTTACTCTTGGGGACAAAAAAGAAATCTATTCTGTGAAACAGTAGGAACTGGGGTTAGTAAAAGAGGAAAAGAAACTTTGTAGACTGAGTGCTCCCAGGCATTAGGCTTTTGCTATTGCTGAATCAAGGTTTAAAAAAAAAAAAAAAAAATACAAAAAAAAGCAGCAAACAAAATAGGACAAGTTTGAGTTTGGGACAAAGCAAGTATTAAAAGTGCTAAAAGCAAATGTGCTTCAGGAAGGGAAAGCGTCCAAATGTCTGTTTCAGCTAACAATGAAAAGCCCCAGCCTGCAGTCCCCAAAGGAAGCTAAAAGCCTGGACCAGAGGGCTGGATTAGACCTGCTCAAAGGAGAAATAACAAAAGCTTTAAAATCAGGCCATTACTAAATCCTCCTTCCTATGCAGAATTGGGGTGTGCACTTCCAGCCCCCACACAGAAACAGAGGGATTTCTTAAAAAGCCACTGTCTGTCTAAACCTGCACACAGCATTGATGTGTATCTCGCATTCACACATTTGCTTCTCTCCCAGTGAGAACATTCATTATCATGGGACCACTTTCCTGTAAACGTGCAGACACGTGACCAGAACTGCACTTGGCATATTGATGCATTAAAACAATTTCAGATTTTTTTTTTCTTTCTTTGTTGTAACTGCAGTCTTGCGATACCAAAACTTGTGCTACAGACTTCCCTTCACGGAAGTGTGAGAAGATGCAGCCCCATGTGCCTGTCAAATAACTCTACGCCTTCTTCTGAAAAAAGCTGCCTTACATTGGCTCTTTCCCAAGTAGGGACCTGTGTTTGGTCTCTGTGAACTCCCCCTACGTTTGGAATGAGAGATAGGAGTCTCTCTGACTTCCTGTCCTCATATTGTTACGTAAGGAATTCCGCTAATGCAGCAGCATAACATTAAAATTCAAAAGGGGCTAATATAATGCATTTATGTGAGGAAAAACTAACTGAACTTTGTTTCACGCCATCTTTTGAATCCCTCTTGCCATTTTAACTATCATAAACTCCTGAAAGTAAAAGCTTTCAGGTTTGAAAGTGGCTTCATTTCAGTGGCAGGAACCTCTAAATGTGATCCATTTTTTCAATCTGTATTGTTCAGGATCGCTGGGGAAGAAAAGTAGTAGGAAAATGTGTTGCTGTTACATAGTCTGTAGCTGCCTGGCATAGCAAGCTTTCTTTGTAGTTCCTGGGAATCTGCCACATGCCTTCAAATAAATGCACTACATGGTCTCTGTCCAAAGTTCTTAATATCTCAGATTTGCATGATGCAAATGAAAGGTAACAATGCTGTTTGGGGAGAGGATGACTGATTAAGGTTACATTAAGACCATGGGATTACTCAACATAGGCATGCAAACATTGCTGGACGAAGTTTATCAGACTGTTCCAAATTCTAATTTGTTGGAGCATTGTTTGTGCAGATTATGCTGGGGTTTTACTTTGGATCTTTATTGTCTGAAAAGACTCTTCTTTCTCTAAGGACCTCTGTTCCCTCTCTACTGGTAGCAAAAGATTTAAAGCCTAACAAAACTCCAGGCCACCCAGCCGCAGGGTAAGATTTCCAGTAACCAATTCTGAATCTGAAATCCCCTGCCAGTTTGCAAAGCCAAGTCTAAAGCTTCAAATGGTAAAAAAGCAGAGGACATTTGCCAGACGTTACTCCGGACAGAGATTTGCAGTTGCGCAAGTTCAATTATAGTACCTCTTCCATTGCAGGTTCTGACTTCCTGCAGCAGCAAACTGGAATAGTATTATAAAGAGAATGCTAAAGCAAATTCGAGCATATGAAAATGCAAGACTAGGCCAGAATCCCATCCTGTGGAAAAGAAATACCCATTGATCCACTGAAAGCAAACTAGTTCTTTTCTAGAGACTATTTTACACTGAACTTGGCCTTTGTAACTAGTTTACTTTATTGAGGCAAGCTCTTGAAATGACATCTCCTCTAGAGAGTGGATGGACTCACTCTTGAACTTAGTTGCAATGGAGGGATTCAGCACTCTGCATTAGGTACAGGTGGACTTGCCAGCAGCCTGGAGATTACACCTGATTTGTTTCACACGACTGGAAGTCAGGCAGGTGCCAGTGGCTACAGTACAGCAGAGGTGCAGCAGTTCCAAAACAGATAGTCCTTTTCAGTGGTTCCCTTTTGAACTGAGAGAGTTCTGCTCATCCTTACTGCTTTCATAAAGAGGCATGTGGAGAGGCAAAGGCAAGCAAATGAGTTTCAGCTTCTGCTTTGACTAAAGCTGTTTTTCCGTGATCAGTCTCAACTTGAAATACGTTTGTATTGTTTTGACAGGTATCTGACTCGCTGGTCCGTCAGATCTGCAAAGCCCATCTGGAAGAGGGGCCCCAAGTGGTGCAAAGTTCCCATGCCAGTTGGACACCTTCTTCTGAAGGATAATGTCAAATTTATACACAAGCCGCTTTATTACAACCACTAGATTCCTGAACTGGCACAGTCAATGAGCACAGCTGTTTTACACTGTTCTGCCTTTTTGTTTGCAAGGTTGCTGGTATTTCCAAATTCAGAAACTCTCATTAGTGCTCTGTATTTTCTCCGGTGAATAAGCTGTGACGTTCCTCAAGGAAAACACAGGATTCAGCAAAGCAGAATTCAACGTTAAGAATGATTTTGGAGAAAGCAGGGGGCAAAGATTTTACCTCAAAGCCAGGAAGGCTTCTGTGTCACTGTAGTCTACTGCTGGGTTTGGAAAGATGGTTTCCTTCTTTTCCCAGAAATAAATGGTAATTCCCCTTTAATGTGTTTCAATTTGGATTTGCCTCATTTGGGCTGTTGTATCTCTGACACTGATAGAAGAGAAAACCTCCTGCAGCACTGTGAATTCTCAGCAGTAACAAGTTATGTTAATGACTACCAAAGTGAAATATTTTTATAATCTGTACTATCCGTAATTTGCAGCAGAAATCACATGGCAGTGGCAGGTGTATTTCTTACACATCCACTTCAGTATTCCTAGCTTGTGCATCCTTCCTGAATCAAGCAAATACAGAATGTTGATATTCTTGACAACTGGACTTGCTTTTTCTCCCTGCAAATGCAGTTTCTACGTTTTCCATGTCAGTGATGAGGGTCCTTCTCAGGATAGTTTTGGGCTGACACAGATGTGCATAATTTTCCATCCCATAAGTAAAAGGTGGCACCATTTCTGTCCTTGTATAATATCTGTATGCAACTTCCACTGATCATTTCACTTAAGAAGTGCTAATTAAGGACCTCATATGAAAGGCTTATTAAATTATTAGGGTCATTATTGGTTCCATTTCTTTGATACTTATCTGAAAGCTACAAATCAACACCTCCTTTTATATTCCTGGGGCAGGGGAGAAGGACTGCGGTGGGTTCTGCCCAACTATTAAACAGTACACAAGGCTTGTATCAGAATCACCAGTTAATACTTACTGGTATGGACAGGAACAAAGAATTGGGATAAACCCATGTTACCTGGGAAATCAAATTAGTTTATAATGGGTTTTTTGTTGTTGTTGTTTTTGTTTTTTTGCTTCTGTGAAACGGAAGCCCTGAATTTAGCCCCTTGAACTGGCTAAGATGTTTTGGATTTGGGAAAGAACTGACACTTCATTCACCATACTGAGTTAAAATCTCTGGGCTAGCCATCTCTGTTTTGTGAAGCTTTGAAACCTTCAGCCCTTCAGAATGGAAAAGATTTTTTCCTGAAATAAGCTGGAAAGACCACACTAATTTTTGTGAAGCCTAACACCTGGAAAACAAAACACACTCCTGTCTTCACGATCCCTTAGAGTAAGCAACAGCTTTTTACTCTGACTCCAAAGCAAAAGCTCTGCTTTTGTTTGGCATTCATCGGTGACAGCAGGCATTCATTTATGTTCCTCCAGATGAGTTTTTGTTTAAAGCATCATGTCTCTGTACACAATCAGATGGCCCAGGTTTGATTTCTGACCTAAGACTTAGCTCTTCATGGAAGAAAATGTCATTTGTTACTAGCTGAAGGATCTGTAGTGACACAGGGAATTTAATCAGGAGCTGAGGATTACACACTATGAAATCCTAGGAAAAGAATCAAGGCGCAAAAGAATCCAGCTCACAGTGCAGAGGTTTCATGCATTTAGTAGAATAAGCTATAAACAAAGATCTCCCAAATATAAATTCTGAATATTCTTGAGTGATCATCCCAGAGAAGTGTTTCACAGCATGAAAGGCAGATCTAAGTTCTTCTCACCAGTGCCACAGTAGATGTAGCCATATTGCTTAGTCATTGGGACATGGTAGAATGTCAGTCCAAGCCACAGCAGACTTCTCAAGACCACCACAGTGCATCCCTTCTCAAGCTGGACAGTCCAGGAGCCTGTAAGAGAACATGAACTAATGTATCACTGCAAAAAGAAAGACTGAATTCCTGGGGCAGGGGAGAAGTACTGCGGTGGGTTCTGCCCAACTATTAAACAGTACACAAGACTGCATCCATATATTGGATGTTCCTAGCACCCAAAAAGAGGAAAATCAGACCAAAAACCTCAATGTCCTTTCTTCTTTTGACAGTTCTGCATTACTGGCTGCATTTATTTCCAGGTGTCTGGTTTTGCACTAGCACAGTAATACAACCCTAACAGTAGTGTCACATGGATCACAGGAAGGGCACCCTAGAGCTCCAGATTTGTATATTTTATCTCTAAGAGAAGAGGCTACTGTTTGGCTGTTGCTGAACGGGCAGCAGTTACTTTAGCAAGCCCTGGTACCTATTTGGTCCAGCTACTAGCTAAATGGCAATCCTGTGAATATTTGCCCAGGTATGAAATTTTTTCTCAGACTGGTAGCATTAGTAGTGGGAAGAAGAAGGCACTCCAGGGAAGACTGGTTTCTCTATTGCAGGAACTGAGAAGGAGGAAGAAAAGAAAGCTAAAAGCAGGATGCTTCCTATCTCAGAAACTTACAGAAAATGTTAATTCTCTTCACTCTTTTTTGGTTTCATTGTTGACAAGGATGTGCATAGTAGGGGCAAAGAAATTAGTTTCAGCAATAATTTTGCCTTGGCTTTGCAGAGAAAGTCCAGAGCCAGTGTGAAAATGCAGTTTCTCCTGGATGCAAGGAGCTCTGAGCCACCGAGTATTGTTTTATATTTGACACAACAACCTGGGAACAATGCCAGAGGGAAGGGGGCTTGAGCATCAATTTGGATTCAGTGCTGGGGTAAGAAACTTCCAGGAGAAGAAAATAAATAACATCTTCAGTGCCAAATGCCTAGATGCTGCTATATAGGGAAGAAGATTCCTGCTGAATCCCCATTTAAAAGCAGAAGCAGCAGACCCAAATTAAAAAAAAAAAAAGAGCTGTCTGGACACTACTGGCCTAGTCAAGTGCTGAGCCTATATGGTGAGCTAAAAGCTGCCAACTGAAGAGTAAGCAGAAAGCCCATAATGTTTTGGGTCAGTTAGAAGATATTCTTTCTTGTAGATAATTCCAGGGTCTTCAGTTTATGCTATGACTCACGTTACTGTTGTCATGGTTAGCTTGGAGAAGGGCTTCTGTGATTGCTGCCAGCTGCCAATCCTCCCTCTCCCAGTAACTTCTGACTCTTGGCCAATTGCATCTGATGGAGGGCTGAGGGGCTTAAACATCACAAGATCCTACAAGAGGTCTCCGTGATGTATGGTCTAGGAATCCAGGGTGACTGCAACTCCTGAAGCTATGTATGTGGTCTGCCAGCAGGTGCAGAAAGTACATGCTGTTTGGCTTGCCTGGCAGTCAAAAAGCAGCAGCTAGCTGGGCACTCAGTGTTTGCATGTCTTCAATCTTTTGCACATTTACAGTACATATAGTCTCTTACCCACTTGACAGCTAACAGTTGATTTCTTGAAGGAGGAAGAATGTGACCAGGGATGTTGAAAGCAAATGTATATATGATGTCTGCAGAATGACAAAGGAATAACACAATTCAAAGTCCTGTAAGACCAGGTGTCATGAGTTGTTCCAAGCACCTGATACCTGTTCTCTTCATATTTCTGTTCTTTTCAGAAGTTTCTTGGACAAGATTTTTTCCTGTCTTTCAGTAGAAAGTTCCTTAGGCATGTTATATCGTAATATGCACAACATAATTCCTGTGTGATCTTTGACCTGATATCCTTTCAAGTACCGTCTTCAGTTACATGCAGACATGGAATCAAATGAACCACAAGTTCCCCTTCACCTTCTGTGACAGTCAATGAACTTTCTGATAAACTGACTGTATGGAAGTACAAAGAAGATATTAACAGTCTTTAAAGACTTGGGAGATTTTTGCACTGAAGAGTTTACTTCTGACTCAGTTCCATGTTTACGCTACAGACAAACAACTGGAATCACCATAAAGCAAAGCACTCACTATTTAATACAGGGCAGAATCAGTACAGGTGTATGGCATCTCTGCAAGTTACTGCACTGTGGAAGAGTTAATGTGCAGGTCCTACTTAAAACATGAACTAGCGTCTCTACAAACAGTGGTTTCATACAAGACACCCCCAAGTCTCCCAAACCGGAATGGATCTTTGTCATAGCTGGAATAAATGCACACACTATGGTTCAGCCACTGAGATTACGCATTATGACTGATTGAGTCTTCTACAAAATCCACAGGTACCTAAGCAACTTCACTGCTTGAATGATGTGGAAGCCTAGCTGAAGAACACTTCCAGGACAAGGCAGATCACCCAGTGACTGAAGCCCATGACTGAAGTACTACAGCCATCTGCTGTCAGAGCAGAATCTTTCAAACAACTTCTTGAACTTTTAAGGTTTTCAGCATTTGCTGTCAGCACTAGCTAGACAACATTTGAGGGTGTTGGATAAGTGGAAAACAAATAGATCTGAATGTAATTGTGACAGATAACTTTCAATTTCTCCATGGAACACTGAACTGACTTTTCTTTCAGTGCAGGGTTTTTGCAGCTTCAGCCTGCAGAAAAGATCTGCAGCCCTCCATCGAGATATTGGTGTTTCTTGCTGCAGCTTTACGTGGTGGTTTGTAGGGAGGACTGTAAACTGTTGAAAGACTTTCTCTGGCTATGGAATGGAGAACTCCCATTGTCTTTGACTCTGAACCAATCCTCCAAGAAGCAAGTCTGTCAAGGATGGTACTGTAACTTGCCTTGCTGAATGGTGAAAGCCCTTGGGGGTCATCTAGTTTGCTAATGCTTCCCAATATAATGAAAGCATCCAGCACCTTCAGTACATGTGATAACTTGTGTATATGTGTGTATATGTTCATGTACACAGATGAATGCTTTGCCCTAAACTATTTGTAGTCAAGAACAAAAAGAAATGCCTGGAGCATGACAAGTGGGGAAGGTGAGAGGGAAGACAGGGATGCTAATGCTCTCAGTTCCTACATTTGGATTCAGGCTTTTTTGTTGAACAGATTCACAGAAAAGATATAGTAAATCAAGTTTTGCTTGATTAAATCCACTTATCTACACTCAGGGGAAATATACTACATGAATCCATGATCTCCTCAGAACGTGTATCTAGTGTCACACAGGCTTATCAATCTCCCTGGAGTATTCAACAATTAACTCTGCTGATCAAAGGAACTTCCTATATACCTTCAGACCTGGCAGAAATGAACAGATGTAATGGAAGACAGCTTCATACACTTTTATGCTAGATCTCTGAAGGTTGTGATGGACAACTGCTTCATTTTCCTACCATCAAGCTGCAATCTCTCAAAGGACTCAGATTTGTCATTTCATAAATACAAGACCTTTAGGGAATATCGTTATACTTCACAGCTTTTCTCTGATCCCTGATTCTGCATTTAGTTCTATGCAAATATGGGCAATAAAGTTTTACTGATGCTGTGCAAGTCTTTCTGTGAAATGAGAATCTGAGCAAAGCAAGCAGCGTACTTGAGGGCAATCCCAAATAGATTACTGCAACTGAAAGAATGAGAAGTAAACGCCTGAAGCTCTAATTCCATCTGCACTCAGATCCTGTTTTCAGCCACAATGATGACTAGTCATTGAGCTAATATTTATTCTGCAGAGCCAAACAGCAGCAGCAATGCTACTTTCCACCTTTTGCTAAGCAGATCACTGGGGAGATTTCTCTATTGCAGCTATCAAAAGTGATTTATTCAGTATATTTTTCCAGACTGGACTTCTGCAGTGCACAAAACTCATTCTGTGAGAGAAACTGTGTTTGAAACACAGTGCTGGCATTGCCTTCTAAGAAGACATCACAATCAAGTTCTGGAACCTGCCTTCTTTTTTTGGACCTTTTCTCTAAAGGTTAGTTGAATTGCAGTCTAGTATCTCAGTACTGATTTTTTCCACACCACACCGTGTTAGCTGCATTCAAAGAAATAGTCCAGAAAACAAAGATAATATTTGAACTCAAGAGGTATGGAGTCATTCTCCATGAAAGATCCGAGACAACTGCATTCTCTTCCATCATAGCTCCAATCTCATAATCAATCTTTGAACATGATGCTTTGTCAGGACTACTTTTCTTGTAGGAGTTTTAAATAATGATGTCATAAATCACTCTAAAGCTTTTAATCAATAGCTAATGAACAGTATAAAATAATAGCTTAAAATGAATATTCCTTTTTTCTCCTTCAAGGGAAAACTTTTGAAATGCATTCAGTAGTATGGTATTAAAAAGAATCAGGGGAATTATGAAAATTATATGCTTCATTTATCTTCTTTCTTTTTTTAAGCTTCCCTGCTATAATCAGTGGTTCTTACCATTTAATGAGTAAAATCATTACATAGGTAGGTGTAGGTCTGTATTAATATAATGAAGTGGGA
>JAOWBP010001760.1:27586638-27596946 GCA_028571105.1 Tragopan temminckii
GCCCCCCGAGGCCTCCGGTGGTTTCTCGGCACCTATGTGCTAAAGGGGAGGGGGCACCTCGGCTGGGTTTAATCCCCTTTATCCAAAGATAGTCGCTAGGTGGAGGGGCCTGCCTGCACCGAACGCCTGCGGTGTTCCACCAGGCGAACCCCATCCCGCTCGCTGGGAAGGCGTTTGAAGGGCAAAAAGGCAGCTTCATCTGCGGGGTTACCGCAGCATTCCGCGGCCGAGCTCCTTCGCTCGTGTTCCCGCAGCGTTGCCCTGCACGTGATGTAGCAGCTCCACGCGCGTGTCGGCACGCAGAAATGTCCCTCCTGCCGCCACCCTCCGCAGGGCGGGCACCCGGAGCTGGGGCTGCACGATGGGGAAGGCACGGTGAAAGACAAGGCCGTGTTATCGCTGGGAAGCAGCAGGTATTCCAGCACCGTGCCACAGCTCTGCGATACAGGCGAAGCGTTGGCTCTATAGAGGCACCTGCTGGCTGAGAGGAACACACGGAGCAAACAACAAAAAAAAAAATCAATCTTTGATTTCGGCAGATCTTAGACCCGTTCTCCACTTTGTTCGTATTTAAACACGAAAAAAATGTTCCCCTTGGTACGGGACAGGGGGATGTGCCCATCCCCTGGAAGGTTGGGAGGTGAGCGAGGGCTCTGCCCGGCCCCATCAGCTCCAGCCCCATCTGCCCCATGCAGCCTTTGGTGCCATGCGTGCGGCCACCCCTTCTGTTTCTCCACCGCCGGGGACAAACCCAGCCTGGAGTAGGACCTAGGCCTTCAGGGACCACAGAGGAGGGGTGGCCTTTGTTCAGGCATTGCAAAAGAATCCTTTCTCATTTGCTCTCTCTTCTCTCTCTCTCTCTTTTTTTAAAACTAATTGTTGCAAAGAGTCTCTGAAGAAACAAATATCTGTCCAAAACAACTGGAGTTTCCCGTATTCGGACCGCGATTGCCAAAAAGCGTTCTCCAAGAGATAGGGAGGCTGCGTGCATCCCCCAGAGGAGCAGAGGGGATGTTTAGTTGCTGGAGGTAATGCCAAATGGGAGATCCCAGGGGCAGGGGCTGCTTCTGGCAATGCCACAGTTCACTGCAAGCAGCTCTGCCTCCCGCCAGCCCTCTGCTTGTGGGCCATCAGAAAGCAGATGAGTCTTTATGTGGTAGAAGAGGGTCCTGGGGGCCTTTTTTTTTTCTCCCACTAGGTGAGCGATTTATGAATGAATGTGGTTCTGCTGCAAACAAGCTGCAGTTTCCCCCCTCCCTCTGGATGGATGAAATCCCCAAAGCTACTGCACTTTGGAAAGTCCCACACAGAAACCCAACAGAAAAGATTAAATCCAGCAGTGCAGAGGGAGAGCCTTACCCCCTTAAAGCTACAATGTACTGTAAATAATGTACAGAACCCAGCTTCTAAAATTACCACTACGAGATTGCTCACGGCATCTTAGGTTTCGTCTGGATCCTGTGATCTTCCCACCTGCCAACATCCTGTTACCAGGAGAGCGGTGCGTGTGAAGGTTGTGCAAATGGTCATGCACTTGCACAAACCCTGGCACGAGCGTGGGCACTCATGTGCCTCCCGTGTTAGAGTTACACCGTAATAAATACGGGGACAGGAGATGCTGACATTGCCACAGGATCTGCAGCGCTCACCAAAAAAAGCAAACGCGTGTCTGTGCTGCGCTGCATCGGGAGCCGTGGGATCCTCCTCACGTCAACGGCTCCTGAGACGGAAAGGGAGACGGAATCGAGGGACAGGAGTTTAAATATGGAACACTGAAAAGCAGGAGCTCCACGTTTAGGCACATCAGTAAGGTGCGTGGTTCGCAGAGAGGCTGAGTGACGGCACGCTCGGAGCTGTGAGATGCGGAGAACTTTGCAGAACCTGACCATCATTGAGGACTTCATCTTGGAGACTGGATTCAGGGGAAGCGTTGGCATGGACTTCAAAGAGCACAAGATCAAGCCCGTATTGAGGGGCTCAAAATCCAAATGTAGGAGCCTAAATGTAGGTGTCCATTTTTTAATACCTCGTCCCATGCTAGTAATACCCTCTGTCCCATTCCTCTGACCTGAAAAGAGAGGAACGTAGGTAACCTCACCGGCTCTCCTCACAGAACCTGTGGCCGAAAAGGGGGAAATCCAAGAAACACATTCCCCGTGCTTTGTTTATTTTCCTCCCCTCTCTCAGGTCCCCAAAATAACAGCCAGAGTGCTGCTCGTGGGGGAGCTCAGCCCCACTTTGAAATTGGAACAGGAAATGTGAGAAATGTGGACGTTAAAAAGCAAATGAAACAAAACAATATTTTCTTAGAACTCCATCTCATGGGCAAGTCTGGGGGGAATCTGGATTTGGATAATCTAAATTAGGAGAGAAGTCAGGGAAACAAAGAGTAATTTTAAGCAGTTGAGTGCCAGAGCTATTTCTTAACACGCTGCTCGCTCTGATTTCAAATACGGTCCCTCGGCGCTCAGCCCAGGAACAGTGCGAGGAAGTGGAAAGAAGGCCGGAATGGAGCGGGCTGCTGGGAGAGGCAGCAAGGTGAGCAGAGCCCAGTGCTCCTGGGAGTATTTTGGGTGCTTCCTTTGCTACAAGAAGCCATAACGATGGGAGAGTGACCACCAGGCTATGGTCACGTCGCCGGCAGCACCATCACAAGGCAGTGAATTGATAAACTGCATGATTCCCATTATTGGGATTATTTTTGCTTCAGTTGTGCTGACAGGGAAGGGAGCAGCTGCAGGTATAACAAAAGGTTGCTCTGCCGAGACGCTTTGCCAACGCTCCCTCTGCTGTGGTTTAAATAGAATACATGCAGCGGGCATGGGCAGCGCGAGGCTCGCAGTTGTGAGCATTAGAGATGCCCATGCACCACCCACTGGCAGTTTCAATCGCCTCTGTCACTTCGAGTTTGTCCAGAGATCCTCAGTTCCTTGAAAGAAAGAAAGAAAAATGTTCAAGGGGCAGCACCATCCCTTGGTTTGTCCTCACAAGTTGATTTTGTACTCTGGGTGCTTCTCTCATAGTTCGTAATTGCGTCAGGTTGAGAGGAGTCACTTGCCTTATTTCGCTGTCCATCTTCCTGTCTCTCTCTGGATCCTCGTGTGATCCTTTTGCAGCAAGCAGCTGAGGCTGTGAGATGTGGAGGTAACAGGACAGGTCGTCAGCTATCAGCAGCATTGTTTTAGCATCTACAGAGACATCAAGGGGCCGAAGCAGCTTTTTTCCTGCCTGAAGTACACATAATGTCACCTTAAGGGACCTCGTGTCACCCGAACTTATACATCTTCATGTAACAGAGCTGGTAGGAATACACACACACAACAGTTGCATTAGTACTTCACCTTACACTTACATCACAGTCCCAGAAGAAATCTGATGGGGTGGGCCTTACCTGTTAAATCATTTCCTAGAGGAAAGGTTTCATTTGGGCTCCTTTGTTATAATTTGTCCCAGAGTTCATATTCTACACTCACAGCATTGGGTGTGGATGTTTTTCATGGCTATGGGTAGAAGAACCAAAGGCTGATTTCGGGAAAGCTGTTCTGTTGTTTTAGGTTGGTCACTTGATGTCCGTCCCAGGTGCTGGACACATGTTGCTTGCTGAAAGAGGTATGATTTGAACTTGGACTCAGACCTCAAGACTTTGGTAACTAGCAAACAAAAATAAAACTAAACAAAAGCATGCCTATTACTCCCCTCAAGTCAAGTGGCCATTAATGATATTGGCTTGAACAACAAATATGCCAATGCAACAACTGAATCAGAAGTTGGACAATCAGCATGTGCGGTCGTCTGCAAGGACGGGCAAATGGGATTTCAGTCCAGAGGAACCCACCCAACACCTATTCTACCTGCCATGGGTCACCACGTCCCTTCCATCACCTTACACCGCTTTTCAGAGTTGCACCAAAGGCCAAACTCTACAAATACAATGTGCTACAGAAGGATAGAAGAGCACAAGGCTCTCCCCACACCTCAGCAACAGCAGCTGTGGTTTGCACCAGTGCCTCACACGACTGTCGGAAGTTGTTGGTGCTCCACATCAAGGAGAAAGACAGCAAAAAACAAGAAATGGTCTCTGTGTGATCAAGGAGTGACTCCCTCCTGCCCACAGTTTGACAGATGAAATGATGGGGACACAGGGATGGGAGCGTGGATATGCCTTGTGGCAAATCCTGTTTTTGCTCGCAAGTGCTCTCCTAGAAGGAAGAAGCTAGAATGGAACCCAGAAGCCTCTTTCTCCTTTAACGGTAGGAGAAACCCCTCTTGTCTCCCTCCAGGAAGCATGGGATTATTGTTGCAGAGGCATGATGCCAGTAAGCACTCACCCAACTTCCACTCAGATCTGCATGACAAGACCCAAATGTCTCTCTCCAATGAAATGGGGAGACCTGGGAGTTATATTCTTCCTTTAGGGTGAAAAGCAGGGGAACAACTACTGGCCTGCTGTAGTTGTTCTGGCAGCAGAAAGGAGTTAAATGTATAGGCACTGAAACAACAATCATGTCTCTTCCCCAGCAATTAGGGTCTGAGGCAGGGAACCTCCGCATCCCCAGACACCACTTCCCACAGATGACTGAAGACTTCTTTGCACCATTTCCTCCTCCCACCCCTTTCCACAAACCGCTCGTGATCATCCCAGGCTCACCTCCCTGATCCCCTCACAAAATCCTGCCCACTCTACCGTGCAGGTTATAAAACCCAACAGAAGGAAGTTGCAATCAATCACATCTATAACTGTATGCCAGTTAAATATTTCCATATTGAAACTAGATTACTATCTGATGGGCAAACCGCAAACTATAGATACAATTGTAAAGCTTCTATCTCAGAGCTATATTAGCACCTGGCTCACCACTCCAAAAACTTGCAGTTTTCTTCAAATAACAGACTTCATCAAATTATTTTGGATAAATGGCAGTTTGATAAGTCTTTGAATGGCAGTTTGCACAAGACAGTATTTCGGTTTTGCCAGGACCATAAGCTGAGCACGCTGGATACGGTTCAGTGAGCAATTTCATGACAGCATATTGAGCTGCACAAAGCAGGGGAGTTTTCTTAAATTCCTTCTGTGTCTGGACCTTCCAAATGCCCACACACCTTGGTGGCTGGCTGCCCAGAGCCACACCTTCACACCCAAAGGCGGCTGGGCAATACTCCAAATAGAAGAAGATCAAAACAAGGGCAAGCTGGATGATAGGAGGTTCCTGAGTTCCCCAGCTCTCCATCTCCCGGGGGAGTGCTTCTCAGCACTGGAACTGAAACGCAGCATTTCTCCAGAACAGAATTTAAGAGACAGCCTTCCTCATCTTTGGCCAAGCTCCTCAGCCTCCTCCTTGTTAAGCATGGTTTCCAAAATTCCTTTTTCCTTTCAGCATTTCGAAACCCAGTTCTTAGGGCAGATCTTGGAGTCAGGAACTTTGGTCCAAACAGCTTCAACTTGAGACAGCACTTCACTAGTGCCAGTTCTGGGAAGACCTCTTTGACACCAGCAGGATGCAGCACAGCCAAGGCTGGAGATGCCTGGGATGCCAGGAATGCCCCCTTTCTTACAAATACGATATTCATAAATAAAGCCACTTTTGAAGAAGGTTGGCAGAATCTGAAGTGGGCAATAGGTTTTGTGATGTCACCAATTCACAGAAAGGTCAACATTAAAAGATTTAAAAGAAAAACAGTAGGGGCAGCTACTCATATAACTGTCATCCATCAACAGAATTAAAGTTCAAACATATGATCAGTTTCATCACTTCCAGCTTATTTTCTGCTTGCCTAAAAAGAAGTGTTTTTTTCTGGAACTAAGCTATAGGTCAAAAAGCTTAGCTTTTGACTTCTGACAGAAAAGTTATTTTTCAATATTGTCCATATTCTGATATATGTTCTTTTTCTCCCTAAGGGGCCACATTAATTCTTTCAAAGCATGGTGGATATGGGTTTGGAAATCTCCAGTGAATGTAACGTGTTATCTCTTTCCTGGAAGCAAAAGAAAAAATATATAGTGCAGCTTTATCTCATTCCCTTCCTGGACATTTCACGAGAACTACACTGTGGGTGGACTAGCATGTTATCTTCCAACACCTTATCCATCTGCGTTATGTCGCAGGGCAACACAGGGCCATCAGGGCAGTGATCCAGGACAGCACAGGGTAGTGCTCTCTTTTCCGTATGATGTGAGGCAGCAGTGCTTAGAAACAGCAAGCTGATTTCCTAGAAGAAGAAAATGCACAGTCCTTGCGCCAAAACGCTTGATATGAAGTACCGAGCAGCTTCTTTTCCCTGCAAGTGAGCTGTGAAACCACTCTTACAGCAATGCGTTTATCCCTGGATAGCCCAAGTCTTGAACCAGCCAGTTTGCAAACACAAGAGGTGAGAAGCAGGTTGAGTTACTGCCCTTAATTTTGGAGGGGTTGACTTTTGTGATCTCCCGGTTGCAAGGCATTTGGCTGGGGCTGGGACACACCCGACATCGGGACAGGACAGGCCTATGGCCTTCTACAAAGGGGCCGTGGTTGGAAGATCTCGTGGAGAGACGCCCATGGGCAATCACCTTGGAGATCATGGCAGTCGCCAAGGGAATCGTCTTCTTAAATAACACATTGTTGACCAGGTGCAGGCTGCGTGTGGGCCAGCCTCGCTGCTGGACAGCATTCTAAGGCACGCAGAGCTGAGGCTGGTGGCTTGTGCCAGGTTTCGGTCGAAAGCGCTTGCCTTTCATTTCACTTTGGACTGGGCAGTGGGAATGGAGGAGCTGCATCACCAGTTCCGATTTCATCTGGTTGAGTGCTTGGCGTACCCAGGTGAGTCAAGATTCATTAAGCAGCATTAAGAGCATTGCATCCCAGCAGCACGTATTTTATATTAACCAGCCCTGACAACACCTGGACTAACATGGGAAGTGATGCCATAGCAGCACTGCTCATCTGCAGGCAAAACAGAGTGCTGCAGGAGGGGTCACAGTGGACATCCCCAAACACCTTCCTTTGATGGAAACTCATTCCCCATTCCTGTGCTAGAGGATGACTACTAGACTGAATTATTGATTAGTTAGAGTCAAACGAGTGTGGCTTAATGTGATTTGTTATGAGTAAACAGAATAAAGTCCAAACTAGTAATGTACAAACCTGGAGTTTTAAAAGGGTCAGCTTCCAAAGCTGAAAACATGTTAGCTTTGAGCTACATCAGCTGGGAGTGAAAGGCAAACAGAAGAAATGGAGTAGCTGGAAAACTGAGTATTTTTATTGGTGCTGAAATATCACTGTTGAGGAAAAAAGGTTGCTTTAGAGGGAAAATCAAGCGGTTCCAAAAATCAAATACAGAGATGTTGCGCTCTCCATATAGCTTTTTCTATATGTAGATATGAGGGGGGAAGAGAGAAGCTGAAAGCAATAGCTAATGTGACAACTAATTTAATTGGCTGCAACTGTAGAAAATTGATAGGGGGAGCGAAAGGACAGGAAGACATGTGTGGACAGTAGATTTAAGGGCAATAAAATGCATTTTTTAAGCTAAGTCAAAACAAAGGATAAAATAAAAAAACTCTGGTCTATTTATATGTGGAAATAGTGAAGCAGTTTTGATTCAATAGACTAAATAAAATAAATGAATAAATAAAAATAAACAACCTTGCAAAACATTAAAAGAGCTGCCAGAAAAAAGTCAGTGAGTGATTTTTTCATACGTAAATTTTGCAAAACAAGTGTTATACATCTAGAAAGAAGGTAGCAATGAGCAAACTGCCTTTCCAATGGCATCCTGGCTTGTATCAGACACAGTGCAGCAGCAGGAGCAGAGAGGTGATCATCCCTCTGCATTCAGCTCCGGTGAAGCCACACCTCCTGCACTGTGTTCCATTTTGGGCCCCTCACTACAAGAAAGATATTGAGGTACTGGAGTGTGTCCAGAGAAGACGGTGAAGCTGTGAGAGGTTTGGAGTACAAGTCTTACGGGGAGCGGTTCAGGGAACTGGGATTCTTCAGTCTGGAAAAGAGGAGGCTCAGGGAGACCTTATTACTCTCTACAACAAGGAGGTTGTTGTGAGGTGGAGGTTGGCCTCTTCTCTCACATAACTAGTGGTAGGACTAGAGGGAATGGCCTCAAGTTGTGCCAGGGGAGGTTCAGGTTGGGTATTAGGAAAAACTTCTCCAAAAGAGTGGTCAGGCAGTGGCACAGGCTGCCCAGGGAGGTGGTGGAGTCACCGTCCCTGGAGGTGTTCAAGCAAGATTTAGATGTTGTACCAAGGGACATAGTTTAATGGGGAAATATTGGTGGTAGGTGGTCAGTTGGACTGGGTGATCTTGGAAGTCTTTTCCAACCTTGGTGATTCTATGATTCTGTGAAACGTAAGAGGTTGTGTGGAACTGCAGAAAGAAACCCAGAGTGCTGGTGGTGTGTCCACTCCCAAGCTTTTCAGTATTCAGCCCTACAGAGACGTGCTGACCTGATCTAGTGTTGGTAATGGTCCTGATTCAATCCTTCAGTTGTCCTTTCCAATTTTTTCTAGGACTTCATGAACACGAGGCAGGTAATTGTATGCCTACAAGGCAGCATAATCAAATGGGATGAAATCAAAATTAATAAGAATGAATTTAAGGAGATAGTACAGTTTACACCAGTGAGCCTAGATGTGTAGAAAATTGATCTAATTAGACTAATGAAAGCTTTTTTTTTTTTTTTTCCAGTGAGATTATGAGTTTTCTTGATAGAGGTAGCAGGGTTGATGTAATTTATTTGGACTTCCTCAGGTCATTTTAGTTCATGGCATAGGATGATACAAAATTAACATGAACCTTAAGATTTAAACGCTGGCTAATTCATACATCTCAGGAGATGATAATGTAAGTGGAGAGTCACTATTTGGCAAGTGGTAGTTTTGGCCCATCTCCTTCAAATATAACCCAGAATGACACACAAAATGATTCTTATTGAAGTCTGAAGATGGCACAAAGATGGAACTAGTGAGTAATGAAGAGGATATGCCTTTGGTGCAGAACAACATGGATTGCCAGGGCTTTTGCTAACAATATCAATTTTCATGCACAAATGTATGACTCATAGCTTTGGAACAAAGCAGGAGACCTCCTAACAAAATGGGTTTTTTACCCAAGCAGGCCAGAAATCTGAAGAGGACTTGGAGTTCATGGATATATACCAGTGTGAAATATGGCATCAAGAGTAATACGACCCTGAGCTGTACAAACAGGAACTATCAAACAGAAAAAGGGAGGTTGCATTATCCCAGCCTTTTGCACCAAGACAACAGTAGTGGGATGACTGCAAGCAGTCCTGGTGCCATGAGCTGGGAGGGGAGGAGCCAAGGGAGTGCTGAGAAGAGCCAAGGGATGACTGCAGCACTGGAAAAGATACCATGGAGCAGAGCTGCCAGGACACAGTTCATTGATTGGAAGAAACAGGCAGTCATGAGTGATTTGGTCATGGTGTGGAAGAGCCTTACACTGGAGATAGCAATGCAACAGTAAATGGTTCTCTTTAGTTCAGTATTTACAAATATTAAAAGATGCAATGGGGGGAAATGATGCAATGTGACCTCAGAGATTAGAAATAAGGCAAAAAGATACAGCTAGGGAAGACTGCAAGAAGCTCTAGTCAATTTCTTGATGGTTGGAAACGTTCCAGTCAATTATTTTTTCTTTCTAGAAAAGAGCTTCATCTTAATTCAAACAGGGATGAAGACAAGAAGCTCCTTTGGCTGATATTACATGGATCAGATGAGATGTATACAATAGCCCTGTGCTTCTGAACCTGTGCTTTTCCAAAATATTGATGGATTCTCTCAGACTTACATCAGAAGCAAACTTTTGGGTAGCTAAAGACAACTCTGGGGCTGGCAAGGCAGCTCCTGTGCCGAGCAGCTTGTCAAGGCCATATCCCAGGTCTGTGATGAAGCGGGAAAGGGACCCAAAGCATACTCCCATCACCAGCGTCCACCCCCTTGGACCATGATCGGGGCAGGCTGGTTTTCCCCTTGCAGCCCATTTCGTGCTGCCCACACTCCCCCCTGCTGGTCACACTGGCCCATGTCTGGCTCGGTTTTCTGCCTACTTTAAATTCTGGAGGTGAGGTACAAAGATCACGATGGCATCGGGTCCCTCGCCTGGAGGTATGCGGGATTAAAATATCCGTCCCCGGTGTGCTTCATCAGGGCACGAATTTCAGCCTGGATGAGGGGAGCTATGAGGGATGCTTCTTTATTTGGCTAGCAAGATGCTAGCAAGAAAATAAAGCCTCTGTAAACGCTGTCATCCATACCAAGGAAGCCTCTGCTTACAAACACCACTGTAGGAAAGACTC
>JAOWBP010001760.1:27648235-27670688 GCA_028571105.1 Tragopan temminckii
GAAAAGAAAAGAAAAGAAAAGAAAAGAAAAGAAAAGAAAAGAAAAGAAAAGAAAAGAAAAGAAAAGAAAAGAAGAAAGTCTGAACTCTGTAACTTCTAAATCACTATATAATATGATGGTGCTACCAGCAGGGTTACATTCCCCTTGTTCAGAGAAGGCCAACTCAATGTGAGCCCATTTCTGCATCTTGAAAAGGGCTGAATAAAAATTGCCAAATATGAAATGCTCCTCAACTCTGACCTGCTTTTAGACTCACATCCTTAAAAAAAAGCTGAATAAATGACAAAAAGGAGCAAAATGGCACAACTGTTCAATGAGACAGCTGCTCTTGCAGCAAATTCTGTCTGCAAGTGTGATGTGCTTGAACCATGAGGTGGTTTAAGCATGGCAATCTGACCATATATCGTAACAGCCTTAGCAACACACATGCAAACAATAACTTCAATAAACTGTCCAGGTGAGATTGCAAGGCTCTGCTTCCATCTCCTGCTTAGGCAGGCTGGGAATGGAGAGCAGGGCTCGAGCTAACCTCTGAAACTGGGGAAATTTAATCCTTAATAGATCGAGAAATATCCCCCAAGCTTGGCGCTGTGTGACAGCAGAACGTGAGGCACTTGAAAGAGAGCATGACCTGCAGGATGCTCCCAGCATCTGCTGGGGAATATACATCCCAGGGAAAGCACAGCACAAATATGGGGATGCAAGCAGTATCAGGCAGAAAGGGGAAAAGGAAAACCAGAGACCTCTTGGGCACTGCCTGCTTCACAGCCTTTCCTGACTTTCTCACCAGTTTCCTTTTCTAGCTGGAAACTTCTCATGATTAGCTACCAGCTGAAGTCACATAGCTAAACATATGCGTAATTCATTTGTGCATATAGAGCTAATTACATGCTCCACTGGTTGGCTAAAGGAATTCACACATCCCACCAGCCAAATAATTTTGGACCAGGAAGTTTAAAAGCTAAGAAGCTGATATTACCTTAGCTAAAATTTTCAGTAAAAGCATGACTGTGAGAGGAAAAAATACATCTAGCAAAATTTGAATGCCCTTTAGAAAGGAAACGTCTGAGCAAGTTTGTTACTGATTATGTCCATATGGCATTTTGCAGGCAGGTGTGAACTTGCTCTGTCTTCATTCAGAGCTGGCCGAGCACAAGGAAGTCTCCGACAAGTGAGGTCATTCACTGTGATTGTGCATGCTGTTAACACTGCTGCACAGCTCTCCATCTGAGGCATGGGGAGACCTTCTTTACGTCTGCCCGTGCAGCAGATATTCATACAAGCGCATCCACCTCTAACACTGACACAACTTTGCAGAGAATGGGGCTTTGTTTGAGAAGAGCCAACAACTATTCACTGCCCGGAGAGACAAGAAGGAATTCATATTTGATCCCATTGCATGGAGTCCTCTGATTGTCATTTGTTGAAATGGCCAATAATTGCATACAGCACAGCTAAGTGATCAGGCTAAGGCTTTTTCAGAAATCCAAAGGCCCAAAAGTCATCTGCTAAGTCCATATGCAGGCACTTCAACAAAGACAGCTTGATTTTCAAGCCCTCCAGCTCTTCCCAAAATAATTAGAGATGAGCAGCATTTGAGAAAATTGCCTTTCAGGTGTATGGCTATGGATCTTGGACAGCCCTCCACAGGCACCACCATTGGCAAATGCCTATGGCACGCCAGTGTGAGCGGTGTAAGATGTCAGCCAGCTGGAGCCACATGGAGGAATTGAAATTCTAGCCTCGTCGCTCCGTGTCTGGCCACCAGATTCTGACTTGTTTTTTGTCTCTTCCTTCCTTCCTCCTCCTCCTTCTCCTCCCCCACCCTCCACTTCAATTCCTTTCCACTGCTCTCACCCTGCTGTGGTCTTTGACCCGCTCTCGTCCTTCCTGGTTTCTTCCTTGAGAACATGCTCTTGCAGAGAAGAGAAGACAGAGTGAAACATTAGACTGCATGTTACGATGATTAAAAGGCATGTAAGAAAACCAAGGCTGTCATTTTAATCTCTCACTAATGTTCATTGGCATGTCTTTGAGATAGGGTACTGTGCTGACAATAGTGATGGACAGGGTGTGAGATTGGCCCCTTGAACCCAGGGGCCTCCCAGGAATAGATCATGTCTAGACCTGGTTTGCATCAAGGACCAAACCGGATAAGCTGATTAGCCAATTAGAAATAGTTCAGCTAGTGGAGTAGAGGGACCAAAGAGACCTGAAACTAGAGGTCATGTGGATATCACAACTGATTAATAACCCCGCAGTGATGTGGAACATGGGAGGGGCCAAAGCTGAAAGGGGAAGAGGCAACCAAGTAAAAAACCAGGAGATGAACAGAAGATTTTTTGTCTTTGTGCATTTATTTCCGTAGAACCTTAACAAGAAGATCAAACATCAAGCCTAAATGTGGAGAACCGCGATATTTCATCTCCTACCAAAATACTTCAAGTACGTCCTTTAAATGTCATTTTTAAAAGTGTCTCACTCCAGAGGCTTCATTTCCTATCTTTACCAGTGGCAGCTTTTTGTTGCTATATTCCCGTCAGTCCCTACTATATATGGATACCATTAACACTAAATATGGTTTTCATCATGAAACTCCTAGAATTTTCCATTGTGGGCACCATTAGTCAGGGATCATGTGAATCATAGGAGTTTAAAATTACTTGCTTGGAACATTATTGAGAGCAAACCAGAACCAATGTAGAGGTGATAATTTCTAATAAATGGAAGAAACGCTAATCTAAACTCCCTTTGGGAAGGCACCAAAATCTGGGACTTTCCAATTAAAAGTAATCAGACTACTGCTTTGCACATTGCTTTCCAAGAACACAAAAGATCATGACCTTTCCTGCTACGTGTCGGTCTGGCAGGATTGTTTTGCCCACCCTCGTTGCCTTTCATGCTGGTAAGATGTAGAAAAAGATACTCCCTCAGCAAGGGGGAACATGCTTGGCTGCTGCTGCTTGCTCAGTCCACCTGGAGACAGCAAAACTTGCAAGAATGTGAAATGAGGGGCACGCAGAGGTGCTGATCCGCTGCCTTGTGTCTCACACCTGCCATGTTCCCTGCTCACATCACCATGGGAGTTGGACTACATGACCCTTAAGGGTCTCTTCCAACTCAAATGATTTCAGGGACATAGGGGAAAGTGAAGGTCTGCGCCAGTCATCTGCGGGCCAATGGGTGTCTTTCACTCAGGTGTACCTGAGATATTCAGGAGGTGGGAAGCAAAACGTCACCAAACATCCCCAAATGAGAGAGAACAGCAAGCTCCTGTTGCAGTGGGAATAGCCGTTCTGAGCATGTAGGAACAGTTTCTGGGCATTTTAAAGAAGGGGCATGCTCAAAATTTTTTTAGATTCAAGTCAATATGCAGGTGAGTAGCTTCTCTAAGTTTTTATATTTTAAATATTGGATTAGTCTCTGTGGTTCATACACCAGAGTTGTGCATTCAGCTAGCCAGACCTTTCAGAGAGGCTGCCCAAATCTGTCTGTATCTGAAAATTACCCTAAATGAAGATACATGTCTAATTTGTCCTTAAAGGTTTTCCAGGATGGAGACCTCTTTCCCAGAAAATCTTTTCCAGTGTGCCTCTCTATTTAACCATTGGGAAGGTTTTCTTAGGGATATCTGGGGTGCGTTTATCCTGCTGTATTCATGTGATTAAATATGCAGAGGAGGATAATAGGTCATTTCCTTCTTTTCCATAGAGAATTTTTGAAATCAAAGGCTATTTCATACCTCTTTCACTGTTAGACAACCTCCGTGCAAGCTTCTTTGCAATTTGCATTCTTTCAGCCCTCTGTACTTTTGATTCTCCTTTCCTGCCTTTTTCCAAACACCTCCAAATCTTTTCAGAAATGCAGTATCCAAAACTGTGTTCCCCCTGAGGCCTTCCCAGAGCTGAGTAGAAGTTGTTGTCCAAGGTCTATTCCCAACTATATCCCAGGATAATAGTTGACATTTTCACAAAAGTATGACACAGTTGGCTCATTTGACAACTCCTTCTGTGATCCACCAGAGTTTTCTCCTTTAATTTTCTGCAAATTTTCTACAAATGCTTTCTCATTCTGGGCTTATGCTGCTGATTACTCCTGCCTAAGTGTATGCCTTGCGTGTGTTCCTGTTGAACTGCGTTCTGTTGTTTTGTTTTCCAGAGCATTCATCCAGTTTGGCAGGATCATTTTGAATTCTAATCCTGCCCTCTGTCAAACTCACAAGTCATTCCTGCCTTGTGTCATCTGTAAATTTAATAAACATTCTCAATATTCTATCATGAGGTCATTAGCGAAAATATTCAACACTAATTCCAGATGGTCTCTTACATTTCTGGGCAAAGCAGAATGTGTTGAAACATTTCCTTGACTGACAATTCTCTCCATTCGTGATACTGCTGAGAACTTTGGATCTGGGTTGTGTGGTCACCAGGGTTAGGAAGAACTCTTGCATGTAGATGAAGTGAGCATTCCTACTGGCACGGCATGCTGTATTTCTTTTCCCAGTTAAAGATCTGAAATAGCTGTATGCCTTCCTAACCTAGAGGAAAAAGATAAACTTCTGCTTAGTCAGACAGGCAGTCTGCTCCTTCATCTTCATTTGCTTCTAATGGTGTTTCTGTGTCCTCATCTGATCCTCATTATTAAAACCTCATTTGTACTACTTTTAGTTTGGAGAAAGAGTCACTAGTCATTTCTCTGAGCAAGTGGTGGGTTGAAAGGCTTCAGAGTAGTGTCCCGTGCACTGGTACACACACACACAGAAGTATGAATCTCACAAACAAGCATTCTTACCTATCAGATGACGCAGCAGGATGAGGAAGATGTGCAGAGTAAAAACATTATGTTTGGTATGTGCTCACACATACACCACAGTAAACTAGAGGGAGACTTTGAAACTGTGAAACCTGAGGTTATTTGTCACAGCATCACTGAAGAATCATAGAATCACAGGGTTTGGAAGAGACCTCTGGAGAAAAGAGATGTCACTTCCTGCATAAACTTGCTCTGAAATCCAGAAGATAGATGGAGTGGACCTTGCTGAAAGTTCACAGAGTTGCAAAGAGGATGCCATAGCCAGAGTTGATTGGAGTCTATTAAAAGCATCCACAAACATAAGATGCACGAGCTCTCCAGGAACAACAGAAACATCTGAAGCATAGGTCTTGTCAGGAACAGAAGATTTTAGCTAAATTAAGAAACTTTGCTGAAAACATTTCAGCAGCGTATCATCACTCTGGCATCCTGATGGCATAGGTTTGCCACAGTTTTGTTTCACAAAACCTGGAAAGGGAGTAAAGGAAAACTTCCTTTCCATTCAGGTCTCAGCACTCAAGGGAGGGAGCACTGTGGGAGGAGCAGACTGAGAATAAGAAGGTGGAAGGCAACACGGATGGGAGTTACAATGAAAAGGTAGATTTATTGATTCTTGGGGAGTCAAGGCAAAAGAGAAGAAAGGCGAAACCCAATGGGCTTCAAAAAGGCAGCTCTTAATGAATTTGGAGAACTGACACATCATATCTTGTGAGAAACAACAAAGAATAAAAGAATTTAGAGTAGTAGTTTCAATAGTTCTAAACTCAGAAATGCAGGTTCACAAGGAAGACCGGAGGTAGAAAAGACACCACTTTCTCTTCATTGACCCCAAAGATGAAGGGGAACCAAATGACAGACAGAAAAACAACCGATGTCTGAGTATGAACACAGCCATATAAACCAAGGTCAGGAAAATCAGAATTAAAACAAAACTTGAAAAAATACCAAAGCTAAAACAAATCAGTCTTTTGCCACAAGGAAAAAAATATGAATCTTTCAGTTGAAGGGAAAAGAAAAAGGTAGATCACACTGAGAAAACCAAAGGGTTTAATGTCTTTTTAAAAAATATATAATTATTTTATTTTAATCTGAAAAGGTGAGATGTAAAAATGCATTTGGTACAACTAATACCAATGAAAAAGGGGCAGTATTTAAGGCTAGGGTAGGCAAGGAACAGCCTTGAGAGTAGGTAGAAAAGCAAGACTTTGCAACACAGAAGAAAAGCTGCTGTGTTACTACACAATTTAGCAAAACATCTGATTCCAAAATGATGGTAAAAAGTTGAAGGAATAGCCTGAAGAAAAAGCAGACAAAGCAAGATCAAGAGATAAAGTTCAGGTAGTAAATGAATTATTCTGCAGACTGTATGGGTAAATTGTATGATGCTAAAAACAGAGAAGGAAATTTTTGTTAGAAAGGATTCTCTGTAAAAATGATCTGTGGCTTAGCTGAATCTGAAACTGCAAAGTCATGCTAGTGTGGAAAAGGCAAATATTACATGGAAGTGTGCAAACAAGAATTCAAGCTTGCACACTATGAAAGATAATGTTTACACTGTACTGGGAGGGCCTTCAATGAAATATTATTTCTTAAGCTTAAGGCACACACTTCCAAAAAGGTGAAGAATAAGATCTGCCATCAATGTAGAAAATGAGGTCTATGAAGGGAAACTAAAGAATTAGGATTATTTAAGGGAAAACAGACTGAAGGAGAAGTAACACTTTCAAAGTGTATATGATGGTTGCAAAATAAAAGGGGACCTGCTCTTTTAATTGTGCATACACAGCAAAGCTAGATGGTTCCATCACTACAAGAAAAGCAGTCTAAGCATTTGAGAAAATGTCTTCCAGAGGCAAGTATGTTAATAAGTTGCTTGAATAAGACATGGAATATCCATCCCAGCAGGTCATCAGGACCAATTAATAGATACATCTTTCAGGAATGATGTGGCTTATTTTGCTTTAGAACAGACAGAAGAACTCTGTTACATTTTGAAAATCCACTCCCACTTTTACCTATGCCCACTGGTACCTCTTGTGCAGACAAATCCTCGAATAAATGCAATGTATGAAATATCACAAAGTTACATGCCTGGGAAGGACCCTTGAAAGTCCCCTGCTCCACTTCTGTGCCCCATCACCTCCACTTTGGAAGAGATACAGCAACAGAATTGGAATTGAAAAGAAAGAAGGAAAGAGAGAAAGAAAGAAAAGAAAGGTAGGAAGGAAAGGAAGGAAAATGTGACTCATTTGCAGTCATGAACTGCTGAGTACGGCCATGCTATTTCTCCAAGACCACACCTAGCCCCCTGCAGGTATCTAACTCATCATCCTTGCCTGCACAAGACCTCTGCCTTCAGCTACTAGCCATCTTGATGGTGCAAAGAAATCCCACACCTCAGGGACCCTCTCTTTGCACTGCACTAGCCAAGCCATAAGATGCTGTAGAGTCAGAAGGCAGCAACTTACATAGGGCAGACAGCTGCTAGACAGCTGCATCAAGCTTTCTGACCCCCTGTTATATCTCCATTAGGTTTGTTTGTATATAGTGCTGTACAAAAAGGTTAACTAGTGGCAATTGAAAGAGAAATTTCTATTACTCATTTTCTTCTTTAACTTGATTTGCCTTTTATTTATTTAGCTTTCCACTCTCACTTGAGTTTGCAATAATTTAATGCAGATGTTCTATCTTTCTGTAATTTATTAATGCTAACTTGCTATTCCCCCTCTTTTCTATAAATGTTTTTCAAATGTTCACACTGACTGCGTGACTTCCCTTGCTTGCCTCCACAAGACTGGGAGCTGTAGGCTTCCAGACAGAAAATGTGCTGGAAGCATCCCATCAGCTACAGCACTGCACGCAGCTGGAGGCAGCAGACCACTCTTACCCACAGACGGGATGAGCTCACCCCAGCCACCCTGCACGTACAGGAAACCTCTTATGTTAAGCAAGAACATGGAGCCATGCAGAAAAGATGCAGAGGGTAGGGAACATGTCTGGGATTGGGCCAGAGATAGGTAGCTTGTCCTGTGTATCCTCAGCTGACTCATTTGCCTCTCCGTGAGAGGAGAGGAACTTCTGGTGTTTGTGCAGTCAGTAGAAAAGCATCCCTCTTCAAAAAGTCACTGAGGAGGCATCCAGCCACTAATTCACCCAGAGCAAGAGGCAGCTTTCAGACAGGACAGTGGGGCAGGGATCCTCAAGCTTTTTGCATATTCTTACCTGACAAAGAACTTCCAGTGTGGCAGCCTAGGAGACAGATCCCAGCAGCTGGTGGTTACTGGCACTCCATAGACATCAGTAGTATATCAAGTACCACCCATCCTTGCTGTCTACACCACATAGATCCACAGTAACCAGCATATGCCAAAGCTTAAGGAAAGAATGTTATTTCCATGACACCAGAACACTACGGACATACTCTAGGGCTACTGAATTAATAAAAAAGACCCACAATAGCTTTTTTCCAATATATTTTTAACACTTCCTAAGTTATTTGGATGGAGATCAGTCTGGGTAAAGCAATCCTGCATTCCTCCTACTGAGATTCCAGAGGAGATCTCCAAAACCTTGACGCTACCAAACAGGCTTTATGTCTAGGCCAAGGGAGAATTAGATTCAAGCTAGGGGAGAAAACAGCATTTTTCATTCCTTTGTGCTTACCTGTTTCTCCCTAAGCTGTGTTAGCACTAAGCAAGGAGCAGTCCAGCACTCTGAACAAGCACTATAAGTGGAAAGTATTTCCAAATGTACAAAATCAAACCAGCAGCGTAAGAGAAACAAGAAGCTAAAGGATTATTATTATTATTATTATTAACCTTCATTCTCATTTCAGAACAACTGAATAGGTAATGCTGGCACATGAGCAGGCTCCTCTGCTCTCACTGCAGTCTCTCACCTCATGGCTGACCAAACTGAGTCTGAATCACTGTTCTGCACCCACCTGTACTTCTTCGTCTGAGCAAGGAAGCCGTTCAACATGCTGGCAGGCAGTACATTTCTGGATGTGCACTATCACTTACACTGAACATAGTGTTGTGATTAAGATACTGAAAAGGTCATGGAGAGTAAAAGAAGGAAAATTTAGAGTCCAAATACACTGCCTCATAACCAGGGCACATCTCTGTCCTCTGCAGTGGAAGATCACATTCCCTCTCTGCAATTCCAGATGGTTAAAAAGGAATAAACAAACAGCAATGTGAGGAGTTTTCAAGGCACAACTCCATATTGCCTTTCTCCTCCTACTCCATCCAGCAGCTCCATATAGACCCTGGGTAATACAACTGCTGCCCTCACTTCACAGATCTTGTGAAATCTTGTAGATTTCACATCCCTTCTTTCGCCCTTCACATGCTGCATTTTTCTCCACTGTCTGGCTTCTCCCTGGGGTGACCAAGTACTGTCGGATGTGGTTTCCTACACACAGACCCTACAGCTGATTTTCACTTGGTGGTTATAGCCTCATGTTTTGAGAGCAAAATGTTTGCATTTCAATCCTAGCACTCTTCTCTGTATTCACATAGATTATTTGATGTTGGCACAAGGAGCAAAGCTTCACCTTTGCCACCCTTCTTCAGCCACCCTGCCGTGGACATCCAGCTGCTGCGAGTCCCCAGTGCTGTTGTGTGTGTGTTGCTCTATCTCCACCAGGTCAGCAGAATGGCATGCCAGCATGCTCACTGTAGCGTGTCTTTGTGGCAGGGACAATAAATTCAACGACAGGAGGAAAATTTGAGTGACAGCAATATTCATTTTGGCTCTTCTACAGAAGCACAAAGGGAGAATTCAATATATATGCTGAAGCATTTTGCTCCTCTCCGTCCCAGCTCATTTCTTATCCTTACAAACGCAGTTCACAAGCCCAAATTGGCCTAACAGCCCATTAGGATCCAATCTGCTCAAAGCCGCCCACAGTGCAAAGATGATTTGAAAGCTCAGATAAAAATTTGCTGTGAGAGTTCAGCTCTGCTCTCCAATTCCACGGGGTGCAGTGTGGGGTGCGTGACCCAGCACTCTGTACTGCTGGAGCTAGATATGTGATGGCACAAACCTCAGACCAACAGGGAAATGGTGCTGATCCTGCTCCACCAACCAGCTTCCACTCTTTTGAGTTTGGCATGAAAAAAACAACACTGTGACTTGCTTACGGAGGTAGTTGTTTGGAAAAGGATGGTTTGAAACTTGGGTGGTATAGGGAGAAACTTGCTGAAGTAAAAGCAAAGGTGGTTTTTGTGCAGAGGAAGTCGGGGGATGGAGAAACAATGTAAGTGATTTCACAAAAAAATGGAGCAGAAGATGTTTTGTAAATTGCTAGGATAAATCTGTCCGTACACTCAGGAAAAAAAAAACAAACAGATAACAGGAAGCAGAGGACGGGACAAAATGCAAATGAGGGATCTGGGTAACATCACAGAGTGGTGCGATGCCTCTCCTGGATCCCTTAGAGTGTTTTTATTGGGTGACTTTCCGCTGGCTTGCGTAGACCAGGTCCTATTTTTTCCAAAATGCATCCTCTTAGGTAAAGACAAGCTGATGCTGTAGGACCTTCCACATATTTAGAATCATAGAATCATTGGAGTTGGAAGAGACCCCTAAAGGCCAGCTGGTCCAAATCCCCTGCAAAGAACAGGGACACCTTCAGTTACATCAGGGCACACAGAGCTCCGTCCAGCCTGACTCTGAGTATCTCCAGGATAGGGCATCCACCACCTCTATGGGCAACCTGTGCCTGTGCCTCACCACTCTTACTGTAAAAAACTTTTTCCTTATATCCAGTCTAAATCTCCCCCTCTTTTAGTTTGAAAACTTTTCTTCTTGTTCTGTAACAGCAGACCCTGCTAAAGAGTTTGTTCCCTTCTTCCTTACTGCACCCCCTTTGGATACTGAAGGGCTTTCCGTTTGAGGAATGGAAAGCAACACAGAGAACAGGACACTTCAGATACCCAAATTGACCTTCTAGTTTGCCAGGCAACAGAATATCCTATGTTAGGGTCTTCTTGTAGCTGCAGCAAAGTCACCATACCCAGACGGCATGTATAGAAAATGAAGCCCTGGAAAATCCAAAGCAGTGCACTGACATTACAGGGATCGCTGTGAATGTTCTATAGGAAGGAGAAAGCCAGCACATCCATTTAGAGAAGCATCAAGTACCGGTAGGAAGAAAGCTGCCTGGGTAAATCTGCCCTCATGAAGGAGAACAGTGTTGAGGCTTTCAAGATTTTCTCTACTACAGATGTTTCTGCTGGGCTGTGTTCTACCTTGTGTTCATTCTATCTGCCTCCCTGCAAGACAACTGTATGAGTTCCTTCGAGAATCTGAAATGCTGCTCCAAACTCCTAAACAATGGTTAGAGCAGAAGTCTGGGCCTCCAAAAGCTCTCCTGTGGAGCACCACCATGTGGGTGATGCCCGTGTCAGAGAGTCAGGATTCTCTGTGACCACTTCCCTCTTAAAAGGTCTTCAGAAAGGAGACTTCAGCCCATTCCATGTGGCCATGATGGATTAGGCCCAAACTGTTTCGTGTTCAGAGAGTAATCCTGTGTGAACAGCTGCACTTCAGCAAGGTGTAATTCCCGCAGATACGCAATCCACTGCAACTGCTCATAGGGCACCATAAACGTATGTAACTAACTACAGTAGCAGGCCCTTACCTAGGGGGTTTTTAGTGTTGCAGGTATGGTAAGATAAAAAGCATCAACAAGAGGAAACATGCACAGTGAGGTGTGGCTGTGAAGGGCTACTGCAGTGGCTTACTGCAGCATAAAACTGGTAGGGTAAGCATTATTTATGAAGTGAGCGGGATGCAATTTAAATACTTAGAGTAAGATCCTCGGAAGTGCTTGATCTGTCTTTTAAGATGCGGGTCTTGAAGGCTATTCAGGGTGAAACATATCCAGTACAGCAAGGTGATGTTTCCTATGGTGAGGCAGTGGCACAGGGTGCCCAGGGATGTGTGGAGTCACTGTCCCTGGAGGTGTTCAAGAACCGTGTAGATGTGGCACCAAGGGACATGGTCTAGAGCAGTCATATGCATGGGTCAATGGCTGGAATAGATGATTTAGTGGTCTTTCCAACCTTAATGATTCTATGATTCTATAGACTGTTCAGCACCCTTTCAGGGTATGACAGAGGATCCAAAGACCTAGTCTTCTCAAGGTAATAGAGTACCAGCTGAACTGGCAGACTCACACAGAGGAGTCTGCAGCTGCCTGGATGCTGAAGCATGATTAGGGGTGAATAAATCAGCCTTCTCTGAAAAGTCAAGAAAATACCATATTCAGTGGTGCTTAGGACTTTTTGTTTTTGTTCTTTCTGAATGAGAGCTGAAAATCTGACAAGAAAAGAAGAAACAACAAGGGACATTAAAACAATGCAACAGAAGTTAACTTGTAATGGAACTAACAATAATAAAGGTGTAGCTTTGTGTTCTTTTGCAAAAATTTTGGAGACTCTTCATGTGGCAAACCCGTACATCCATTTCACCTACACAGGTAATGCTCTCACAGCACCATCCGCATCTGACTGCCATTATGATGGATAAACATCAAGTCCTACTGTACCGCTGATCCCCCAAATCCCTCAAGCAATCTGATATTGATGATGTTGCAAGGATAATCACTTAATAATAGGACTCCCTGCAAACCAGACACCTCTACCGCACGCCGTGGGAGGAGAAGATGCTTTGCATACATCACCCTGTCAGCTGAGTTTATTATTCTAGCATTCAAGATAAACTGCAGCAGCCGAATGCTGGCCTGTATAAATTCCAGCCTCAGGAGTTCAGCAGGCACCGGGTTCCTTGTTAAACACACACACACATGCATAAATCCAGCCGGGTAAATAATACGACATCTTCCTATTCCCAGCAGATCTTTCAAGAGCTGTTGTTTTCTTTGTTACCTGGGGTGGTCTTCGGACCAGCTGTATAAACCAGGGATAAGGAGTGAGTACATGGACTATGCAGAGACAACAGGCAGGAGAGACTTCTGGCCACATGCAGACCTTGCTGCTTTGTGCTAATAAAGCTTTGTTGTGTGGCATTTAAACAGACACCAGCCAAATAAGCTCCGGGCTTCAGAGACTTTATCTCTTCTGTTTACCTCTCTCCAGGATTCACCGCTGTATCTGCTAGACAAAGAACATAGGCATCTAAGAAGCACAGAAAGGCCTCCACAACTGAAACCTCCCCATTGGAATTTCTGAAGAAAATCATTCCTTCTTGTAAAACATTTGCATGGGTCTCTATTAGGATGATGAACTGGCGAAACCATGGGACTGGCCAAGAGGGTCACCTCTATCTGGTTGGCAGAGGGGATCCTAGAAACAAACAGATGTCACTCCCTTCAGTTCCCAATTCAAATGCATTTGGCCTCTCTGTGATTCTGGTTAGGCTTGGCAAACTGACCTAGCAGTCTGACTAGTTACCAAATTCCCATGGAATGGAAAAGAAAGAAGCCTTCCCCCATAAGTTTCCTGTTATTGGAGAAAATAACAAACAAAAGAAAAAAAAATTGGCAAGATAACACTGTCTTCAACAGTGTGCCTTCAGGCCTGAGCCAGAACTGGCATCCTTTATAGCACCGAGTAAGGTGGGTCCTGAGGCTGTTCTGAAAGCAGGTCCAAGGCCATAGTCCAGGAAGAGCCTGGCTGCCCAGTTCAGTGCAGGGATATAAGACCAAGACTTCAGTCATCTGTTGACATAGATCATTGGAAAAATGTCTCCCTACATGAAGAAAAAAGCAAAAGGACAAGAGAGAGGAAAAATGGTAGGTGGCTGGCTAAGATGGAAATTACTCTATGGCTTAGTTTATGCTTTGGGTTAGCTCTCTGAGTAGCAAGTTTCTTCCTCTTTGCTGTCTTTAAAGAGAACTGTCTTAGAGAACAACAGAAACCACATGAGTGGTGTATGAAGATCCTCCAGTAGATCTCGGTACAATTTTAAAGGAAGAAAATATTCTCAGATTTTCATTCTTCTTTCACACACCAGGTTAAGGGAAAACAAGGAACATTCCTTCACATACGTCTTTCTGGCAGTCCCTGGGCTTCCTGGACCCTGCACAGAACACCCAGGCACATGAAACATCATCATTGCGCTGCCATGGGCTTTTCCACATCTCAGCTCTTTCATGCTACTGCAGAGGCATTACCGAGGGCCAAGTGTAATGTCTCTGCTGGGCTTTCTTATGGCACCAAATGCACAAATGAACCAATTCTACCTGTCCAGACTAAGAGATCAATAGCTTTTACGTCAGTTAGAAACACAAAAACCAAACCAGCTGCAAGATTACAGAACTGCAGAAAGATGAGTTGGTGTTTCCTCCTCCCAAAGCCATATGCAACAGCAGCTGACTCCAGAAGACTTCTTCAAAAGACTGTAGTCACTGCAGCCCTCCCTGAAGTTTCCAGCCTCAGAGCCCTCAGGCAGGAAAGTTACAAGTGGTTATTGAAATAGATTTCTATTTTCACTCTTTGACAGGGTGATCATAAATAGGGGCTGACTCACCAAAAAGAAGTGAAACTGAAAGATCACAGAGCAGTTGCTAAGTGTCCTCTGTTACAATGAGAGCAGCATAGAGATGGAGTGCCAGACTTGAAAGTACTTGAAACTGGGAAGAGACATGGCCCATTACAAGAAAAGTTACAGCTTCAAAACAAGTTAAGGGATGAAGGGCTTTAAAAATTTCTTCCGTTCACCTGGATAAGACATTAATCTACCCCTCTTCTTCCCTACTCTACCTTTTCTTCCATAAGGACCATCTTTTTATTTTCTAAAAAGCTGAGCTTTGGCCCAGTGCTCCCACAGAAGGGGATTTATGCACTGTCGTCTTCTTTGCTTGAGCTCTTGTCTGCATTCCTAGAAAGATGCCTGGAAGGAAATAAGACTCCTAAGAGAGTCCTGCAAATGGAGGGAAATGAAGCAATGTCTCCACTAAGAGTTGACAGAAGGATGCTGTGTTTGGGAGATACCTTGGAAGCCAGTCCACAGCTTTGCACATCTGTTGTTCTGCTCCTGGCCAGAGAACAGAGCCACGGAAAATGCTTCCTTAACCAAACCCTAGATCAGCTGGAAAATCAAACTAATGCTGGTTTGATTTTCCACTAGAACTTAGAAAATCTGATCCCAAGGCCCAAAGTATGTTTGAGTCTATGCTATTTTTTAATACCACATTTGGCAGCACATCAGGTGAATGGCAGATTGCATGCAGCATCTCATTCTGCTTATGATTTCCAAGACATGCATGCCATGGGGATGCTGCCTGTCTCAGTTTTTCAGCTGCACATTGATCCCACTGTTTTTACTGCTGCAGAAATTTACATCTGCATTTTTTCCTGCATGTATCAGCAGCTGCATGACCAGATCTCCCAGAGAGAGGTGCTTGCAGATAACCTCTGCTTTGTATACACAAATTTTAAGGAAGTCAAGGGCATGGTTCAGAGGACATTCCTCACCACCTTGTCCTCACTTAGACACAGGTGGTCCCATACTGAAAAGGCAGAACGTTTGGCCAGGAGGTACTCCACAAAATCCAGCAGCAGTCTACTAGCTCACTTTTTGCAATTCCAGGTGCAAGCAGCTGGTTGTCTCTCCAGTTCCCGATTCCTCAGAAAGAAAACCATTCCTTATACCTCTGTGATCTCTGTGCAAGGACTGCAGTGAAGGAGTCACCCATGTTTGTGAGACATTGCCAGCTAGCCTCAGTCCAAGTGCCCTGTTGGGATCTTCTGTGAACAGAGAATTGCAGTTCCCTTTCCCCGAGCTGTACACGTACTGCAGAAGTGTGAGCTGGATCCCATTACTCTGATGAAATCTTATATGGAGCATCAGAAACCAAACAAGTAATCACATGACTGGCATTTTAAATATCTCCTGCTGAGTTTATATGACTGTGAAAAGCAGCATGATTGAGGAGGGGTTACAGTAAGTTGTACTTTTTGGCCGTGTTGTTAGTTCTTCTCCACAGCCTTCAGCTCCCCGGTTTTGACAGCCTCTGCTGGAGGCTCTCACTGACTTGACTGACTTCATGCGTGGCTCTGCACTGTCAGGAATGCATTCAGTCCAGCCATCCTAGGGGCACCCCCTTGGCACCATGCTGGGCAGGGTCTAAGAGATACAGGAACAGACCTAATGGACATGAAGTCAGGTGGTTCTACGGCTTTTCAATCCTATTACAGATAGTCTGGGAACAGAACAAAGCCTGAAGCTAGAAGGAAGACAGCTGGATCACAAGCCTTATGAGGACCAGCTGGAGGAACTGGGATTGGTCAGCCTGGAGAGGAGAAGGCTCAGGGGAGACCTTATCACTCTTCACAACTCCCTGAAAGCAGGTTGTGATCAGGTGGGGATCGGCCCCTTCTCCCAGGTAACAGTGATAGGATGGGAGGTAATGGCCTTAAGTTGCACCAGGGCAGGTTCAGGTTGGGTATTGGGAAACATTTATCTGAAAGAGTGGTTGGGCACTGGCACAGGCTGTCTAGGGAGGTGGGGGAGTCACTGTCCCTGGAGGCATTCGAGAAAAGGGTGTTTGTGGCACTGAAGGACATGGTCAGTGGGCATGGTGGGGATGAGCTGGTGGTTGGACAAGATGATCTTAGAGGTCTTTTCCAACCTTAATGATTCTGTGATTCTATGAATTTTGCAGTGATGCATTCACTGGTCAGGAACTCCTCAGGTGCAGTAGGAGCACTGAAATTTCTTCATCAAAGAGTAATGATTTTTTTTTTTTTCTCTGTCCACACATTTGTGTTTGGCTAAAGGCAAGTCTTAACTCCAGTGAGATCTTTCATCCATCTTTGTGGAGATGGTAGTGGTAAGGAAGCAGGTACCTTTGCCCTTGGCACCATGAAGAATGCTTGCAGTGCTGGAAGTGCTGCAACCGACTGAGTCCATCACTCCAAAGGGAGATGGCCTGCTTGTTTTCTGTCCCTGAGAGGAACCCTGAGCCTTTCCCAGGGTGGCATCTGTTGACTTTGTCTGCCCATATGCAGTTTCTTGAAGTGAGCAACCACTGTTCCAGGGAGGCTGTGGTTTGTACCCTGGTCTCAGGAGCTCAAGGACTGTGGCAATGGGAAAGGTAGAAGAGGAAAAGATGCTCTCATCTTCGTTTTTGCACAAGGGGCTTCCTTAAAGGAGGAAATCACAAGGGCAGCAGGCTAAGGACTGTGCCTGGTTAAAGGAGAGCACCCCTGCTGCAATTGGGAGAGCAGCGTGGCTCAGGAAACCACTGACCTCACAGCACCTATCAGCACACCCATGGGAGCCAAGAAATACCAGAGTCAGCCTGTCCAGAGGCAGGCAATAGAACCTTGGGTGATGCTTCCTTGCCTTTCATCCTACGTGCAGGGAAAAGCATTGGGACAGATTTTGTATTGCTTCTCTAATATTGTTCCAGACATGATGAGAACCACGTCTGCTAAATGTGTGGGCTTAGTTTATTTATCTGAAGCGGTTATTCTTCTCTTCGACCACAGTTCTTTTTTAAAACTGCTTCAACAAAGCTTATCCTTATGAATAATCTATATGTGATAACACTTTCAAAATACTTTAGTCTGGGATCTGTGCCCTTTCTGATAGATGCTTTATATAACCTTTATGCGTTCAAGCTAATATGTATAATCTAATACAATCAAACAAGCATTTGTAATCTGCATTTAAAATGACATTGCACTCTTCATGTCTTCACGTTAAACTCTGCTTTTCTCTTCCATCTCATTTCCAGATCTAGTCAGTCAATAAATAATGAATGGCCAAGGACACTGAGTATTATTTTTAGAGCATTTAAAAATTATTATAAGCCTTATTAAGGCAGAAGAGATGCTTTTGTGACTGAAATGTACTACTTTGCAGTCAAAAACTCCCCAGACATAAGTAAGGAGGAGACTGCTAGTTGTTTACAAAGACCAAAACTTCACCCAGTGCATCATGCCTGCTTGCAGGATGAAGTGTTACTGTAGTGACAGCACTTAGAAGTCCACGCTAAACTTGAATTCTCCCAGCCAGTTCCTCCTGATGCTTGCAGTTTGTTTGTTTCCTTTCAGATCTTCATGAAAACAGATTTTCTGGCATCCTGATGGAATGAGGTTCCTGCAGCTATGGTGTCTAGCAAGCCCCACTCGCTCCCAGCTTTTGAACCCATCAGCAAAGGAATGGGACTAAATCTTGAATTTCTACCTGCTTTGTAAAAACTGGCATCTGGTTGAGGCAGAGAGAATAAAATTGCCCACCTTCCTCAGAGGGATGCTAATGATAGAACCTTGGGCATAATATTAAATATAAAATTGTTCACAGTAGACAGCCATAGCAGCGAGCCTAAAATATTCTGCTGCTTACAGAATTACATGACCTCTGTGTTCAGACATTCAGTACCTTCCTGCTCATTGCAGAGCCCCAAGGAGTCACCCTGTTGGAAGCCAGTACCCACCGCAAAGCACTGAAGACAGAACTACTGCTGAAAAGCCACATGTGAGCCTTGCACTGACAGGGCACCTGTCTTCAGCTCTTGACTTCACCACGGGCTCCTTGCAGCATCTCTGCATCTCAAGCACAGATCTTGAGTGTCTACCTGCCAGCCCTGGAGAATGGCGGTGAGCAGGATCAAAGGCAGGAAGGCCGTGGGAGGAGATGTGCTAGCAAGGAGAGGCAGGAGGCTTTTGGGGTGCTCTGGTGCTTGGGTTTCCCCTAACTCAGCCAGCAGGCAGCATGGTGAGCAATGCCCCCCCAGCTGCAAAGTAAACACATGTGAGACAACGACAGAGAAGTGTCTACTGCACGCAGCCGAGTACAGTAGGCTTCAGAGGATAAAAATATCCAGTGGAAAAACACAGGGGCATAAGTAAAACTTTAACTATCTGGGGCTGTCTAGCCAGCAACATGTGTATCCTTCACAGGCTCTCCTGCTTGCGGAGAGCTTTGAAGCTCCATAGGAAATCTCCAGCTCGTTTCGATTAGTGGCTTCTCTGCCCCAGCCCCTGATAATTACACCACGGGCCCTGCGTGAGATTACAGACTTGTTTGATCCAGGAAGCATGGACAGCCATGATGCAGGATAGCCTGTGACGGCCCCACCATCCACCCTTCCAAATTTTGGAGCCTAATTTCTGAGATCCCCAGATGCAATCTGGGTGGCAGGATGAAGCTCCTGCACCTGCCTTGGGCAGGGTGCTGCAGGTCCTGCTCCTGCTGGCATGGCTGCAATGAGAGGAAGAGTGCCTGCCGGATTGCTCCCACTGCAGCTGCCCAGGCTGAGACCCGAGGTGAACAAAGCACTTAAGCACGTGCTTAAATTTAAGCACATGAGCAAACAATCCCAGGGCAAATACTTACACGCTCGAATGCTTTGCCAGGTAGGTGCTGTTCTCAGCCACACACACCTGGCGGGAGGTGGTGCCATTTTTTACATGGCCACTGCTCTGACTGCATCCAGGTGAGAAAGGAAACTTTCCATTGGCTGTGGGCCAATGGGCACTTCAGGTATGTGTCAGGTCTTTAAAAAAAAAAAGAATTTTTAATCTTATCTGTCTCATTATCACCCTGACATTTGCTTTGGCTTCAAGTTTAATTACCTCTTGAATTGAACAAAGGTTCAGATAGGGCTGAGATAATAAGAAGTCAGTAAAGCTGATGTATATAGGAAACAGGGCCTCACCAAAGGTGTTAGTCCATGAAGGCTGACCCCCAGTTATGAGAAAGACAAGCTGATAAGGGAGAAAGCTATTAATCAATCAACCAGGAAACCTGGAGATGTGTAAAAAGGTGTCTGATGTTTGCATCTTACATGCCACCTGGGCTGGTACAAACACAGCAGACCCCACTTAGATAAATACCTGCGCATCAGAGCAAAACCAGGCAAACAAAGGGAAATCCTTGGGAAAAAAAAAAAAAAAAAAGAGAGAGAATAAACAAAGGATATAAGTATATTACCATGAAAGGCAATGTTCAGAGTAGAAAAGCACACAATAGAAAGGATACATTACCTGTCACCAGAAGCAGAGTGTGAGATCTTCATCATGCCCCAGATGCTTTGCACACAATATAGGCAAGCCACAGTTTCAGCCTGGGAAACACCCCAGTCCAACCAGGCAGAGTTCGGGAGGGGAAAGCAGGAATGGGCGCTCTCGTAACATCACAGGGGAGCAGCAAGCTCTGGGAATAGATTCAGGGATGCCACACGCATAAGGGATGGACAAGACTGACTGCTGCACATCTGCACCATTGGGCTCTATGGTTTAAGGACAGTCTTATTCTATACTTTAGAGGCTTCCTGACTCAGCACGTCACAAAGGATGGTTTTTCAGGAGCTCCTTCTTCTCAGCCAGTTTCTGGAGTGGGTTCCAGGCAGCTAAAGAGAAGGAGTGGGTGACTGGCAACTACAACAGCAGAAGGTGGCATAGCTCAAAGTATGACACCAGCACTACAGGCCAAGACTGAACATTCACAAAAAATCTCTTTGCTAAGGCTGATGAAGAGATAGGTACAGTCCTCAGAAAATCAGGGGCTGAACTGTTACTCTGAGGTGCTACCCACATGCATCTTTCCCTCTATGATCTGGGCACAAGACATTATGTTCCATTTAAAACCCACACCTGAATGAGAAAATGAAATGTTGAGACCATACTGCAGAAAAATCCAATGGAGATTTTTGTTTTGACTTTATCAAACAAATGGAAAAGAAATACAATCTTGTCAAAACGAAACAGTAATTTCATTTTGATTTCATCAGCTTGACCCATGTCATAGCACATTTTAGAGTCAAAACAGTAAGACTATTATTCCATGGCCCATCATAATATTTTGGCATAGCAATTTAATAGACAAAACCTTAAGGCTTTTGTACTATATTATAAAAGTCAAAACAAATGTTTCAATAAGCTGGAAAGCCTTGTGCCTTCTCTGAAATGCTGTGAGAATCGACACCTTCCCACAGTTTCCACAATATCGAAGCACCGCTTTCCCACATAGGGGCACTCAGTGGACGACAGCAACCAGATCTGAGCAGCACACGTCTCCAGCAGCTCCACAGGGAACCAGAGCAGTGGAGCCATGATTCTTGCTGGTCTCTACATTCTCAGAGACACACCGTGTGACCAGTCCTTCAGTACTTGCTTTTCACACCAACAACATAGGCTCACCACAGAACAGCTTTCAATGGGCCAGTAAAGTTTGGGCAATAAAACATGTTCACCTGCACTGCTGTGATAATCCAGTCCAAGGCATTTGTATTTTCTTTAGGAAAATCTGATAGAGAATAGAGCTACTGATAGAAGTTTTTCCCAAATGGCTGTAAGCTCTTCTTGGATGAGAAAGTATAGCCCTTAGCATCACTTACAGGGCAACTAGCAGAACTGAGAGAGAGAAGAGCAGAACATGCTGATTGAGGCCCTGATACTACCCGTTCCTTTCCCATACAGCCTTGGAGTTGGCTCCTTCTGGTACTGCATGTGTGCTGTTGCCTGGATAGCAGGGATACCTAGATGATCCACTCTTGTTCAAAGATCTGTGTAGATACACTGTAAAAAGCATGTGGTTTAAAACCATGTACAGTGCCATGACTTTTACCATTGTGCAATCTTTTACAGCATGAGAAGCTGACATTTCTGTTGCCTGTGGACCTGTTGGCAGTGGGAGATGTTCTACTGTAAGCAGGCAAGAGTAATAGGTGAGTGAAAGGCAGGAGATGCCAGGAGAGATGTTCACCTGCAAGAATAACAGTACGTATTTAACAGGGCTCTCAGCAGACAGCGCGACACAGAAGCATCAGTGGCAATGACAAATTCTCCAGGATTATATATGACATTTTAAGGAAGGGCTGGGGTAATTGTTGTAGAAATATATCCCATTTCATCTTGTTGTTGCTGGGAGTTTTGAGAAGACCTCTCTATCCATAGAGGCAGTTAATGATTATCCAACCAAGGAAGTGCATTAAAGTGATAAAAGAAGACAGGTTTGCTAGGAAAAATGAGTAGATGACTAAGTGATGATGGTCCTTTAGGACAAAGACAAGGTTGTGTTCAATACTGCAGTAAAATGATGGTCAAAAGAAATCACGATGGAGATCCCACTAGGGATAATTGACCTAGATGGTCCAGCTGCATTAAGGCAGATGTGGCCAAAGGCAAAGGAAAGGAGGCTGTAGTTAAGATGCAAGATAACACAGGCCTGAATCAGTTTTTACTGTACGAAGAAAGGAGGCTCTTGCAAAGGAATGGGTGTAGGATGTTGAGGGGATTATTTGGGGAGCTGTCCTCCTTCATGTAAGAGGGGTATCAGAGGTCCCTGGGAAAGTGGTACAGAAGTATGCTGATCTGCCTTGCAAGTCAGAGAGGGACTGCTTACCTTCTTTCCATCCTTTGGTATTTCCTACGGTCATCAAAATTTATTAGATACCTCAGATCTGGCTGGAAGCCCATTTACTCTGGTAATTATTTTCTGTCAAGTAAGAAATGCTTATGGAGAGCATGTCAGATATAGACCAGAACAAAGTCACCCTTCCATTCAAATGTTCTTCCAACTTCCAGCAAACAAGCACCAAAGAGGTTTTTGAGTTAAATACTGCAGCAAATGCCCCATGGCATCTACCCCCAAGTGCCATCTGACCTCAGAGGTTGAATAAGGTGATCTTAAAGGTCTTTTCCAACCTTAATGATTC
>JAOWBP010001760.1:27673912-27684822 GCA_028571105.1 Tragopan temminckii
ACCAAAGAAGAGTAATTTCAAAGTGGGAGACCCTCACCACTAATGACCTACTCGCACCAGCTGCAGCACCTCTGTGAAACTTGGCTCTGGGTCAAACTGGCAGTCTCCCTGAGAAGTGGTATATTCATAGATGAATATCAGCAACTTGGATTCATCCTGGAACCTAAAAGGCAGCTGAAGCCAAAAAAATAATAATAATAATAATAATAATAATTAAAAAAATATGGTCTCTGAAGACCATATAGAGACAAAAAACATCCTCTCAGTAGTCTGTTAGTAGAGAACTCAAAGACAAATGGCATTTCTCTGTTTTCACAGAACAGGCGCTTCTTCCCTTCCATTTCCCAAGGCTTATTCTTCAGCTGAAGGAACAAGCATGTATGCATAATACTGCATTTGCAAAAACTCCAAAGCAAGCCCCAGGAAGACTTGTCTGTACATTCAACACAGTGCAAAGCCTGGAGGGAGGTGAACTTACTTTCGAAATCACGGCATTTTGGCCTCTAAGCAAGGAGGATGGGCTTATTCACTGGGGCACGCTGACATACAGCTCTTGGGCTCCTGGTCCTGCTGCTAGTTCTTTGGCCAGCACTGGGATCCTTGCAGCATGCTTCATCGCGTGGTGTGGACGTGCCCTAAGGAGCTCATTGGGTTGTGGGAAAGGTTCTTACTCCTAGAGTCAGTTTTCAGGGCAGAAGGATTTCTGCTGTCTGGCTTTCTTGTCACGTTGCTGACTTTTTCCCTTGAAATTGCTCTTTCCAAACTAACCTTAACACCCCTCAAAGAGCACTTCATGAGCCAAAATCTTTTGCTTCTGTCAAGAGAAGACAATGGAAGGACGTGTCAAAACAGCTATGCTGCTACACCTCAGGCAAGGCTCAGCTCTCTTCTGGGGAACTGCTCCATTACATATTGGCTAGGATTTGTGCCAAGATTTGTCAGTTAATATTTGCAAAATTTAATCACAACAGCCCAGATTCTGCACTCCTTTAATCCCATTGAATTATTCCTTGGTCTACGGCAAGTGCCTCCTGTTTCAATTAGACCGTTCATGGTTATGGGTGCTTTTGAGTAAGAAGGGATCAAAACCTCATTCTGGAAATCTGCTTTCAAAATGTCTTCATCCGAACCAGGACTGCATTTCAGCTTCTGAATCCATAATATATTATAAAAAAGGAAGGTTTAATGAATACCATACCTGGACCATTGTAGCAAATGACTGTGAGAACCAGACTTGCTGGGAAGAGGAGATGAGTGCAGTTTGGCTCTTTGCAATGCATCTCCCTGGAAAGTTCCTCCTTTAAATGAAAGAGAGATCAAACCAGAAAAATAAGCAGGACCTACTTCAAGAGGCAGGATTGCCTCCTGAGTGCCAGATAATAATAAACGATGTGTTTATAATCCAAGGCAGAGAGACACTGGCATTTTCTTTGACATCAAATGCAAAAAGGGAACAAATCGTTCTGTAAAGTGCTTTTACAATGCAAGGTGAAAGATCTTTCACTAGAGAGAGGATAATCTCTGGAGATGGCTGTTTGTATCTTTTCATTTCACATCAGCGTGAAGAATCTGGCAAAAAGTAGTGTAAACGTACCTAATAGCACATAATTTGAGGAAGAAAAGAGATAAAACTACTGTTAAGAAGAGTCAATAAAAAAAATATACCCAGGAAGGAGAAGAAACTGAAGGGGAAAAAGCTTGTAAGCAAGTAAGAACTGTACTTCTTTGTGCTAAGGCTTTTTATCTCAGCCCAAAATCTCCTGAATGTAACTGCAGAGGGGAGATTCCACCTCCTCCAGGAGGCAGCCACTGTGGGACCTGGTGGGTGCTCCCGGCAGCAGCAGCAGGGGGCTGCCAGGGAAGCACAGGATCCATGCAGCCCAGCTGGGAGAAATTAATTCCAGCAGAACAGAGCTGACTCAGTTATAATTTGACCAGACCGCTCTGTGTAACTCCTCCACAAACACCAAATGCCCTTCAGAATGATGTGAGGGCAACTTCGAAAGTAATGCCTTCTGTGTTACTAGGTTGGCCCACAACATTAGGGGAAGATGTTGGTGGTATGGCAGCAGAGGTTGAACCTTCCCACCAATATTCCATTACGTGTTGTTGCCATGTGACAGATGACAGCAGAGGGGCAGTCTGACACAATGGCATCTGACGTGGAAGTGCGTATGAAGCAAAGGTGTGTCACTGAATTCCTCCATGTGGAAAAAATGGCACCCACTGACATTCACCAGTGACTGCTGAATGTTTATGGAGACCAAACAGTGGACGTGAGCACAGTGAAAGTTGGACCGTGTGGGCAACATTTTCCTTGCAACAATGCCATCGTAGCAGCTGGGAAACAGTGGGTCACCTCTGCTGGTGCAGATTTTGATGAGCGTGGCATGCAGGTTCTTGTTCATCGCTGATGAAAATGCAGAGCTAATGGTGGTAACTATGTTGAAAGGTAGTGTTCTGTAGATGTGAATTTGCTCTATTAAATAGTGCTATTGTGCTCTCTGTATCTGTTGCAATTTCCATGGAAATGAATAGGAGGCATTACTTTTGGAGTGACCTACATATTTAATGCAATTATATAGTCTGGGCTCAACCCTGTGCCCCGTCAGAAGATTAGAGGGCAGGATTAAACTTTGTGCAGAACACTTTACTTCTGTGCATCCATTCCACCTTTTAAAAGGTGTGACGAGCTTTATTCTCTGGTTATTTCCTAAGGACACACGTCGGCTCAGCAGTCCCGGGTTTCACTGAAACACCTGCTCTTTACAGGCTCTGCTGACTGAAGGACAAGGTAATTAGGTAACTTACCCAAAGGTCACATGGTGAGTAAAGTAGGATTAGCACTCAAGTTCCTCCTGGCAACTAGTCCTGCGCTGCGACAATTAGAAAAGGTTAACCATCCTCTTTTAGCTTTTGTTTTCCATCTTCCAGAATGTGGCAGCACGTACACAGGGCTGGGCCACCTTACATTTCCTCAGCGCTATTTTGGAAAAAGAAAAAAACGCACAAGAAAGCAAACAACTCACTCCCGAAAGGGCTTTGAAAAGCCGTTGCATCTGGTAGGATGTGGTGCTTAAGAGAGAACGGAGCAAAATACTGGATTAAGCTAAGCACACTGAATATGAATTCTGGAAAATGACCGGCTCCCTCGATAATCCCCAAAGCAGCACACACAGCCACTGTGCAACACTTCATCATGCTGCTTCCTGTCTTTGCTCAGAAGCCAGCCTGGCTTCCCTGACCGTCTACCCCATAGGTGAGGCAAACATTAGCAAACGCTCTGCTAGAGACGTCCTGGCTCAGCTCCGTCTTGCCTGAGACCTCTTGTCCAGGTCCCCTGTGCAGGAATAAGCCAATGGGAAGAGTCCCGTTGGTACTGGGTGTACCCCACAAAATGCCTGGTTCCTCTTGGTGTGTTGTCCAAAGGCCTGGGCAGACAGCTCTTTTTGGGTGCAGCCAAGTGCTGGTCTTCCTTCCTTGGGGAAGTTTAGTGCCACTTTTGGCAAGATAGCATGAGTCATCTAAAGGACTTCTGCATGTGCCATGTGGATGTCCCTTTAAACACAATTTTGGTGGCATCTAGATAAGAAAATGACCACGCTCCGTGCTGTCTGCTCCCAAAGACATTCAATGGGACTCTTCCTGTTGGCCTATGCAATGTCTCTGCAGGCCAGGGACTTGGCTATTTCCAAGAGAGATCAGCAGGCTCCTTCCAAAGAAGGTGGACCTTCAGAATCTTCCTCTGGTCCTTCAAGTGCCACTCCTCCCTCTTTCTCTTGCTGGTGACTGAACACAGAGGTCAGCTGCTCACCATGTTGCTGTAGCTCACTGAACGCATTTCACCTACAACCTTCAGAGGACATGCACGTGAGACAGGCTCACCTGCCATAGTCCCAGAAGGTGCGTCTTGCATTAGGCAGTGTAACTGAGTGATGTATTTCTCTTTCCCACTATAAATATAGCCCTAGGGTAAAGGGTTGCAATAAAAGAAAATCCTTTCGCCTGTTGCACTATGCAGTGGCAGTGCGGTCATTTATTTCCCTGCCTGCTAACTGCTTGAAATTCAGGTAGCTCTATCAGCTGAGAATTTACTGGATCATTCATCATAAAGCAGCTGTTTCAGAGTCAGTCAGGGACCACAGCTTCCCAAATACTAGTTGTCGGGATTTGCATTACTTAAATTCACAGTCATTGAGAGTATTCGCAAAAGCGAGCCCTATTCCTAAGCTGTGAGTGGGACAGCTTGACTTTAAAGAGTCAGCTCATATTTCTTATGTGTTAGAAAGAGCACCTGTTCAAACTATGTAGATCTGACGAACAGTGGGTATGTTTTGGGCACTGACCCATTAATAGAAAGGGTGGGGCTTCGCAGTCATTAACAGCAATCAGCAACTGAAACAAACACAATGAAATAAATCACCGTTTTCTTTAATCCAAGGTTAGGCAGGAGGGTGAAGACCAGGACTGAAATAAACCTCCAACACCTCATGTCTCATCCCCAGTTGCTGGCCCTCTCACGTGCCAAGAGTTGAGACACACTGAGAGTTGAGAACCTCAAAAACATAGCTGTTTCTATTCTTGCAGCAGTCCCAAGCACTAGTTTGTTATTAATGACTCCGAACTGGAAAAAGAGTCCAGAGCAAGACATTATAATCAGAGCATCTCACACTAAGATATATCACGCTATCCACTTTAAGAGTTTTTCATAAACCTCAGTTGAAACTCTAAGAAGAAAGGACAAGATTTCTCTGCACATTTTTATCAGCAAGCAATGGCGTGTTTGCATGTTTTGCCACCTCCTTGTCACTCACTGCAGAAGTACTCAGAGGGAACATTACTGCCCATCTGAACCAAAGATCTCAGCCAACTCTCCTGCAACCACATCCCCTCACGAGTCCTTTCAGCAAGATCCTTAGATTCTACCATTTATAAACTCAGCACAATTCTTTGGTTCTACCCTTCATAAACTGATGTGCAAGCAGCTATAGCTGCTCATCTGCCTTTCTGAAAGCACCCATCCATGAGCCACCTAAAATAAGCAGCTAGTGTTACCCCTCACCTACAGTTCTGAGGACAACACCGAGTTTGTGTAACCTTGGGTGGCTGCCTGCTCCTGGGGCAGTCCTGGCAAATGCAGTTCTCATCTGCTCTGTGCATTGTCCATCTCAGCAGCTCAAAGGGTTTGGTGCAGGGTTATGTATGCCTTCTGAAACGGGCAGTGATCTCTTCCACAGCCACTGAGGTCAGAAAGCATGCCCTGTACCTACAAGACCAGTCACCCACAAAAACTGAAATGGCAGAAAGCACTTGTGTACAAAGCGCTCATGGCATTTACACAGGGCCTTGACTGGGTGCTGGACACATAATACTTCTGAAGACTCTGTAAGTCATGCACAGCCCGTGCTGTATCACAGCCATGTATGGTCACTTGTGACTTACTAATGTCATTAGAGGTCACCAGCACCACCAAAAATTCTTCAGTATGGAATTGTTTTACGAAAGATCAAACCTTTTATGAAAGATCAAACCTTTCAAAAATGATGAATTTTTCACTACATCAAAGAAGTTTACCAACATTCAGTGAAACACTTTTCCTTAGATTCTGGAGGAAGGAAGGAGCCTCATAAAATAATAAATATCTTTGCATTTTATCTCCTGATGCCTCTATCTATGGAGGTATTTATATGGCCCCCATAACTGGTCTCTGGTCCCTTACCTGACCTGATTAGAGAGCAGATCTACTAAACAAAGCCATGATTTGTGTGCACACCAAACTGATCTTCTTAATATAGCTTTCTGGAGGAGAGACAAACCTGCTAGGGAAGTGGAGTTACTAAAAAATGAGTTGCTGCAACAAGTTTTTTTGTTGTAGACGACACTGCTTGGTTGCAACAAGTTTTTTTTGTTGCTTGGTTGATGCCATGCAATATAAAGAGAGTTTATCCCTTAAGAGTTGACAGAAGAGCCAGTCAAATCACCAGGGGCCTGAAACTTCACTGTACATCTAATCTTTTGCAAAGCAAAAGCTTTCATATACCTGAGTCTCAGCCCACTGGTGAATTCCCCATGGGTGGAAATATCAACAAAAGAGATCCTACAACCCCTTTGCAGAGAAGTGGGACAAAAGAATGTGACCAGACCCATGGTGTACCACAGCTACGCTGCATGCAGAGAAGAGGCATCTCTGTCCCTTTGCCGCTGCCTGGCCCATGTCCCAGCATTGGGGCTGCCCTGTTCCAGTAGCAATGCCCTGTTTCAGTAGCAATGCCCTGTTTATGGGCAGAGGGAGTGGAGGATGAGTGCTGAGCCTCACTTCTACTTTAATGGGGAGTTTGCACTCTGCTGATAGGAGGGAACAAGTTGCAACTTTCCTGAGAGCCACTGCCCTTGGAAGAACACCTGCACAATAAATCATTTTGGAGGATTGCTGGGCCAACCTGGGATGCTGGAACCTGTAAGCTAGCAGCACCGCAAGGCATCCCCTGCCCTGATCTCTGAAGCAATACCACGATCCGCACTGCACTCCAAAGCAGCACTCTTACACTTCCAGGTGATCTCAGACACCACCTGGGACACCCCAGCCATTGACTCAGAGATGTCACTTGAAGTCATGGAGGGGCTCAAGAGGCCAAGAGGCTTTTTTTGCAGGGTTTACTTTTGAAATGCTTTCACTCCATTGAAAGCTGGAATGCCAAAACCAGGCACAAAACCTCTCAAAGAAAGCCCTTCCAGGCTCCAGCTCAGCATGCCACCTGCCGTCATCATTTCTTCAACTGTTCTCAGGGGGCTCTTACAGCAGACGCATTGGGCTGCAGCCAAGTTGGCATGAAGTTTGCATGAATCTTGAGACATTTTATGACCTTAATAATGTTTAGCAGAAATAAGCAGAGCTGTTTGCAGCTCAGGCCCAACCTAGTTAAAAGCATTTCTTAGCAGGGTGGTGGGCACATAAATCAGCGTCTATCCTCTTGCCTCTCTGTCATTGACCTTTCTGTGGGAGGAGAGGCTGTGCAGAGACGTGGATTGCAGAGTACGCTCATGTGCCATTGTGCTGGCACCATATCCATTACAAGCTTCTGCCCTTATTCTTAGAGGACATGTTCCAGTAACAATATACCCCAGTGAACTTTTCCATTATGAGATCGTGATTTCTTCCACAGGAGATTCAGTAGCATGTTGCAATTTACCAGCCTTTAGTTAGCCAGTAAGAATCTTCTCACTGCAGCAATGCAGTGCTGCAGTTTTCTGAAGTAAAAAAACGGTGTCCAACCTTTTAAACAGAGATTCACTTCCACTTTTACACCTGTGAAAATGAAATGTCTGCATTTTCATGTACTGCATTTTATACACCTGATTTATGCTTCCCGTCAGACAGCTCTGAAGGCCAAATACTTGGACTGACAACCATGAAAAAATTGTGAGCGCAGGGACAAAAAGCAAATGCTAATTTTGCTACTGAGATCTCTGAAAGGGAGATTTATACTTTTGAAAATGCCTAAAAAGAAACTCGTGATGTTGTGAATAAAGCGTCAGTATATTTTAACCAGGACAGGGCATCACTGTTGATTTATATCGATGTAATATTGCTTGTTATAATCATTTCAAAGGGAAGATATTCACAGAGAAGTGCAATGGATGACTCAGGTCTTTGTCACAGCAAAACAATAAAAACTGCAGAATTTATAGCTGTATAATCAGGTTTTTATTAACACCAAATGTAATTAGATAACAAAGTCCATCTCCTAAGCCTTTTCTCAAGACACGAGCTGTCCAAAGTTCTTCCCTCAGCTTTGTTTAGCTCAGATCCTAGATTGCATGAAAACAGTTCTTGGTTAGAAAATTGCACCATACAGAGACTTAAAAAACTCTATTTGGCTGATCAAAGAGACGTCTAAGAGGCAATTTGACGGGTGTTTAAAAGTGTCTGCACAAGAAGTATCTAGAAAGAGGGGTTCTTTGCTTGGAAATGTGTAAGTGTGAATAATTAAGAGCAGAAACAAGCCTTTAACAGCTAAGGCATCAGCACTGCAGTACATTCTCAGGAGATTTCCAGATTTTCCATTCTTTGAGGTCTTTCATTGACAACAGCTTTTTTTTTTTTTTTCCCCTAAAAAATAGGGCAGATCATTGGTGGGACCAAATATAAAATAAAAAGATTGACTGCATGAAAAGCTACTGCCCATGGCTTGCCTCAAGGTATTCACATAAATATATCTAGAGCCCCAACCCATTGCCTTATCTACATCAGTAGGCTGCAGATCCCTTCTTCTTGGCCAGTCTTGAAACATGCCTAGGGCTCTGGCTCTGGCTCTGTGCGTAGGTGGAGCCTCAAACAAAACTGCTTTGTTTTCCAGCCATTACGCCATTCTTCAGGACCATGGCTGACTGGAAGGTCTGGTGCTCCTCTATAAGTTTAGAGTATGTGGTTGGTAGTTTGAAAATGTAATGGGCCTTGGGGTTGAGACGGGATTTGGGAACATCTAGCTCCTTTCTCAGTACGTGAAGTGCAGAGCAGATGAAATTCAGATTATAAAGATCTGCACACATTTATTTCTCTCAGTGTTCTCTCTTTGCTGGAGTAATTTTAAGTTTGGGTCAGTTCAACAGATACATCAGACTTGCTCCCAGTACGAAAATCACACTAGTTTCTTCCTTCTCCCAAAAACTGATTCTAAGTCCTTGAAAAAATCTCAAAAGAGTCTTCTTCAAATAGCTTTTTTAATCCCTTCAGTTCTTTGCCCTGTCCTATTTCCATTCTCCAGTCCCTCTCTTTGTAGATATGAGCTACGTTCCCACCGACGTCATTAGCATATCAATTGTTTGCTCCGAGGACGGTCTTTATGACTCCGTTTGTCTCTGTTATTACTCGTTGCCCTTAGACTGGTGCTAGAGGCCTTGTGGGCACAGCAGAAACAGAAAACACTGTGTGATAGGGCAATGAGCATAGCAACAACATCACATTAATCAGGGTCTGTAGTCTGTGCGAAGACAAACTTCCCAAACCATCAAACTGTGTGATGCAAGAGAACATAAATTTCCCTATCAGCTGAGAAACTACAAATTCCCCAAATATTCCCCCCTAGACCTTCCTTCTGCAGGTGAGAGCATGAATCCGCCTTGAACAAGTAAACCCCCTCCTAACTCTTTCAGAGGACAATCAACACTTCATGTCACTGTAGATATTAGAGCAAAAGACATCCAAGCCTTCTGAAGCTTTTAGTTTGCAGCCCTCATTGCTGATAATTTGGTTTCTCTCAATTTAGGGAACACGCTTCAGACAGTCAAAGCTGAGCAGCAAACCTTACAAATACCATGGGATTTCTAAAATTTAGGCTGATTCAGGTGTTAGGGAAGGAATAATATTGATGCATTTATATATATATTTATGTTAAGAATAAATGAATGTGTACTTACAAAATGGATCTCACCATTTGCTCCAGGATGTCCAGTGACAAGATTGTAAGCTGATGAGGACAAAGTTCACATGGAGCATCTGTACCGTTGCTGATTTGTCAAGGTGGTAACACTCTCAGGGGTAAGATGTACCTCTGAGGTAAGCAGAGGTTCAAGTTCAGTCACTCAACATTGCTGTTACTACAAGGTCACTGTGAGTAGAATCATAGAATCATTGTGTCATTGAGGTTGGAAAAGACCAGAGAGCAGGAGGAGACCTCCCTGGGACTGAACGCCCACTGTTTTCAGTTTGTGGACGTGGCATATTGCCCACAAGTCACAGAGTTCAACCCTCTTGGACAGTGCTTTGGGGACCTTAAACAAACAAACACAAAATCATGAGATAAGTAAAAAAAAAAAAAAAGAAAGAAACATTTAGTGAGGAAATGCTTGCAAGTATGACAGTAGAAGATGGCCAAATTTCACAAAATATTGGGTCAGCCAGGTTTCACTCCTGGGCCTCTTCTGAACACTCAAAAAATAAAAAATAAAAAAATAAAAAATAAAAGCCCAAACAGAACTGAAGACATGAAGATGAAGAAAGGCTTCCTGAATATTGACTCCAAACACAGCCTGTGCATTTAATGATGGGCTGCACCTTCCATTCCTATCCATCAGCTAACCTTCCTGAGTGCTGACATTAAGATGCTATTACCAGAAATAAAAGATAAGATATAGGGCACGACTCGCAGATAATTCAAGGTAAAAAAAAACTGATTTCCATAGAGAAGGTCACAGTTCAAAAGGCATTTGTTGAGATGGGACACCTACGTTAATTACTTTCTGAAGTTTCAGCAGTTCACTGAATGTAAGAAGAAAATCAGAGTAGCGTACTGAGCATCAGTGTGCCTTTATTTGCGGAGGACGCTCTCAGGTAAACTAGTGAACCCAGAGCAATATGACCGATTGCCTCTTGGGCAGCCATAGTGGAACTTACTTGGTGTTGTTTAGAGTGCAAGTGACTGGTTCCCTCCCTGGTCCATTGGAGACCTTCCAGGCAGCAAATATTTTTTCAGTCAGCTGGATATGCAGAAACCGAGGTTCACTCCCTCTGGAAGCAGGTGAGAAGAGATCTGCAACACAGCTGCTGCTATCTGCTGTCCTCCCTGCTGCCATAGCCCAGGGCTGACGCACAGGTGAGCAGTTGTGTCACATGCAGGGCACGTGGTATTTATACTTCCTGTGATTGTGGCATCTAATAATATAGAGCGTTATAACTGCTAGATGTGTAGACTTAATGGGTCTCTGCTGTTGCTGTTTGCATCAGCATAGGTCAGCAAAGGATCCTTCTGGGGTGCTACAGTTTCAAGTGTGGCCTTACGAGGCGTCAAAAATACCAGTCACTGCAGTGATATATCGTACACCATGCTGATAGAGCTCGGGCTTAATGCCTGCTGGTGTCACTTGTTGCTTGCAGAGCTTTAGGGCAGTTCTTGGCTAGTTGTGCCACAAGC
>JAOWBP010001760.1:27684938-27699040 GCA_028571105.1 Tragopan temminckii
AGAACTGCTCCAACAACTTGGGACGGGCTGAGCTGAACACCACTGATGGACTCAGCTCTTGGGGACCAATGGCGGAAGAGGGCATTGTGGGGTGATGGGAGATGCAGCCCATCAGGAGCCAGGGGAGGGCCCAGGAGACAGGGCCATATGCTGCCCACCCATGCCATGCAGGAGGCACGCTGGGAGGGCTGGGCTGGGGTCCCCCACCCCTCGCCACCCACAGCTGCAGGTGCACAGTCCTATTTTGGTACCTGCGTCACAGCTCTGCTGTAAGTTTGGACCTGGGTCCTCCAGCACACTGCCCACATTGTCTGCATGCTCAGTAGCTACCGTCCTGTTCCTGGAAGCAAATCAGCACCTGGGCATCCCCCAGCTCTTCTTGGTCCCCTGGCCATTCCCCACTTAGCCAGCAAGCTGCATCCCCAGGAGTCACCTAGAGGGAACTGGCACTACCTGGAAGCAGTTCCTGCATCGTAGGAAGATGTGTGAGTGGTGACTGGACCCTCCTGCCTGGAAGTAGGAGGTGCTGGGCCGTAGGGATGGGATTGTGCTGCCTGTGAGCCCTGGGTGAGGCTTAGTCAGAGTACTGCTGCTGTACGTGCAGCCTGGCACTGAGATGGGGTGTGAGCCTCTGTGAGAGGCAGGGAGGGAGGGCCATGATAAACCGGCCCTGGTAATTAATTCCCACTCCCGATTGCATGTTTGCTCTTCAAAATGTGAAGAGCCCTGGGCAGGGCTTGGTACAGCATTCAACAGGCACCTTCTTTTATCTGAGCTATTTCATCAAATCTGTTAATTGTATCTATCTTGAGCCCTGGGCTTAGGGTGGAGATTTCACATCAAATAGTGACTGCTTGAAGTGGCTCCTCGCTGGGCACGGGGCTCCACTTTGAGGCTGTGAGGAGGGAGAGGAGACCTCACAGATGACGATTTCATCCCAGGCTCTCTGCAAACATCCTCCTGGCCCTGCTGGGGCAGCTGGGGGGCTGAAAAAGACTGTCAGACTCTGCGTGTGGCAGCTAAGCAAGGAAAGAGTTTCCTGCACTGGTGATCTCTGAAGGATATCAAAGAATCATAGAATTATTAAGTCTGGAAAGACCACTACGATCATATAGTCCAAACATCAACCCATCACTACCATGCCCATGTCCCATGCTGCCAATCTACCCATGTCCCAGCCCTGCTTGTGTCAGTCAGAAGAATATAGCCACCTGAGAGTTGAAAACAAGTCACATCTGCGTGGTTTTAAATTGGAAGCAAGTAATCTTCATAAAATCTTATCTGGAAAATCAAGAAATCAGGATTATTCCAAAATATATGGGTTTGACACCAAAGCTCCTTGTGTAGCATTGACACGAGGGATCACTTAGAATGATGACTCTCTTGCAGAAGTTGGCTGTCGAGCCCTAGGAGGCTCCCAAGGCTCCCAGTCTGTCCTGTTCATGTCCCACAGACAGCTCATTAACTTCCACTGAATGGCCCAATCTATTCTTTCTTTCACGCAACTCTTTAAAAGCCTCTTTGCAGCCCTCCAGGCATCCCACCCTCTTGCTGGCTCCCCTTTTCACAACCCTCTCCAGCCCATTTCCACAGCATTTTGCCCCAGGCCTCCCTTCAGAAGATCTTAGCTGGGGCCAGGGTGGAGATGCATGGGAAGACTGTGGCAGCTGATTACAGGCTCCTTTCCTGCCTCGTAGCCTGGATGGGTAGCTCCACCATGGTGAAACCATCATTCCTGGAGGTGTTCAAGAACCATGTGGATGTGGAACTGAGAGACATGGTCAGTGGGCATGGTGGGACTTTAGTCATTCTATGACTGATTCAGGCAAAGATATGAGAAGCTTCAACGGGACCGTGGAGGCAACAGCTGTGATCTGCACATAGAAATGGCAGCAGGTCAGGCGTCCTCCTAAAGCTGCTCTTGGCCAAGAGGCTCCAGACTAATGGGCCAAGTCAACCAGCACAGGCTTGTTTCTCCTGTCATTCTCTCAGTGACAAGAGAAACAATGAATGGCTTTGCTGCCTTCAGTGTCTTGCACCTCTGGACAAACCTGGTGGAGCCATTTCTGACCAAGTGCTGCTCCTGCAAGCAGAGCTCCTGGGTCTGGGTACTGCAGTAAGGTCGAGTTGTATAGGAAGCCTCTCCTAGGCAGGACCTGCCATCACACAGGAGCATTATGAGGCAGTGAGGGACCATGTCATGATGGAGATGATTGGGTACGTAAGGAGGAAGGTCTGCATCTGGCAAAGCTGTAACTGCTCACTGTTGGGACTTCTCCTTTGGGACATGGGTACTGGTCCCATAGGCTCATAAATCACCTCTCATCTGGCTGGTGCTTGAATCACCCCAGAGGCACAGCGATACTCAGTGCAATTTCATCGCTGCCCTTCCCAAGCAGGGGCTGCTCCCTTCCCCCAGCTGTCTGCCCACACTTGCTGAGGGAGCACGGAGCCCTTTAACTCCAATCACAAATCCTGGAAATGATTAGCGGGCTGTCATCACTCAGCCGCACCGGATATCAGGCACGGGGCATTTCCGTCCCCTGTAATTAATGGTGTGCAGGGCTGCCTGGCTCTGTGGCAGGGAGGAGAGATGTAAGTGAGCAGAGGGTGTCATGCCTCCCCCTCTCACTGCTTGGCTGGGAAAACTGCTGGACCAAAAAGCGGGGCAAAGAATAAATTCATTCATGGCTAGAGGTAAGGACAAGGCGAAAGGGTTCACTGAGGAGTTGGGCCTCTCCTGTCTGGGAAAAGAAATAGAAAACAGCCCTGGGAGGGGAGACCAAGGCAGCCCCCTTCACCGATGCGCAGCACTGCACTTTGTGCATCCCCCAGGGGCCTGGGAACTCAGTGGCCTGCTGGTCCCCTGCCCCTTTCTGGGTGCCCAGGGTGGCTGCCAGCTCCTGCCTGGTGGAGGGGGTGTCACCGAGCACCCCAGCCCTGCCTCATGCCCCAGCCTTTGTTCCCCCACTGCCAGCCCTGTTCCCAGGGTGCTCCCCAGTTCCCTGGCTGCCAGCTGCCTAGCGAGAGTGCTCCATGCCCCGTGTGAAAGCTGTGCATCCATCCAGCAGCCTGCAGACCCTCCACTCAAATGCTTCATTGTGCAGCTGGCCAGGCTACGTGAGCCTGGCTACGTGGAGGCTGCTCTGCTTTGAAGCTCACTCTTCCTTCTGAATCAACAGAGCTCAGTGGAGCAATTGTAAAATTTCCCCTCGTTGGCCAAACTCCTGATGTTAACAAAAACTCCCTGCTATGTAAACAGGCCAGATGCTGTGGGATGCTGTCTGCAGGCTCACGTACCCTCTGTGTGTTGCGGGAGATGCTGGATCGGCATCTGTGTGCTCCCTTAGTAGGGTAGAGGCTGTGCATCCCCCAGCCAGTGTAGAGACATGGTCCCCTCATCCTCTCGCTGCTGACCTTGTGTGAGGCTCTCCCTTCTCTGTCAGCTGGCCCTGCCGAAATCCTGGCTGAAACCAATTCCAGCACAATTGTAATCACCTAAGGAAGAAGGCATGAGGTTCCAGATGCCTAGGAAAAAAAGGCAGATAGATAGTACCTTGCCTCAAAGGAGTGGAAACGCAGCTAGTTGACTATGGACCTGCTGGTTCCTGGAGGAGGCAAGCTCTTTGTAGGACTGACCAAGACAGCAAGGTGAGAAGTAATAGCCAGTGCAGATTGTCAGCAGCCTGACTGCCTCCTACAACAGGGCTTCAGGGCTGTAGGGGAAGAGGCTGTCATGTCCTGCCTCTCATGTGGTGAGCTGCTTGTCTGGCCTGCCTGGGTGCTGGGTTGGAAGAGGTGTATCCATTTGTTGCCAATGATTGGCCAAGTGGCAGCTGCAGGCCCTTTGGAGATCAGCATCGGAGTTCAAGGAGATTGTGACACTGATGGAATGGTTATAAACAGGATGCAATTCAGTGAGAGCAAATGCAAACCCCAGCATTTAGAAGGATAATCCGCTGTGTGCATATCCAGGGGGCAACAAGGCCTTCAGAAAAGGATATGGGTGTCATTGCAGTGGTGGGTGTCATTACTGACTTGGCAGCACACAGATGTGAAAAAAAATGCCCCTACTGGGGCATGTAAACAAAAGGGCCACATATACCACGTATGCTGCAACCATTTGATTTCATGCAGCAGTGGGAAAGCCTCGTGATTTCTGGCTGTCTCCAGTTTTTGGCAATGCAGTTCGAGAGAGGTGTAAACTTCTTAGACTCTGTGTAAGCAGCCTAGAAACCACGACCTATGAGTAAAGGTTGAAAGAACTATATTTGTTTAGTCTGCAAAGGAGAAGAGGAAAGGGAAATTGTAACAACGTTCAGATATGTAATGTGCCTAAAAATGGAACAGGATAGGTTGTTCTCCATCTCCAGGAGACATAAAGTTAGACGGTCAGACTTTCACCTCTTCAAGCTCATAGGAGCTGCCATTACCTTAATACCAAGTACCTTCTCTAGAAATTTCCAAACTCAAGGTGGTCAAAGGCTCCTAACCCTGTAAAAATGGGGGCAACCAGAAAGGCTCATTGCATCATTCTTGTCTGCAATAAGCAGATGACAAGGCTTCCTGTATGGATTTCTCATCCTTTTCTGGCTGGATATCAAGGGAGTATTTAGAGAAGTAATGGATGAAGACTACCTTTTATTGTGGCTGAAGTTAAAGCACTAAACCAGGGTAAAAGCAAGTGTGGAGCAAACATCAGTCCCTGAATGAGCTTTTGTAAAGGCAGGAGATGGAAGACTCTTCATTAGGCCTTGCAGCAGCCCTTTAGGAGGAGAACAAAATAAAGCTGACAAGGAAAGTTAATCCACAGCAGCCCTTCAGAGCAGTGCCAGCCTTTGTAAGGACTCTGCTAAAGGTAGATCTGAGTTATCTTCCTTTTCACACATACCTGGTGCCATAGCCTGCAGCTGCACATCTTGCACAAGAAATCTCCTCGTGCCTTTGCGGTTCAGCCCAGTGTGAAGCACACAAACCACCCCTTTCAAACCCAAAAGCATCTCAAAGAGTGGCTCAAGCCAACGCCTGTCTCTGCGTGGAGGATAAGCACGTTCACAGAGGCTGGGTGGAGGCTGGATTGAAAAACTAGGCCCTAAGCCTCGATGACCCAGAAAAGCCAACTTGCAGTACGCATAAAGGGAGGCATTGGCAAGGAAAGGGATGGCTGTTGCCTGGATTACAGCATCGAAGCAAGAGAGGTCTCTGTGGTGTAAAAAACTGTCAAGAGCAGAGGAGGGCTGGAGTGGAGACATTCCCCACAGTTTTATAGGATTTTCAGAGGCCAATGATCCATTTTCTGCTCCTCAGTGATTTTACAGACCAGTGACCTCAGTGATCTCATGACCCTTTAATAAAGGATTGTTCCACACTTATCTCAGTGTAATGGTGGGGGATCAAACCAAGGGGAATACCTTCCTCCAGGGCTTCATGTAGCAGGTCAGCAGTATTTAACAAGGCCATCCCAAAGAGACTACAAAATCCCCTGAGGGATTTTGCTCTGGGGGGAGAAGAAAAGGGTCACGTTGGAGAATTCAACACAGACCTTGGAAAGTACCCTCTCTGGCTGTCCAGCTCAGCCCCAGCAGCTAGTTCATTCCTACTGGGATGGAGAGGTACATCTGCTCACCCAGAAATCCTCGGGACCTACAAACAGCTCCAGAAATTCCCAGCTTTCACTGGAAACCAAAAGGAATTGTGTCTATACTGTTGATTTCTACCAGCCAGCGCTGCTTTGCAGCGCCTCAAGCAGGGTGTGGAGTGGGGAGACCAGCTACACCAGCCAAATGTCTCATAACATCTCATTTTGGTATCTGGCAAGCTTGTTCTGGGGGCTGAGCTTGGAGGAGTACCATGACCTCCTCTCCTCCATTCTTGACCGTGGTGTTTGAGAGAATGACTCATACATTTTGCATTTGGAGCTCCTCATCGTTCCAAGGGAAAAAGCCATGCTTCCGGCATCCCTTGGTGTGTGGGTTTCCACTCATCTGTCGATGACCGGGCAACATGCCATCCTCAGAACAAAATGGCTTCTCCTTCGTTTCTTGTGCCATTAGTTTATCCCTTAGGATTTAACGAATTTCCTCCAAGACCTCCAAGTCTTTTGAACAGCCTGTCTGTGCAAAGAGAGCTCACCACCCAGAGATTTTGCTGTCAATCCCTCAGCGTACTGTGGCCGCTCATTTATATCCATGTGCATCACTGGTACATCAGAGAGGCTGTATCTTCCTTTCTCTTGATTTCTGCAAGCCAACAACATGTGTGGCGGGAATGGATTTGCCTCTTTGCTGCTGCAACCCTCTATTTTCAGGCAGCAGAGGTGCATCCGTCCCTGCCGATCATCAGCTGGCACTATGAACATCCTTAGGAAAGGGTTAGGAAACCATATTCCATCTTGTTTCCTGGTGGGGGAAACATTAGATGAATAAAAAGCCCAAAGCAAGCCTGTCAGATCAGGCCTTCTTGATCTGAAGAAGTCAACTAAAACAGTGCAGGTTGTCACCAAGTGGTCCCTCTCTTTGGGGAACACATAAACATATCTCCTTCTTGTATGGTTAGCTGGCTTTCGCCTTGGCCGCTCCCCAGTCTTGCAGGCGATAGTAAACAAGCCCTGGACCTCATCACTTGGCTCTGGGGCACACAGTTGCAAGGCTCCTCTGATCAGTGTGGGAGGAAGCGCCTCCACCCTCTTTATGGCTGCCCTGTAATGAGCCCCAGCTGTAAGCCTCTCCCTTCCATGCCTGGAAGCCCAGACTGGCCTTGCTGGGTGGGGCAGAGGCTGTTTAACCCATTCTCTGGATGGATGGACGATGGATGGACGGATGGACGATGGATGGATGGATGATGGATGGATACTCTGCCAGGTTGACCAACTGGGTTGCCAGAAAGCTGCCAAATAGGTGGTGGTGTTGGGAGGAATGGAAATGGTCCTGCTTGTTCCCCATTTGAAGGCACCCCAGGGAGTTGTCCCCAACCCCAGGGTTGTCCCCAGCACCTTCTCCACAGGGTGTTCCTGGCATTGTCAATCTGGGGGAATGCATGAAATGCATGCTGTGAGCACGTGGGTGTGTGGGGTGCTGCAGGATGGCCTTTGTCTCCTGGCTGAACGTCCTGTCAGCACCTGGGATTTGACTCTTTCTTTTAGGCAGCTTTTGTCTGTTAGAGAAAATCCATGGAGAGGAACTATCCCTGTCTGGCTCTGGCGTCTAGGCGCAGGCGAGTGGCCAGGCAGCCGCTGGTGTGATGCCTACGTAGCACCGCGCCATGGAGACGGGACAGGGGATTCCTGAGGTGACGGGGCTGCAGTGCAAGAGTGAAGCGGCACGGGATGGTGAGAGGCTTTCTATACTCATATAGCTAATAGACTAATTAGCAAGGAGCTCGAAACTTGGCCGTGTTTGTTGTCAAATGCAGGCCTCTTTCCAAGCGGTGTTAACAGCCTTCCCTTTTCATTCTGGGCACATTGTACAGCCGGTGCTTTTCTGCCTCTTCACAGAGGATGCTTCATTTAGTAATGGATACGGACTGAATGGCTGTAGGTGACAAAAGGGTCAGGAGCAAGGGGTGACAAGGAGGGGGCTGAAGCTGGGGCTGGGAGAGCAGCAGGAGGCTGGGAGCGGGGATGAAGGGGGCACGTACCGAGCCATGTGTAACGTGGGAATGACAGAGGGCTGCAGGGTGCTGCGTGGGCTGCCAGCAGAGGATGGAGGAAGTGGGTGAGCTGAGTTCTCCAAGCACCTGGCGGTGGAGAGGGTAGCCTGTAGCAGAGAGTAGAGTGCCTTGGCAAAGGTGTGCTCCAAGCCAAAGGTATGGCTCCCTTGCCATTTGCCCGCTTCTAATTAAGATGCCAACGTTTAAACGATCCCTTTGAAAATGGTCTCCTTTCACATGAGAGACAAAAGTTCACACGGGTGAAAGGCTCCAGGCGCTGGCAGGACGCTGGCAGCGTGCGGGCAAGGGATGGGCAAGCTTCCCCACTGCCGGGCTGCCAATGCAAATCTGCCAGCGCAGCTGAGCTGAGTCCAGGGGGAAGCGGGAGGGTTTCCGCTGGGTTCCCACAAGTGCCGAGCTGTGGCTGTGCCTGCCATCACGTCTGCCCACTGCCTTTGTAGGCAGCCTGGATAATGGTTGTTCAGTGCAGCAGGAGCGGGGAGTCTCGCCTCCATGGGGCCACCCATCCATCCGGACACCTGGCATGTTGGTTCTCTCTGGCTTCCTAACTGGAATGCTCCAAGCTCTTGAAACCGAGCGGGGAACCTGGCTTCAGCTGGCAGAGCAGGGCTGGGGTGCTGGCAGCATGCTGCTGTCTGCCTTCCTCTTGTAGGACAGCACCAGTCCCTTCCCAACAAAATGGGGATGGGGCAGAGGGAGGCTGGCAGCTGCCCACAGTAACGTAACCTGTCATGAGGACACATATCTGCTGGGGAGATATCTTGCTTCCCTCTGCTGCTTTTTGCAGCTTTGCAGGAGCCTGTGTGCAATCCAGGCCAGAAGCAGGGGAGATGCCTGCAAGCTTGGCTGCTCCTCAAGTGCTCCACAGTGCCTGGAACAAGGTATAATTGACACCTTCACCACACACTTTAAAAACCACCTCAGCCAAAGCACCTGCCAGCCACATACAAATATTATCTGGGTGTCATGGCAAATGTTGGGCTGCGGGCCGAGAGCTGGCCCAGCCTCCCCCCAAGCTCCACAAAGGCTGCTTGCCTGCGGCTGGCTCTTCTGCAGATGCTTGCAGTGACATGGCATCACTACTACTGTTTGCCTTGGATATGGGCCGAATGCTTCTGGAGAAGCAGCGTGGAAGGCAAGTGGTGCCAAGTGGGTGCTTGGTGCCTGCCGACACCATGTCTTACATCTCAGGTACGGCCAGGTGGAAATTGCCCCAGGCCTCAGAAGCAAGATGATGGTTAGGCAGAGGCATGACTCCATGACAAAAGCCATGCCTGAGAGTGTTTGACACATCCACACTTATACATGGGAACCCTGAAGTCAGAAAACACTTCGAAAAGTATGTCCCCTCCTGCTGCTGCTGGAGGTACAAATAGGATTGGTTCCCTTTAGCAGCAGACAGGAGACCTAATATCGTATGTGCCATTCAAACCCTCTTGTGCCCTGGCCCCTTGCAACCAGGATTTGGCCTCTGTCTGCAGACCATCAGGTTTGCTTTTCTTGCAAACCTCAGACTAGCCAGCCCATGGACTGCCTGGGAGCTGGCCACTGCGTGTGGAGCGTGATGAGCCACCCCTTCACCATGTGTGTGCTCCTGTTCCTCAGCTGAGCCACCAGCAGAGCTGCAACGAGGCAGAGGGACATCTGAGGTAGCTATGTAGCCCACAGTGCTGAACCTCAGCATTGACAAGCTCAAAGTATCAATATTTAGACCCTGGGCCCAAAGTTTTCCATGAACGTCAGCTTCTAGTCTGGAAAATAAGTTTGGAGACAGGGTCAGGTTTCCAGCTGGGAAGAAAGAATGATCTCACTAGCAAGCAGGTTAATTCCAGAGCGGCGTTTCCCTAACAAAGCACTCAGATGCTAAGCTCCCCAAAGCAGCGCCGGCAATGCATAGCAGGGCCGGGCTGTTTCCTGGTGTGCCAGCTCTGCTTCATCATTTCCTTCATTCTCCTGCCTCCTGTCAGTGCAGAGACCTGGCTGCTTCTGCATTTCCTGCTCCTTTCTATGTTTGCCTTTCTCCTCCACTTTCCGGATGCTGGTAATTCCCACCCATTCATCTCCCTCTACACTCATGCGGCTACTTATTTGTTGCTCACTTGGGATCCAGACCTGAAGGCTGGGCAGCCGTGGAGGCAGCCCCTCTCCCAAGTAGTTCTCTGCTTAAACTATCCTGCAGTTCCCTTTGAGCAACATCTTCCTTTCCAGTCCTTCCAGTTCATCCCTTAACTCAGCTCCTTCCGCATGCCCTTTCCCTGTCTGACCCAGTCACTCATTCAGCTCTTCATCCACACTTTCTGCTCCTTGATCTCCTTCCTCCTCTCCCCTGTGACCTGCTTGCTTCCTGCTGAGGACAGGAAGAAGGCAGGGGTTCCTTGCCTTGAAAAGTCTGTGCCTGTAAAAGGGCATTCAAAACGTTTTCTATGTTGTCAGCAAGACCTGGCTTCCCTCACGTGCCTTCAGGTGTAATGCTCCTAGTGGAGTTAAATCTGAGTGATTTTCAGAGGCAGAAAGGTAGTACCAAACCTCCTGGGACTTTCACTTGGTGCAAGCATTGCAATTAGCCCCACATTTCTGAATGAATGACGGTAAGCAGAAAACTACCAGACAAACAGACCTTTGTATATCCACCCATTAGAAGCACGGCATTGAAGAGCCCCATGTCTGGTTTGCTCTTTAGGCTTGGGTTGCACCCAGAGGGCATGGACTTTGCATACCTACTCACGGTAGCTTTTTGAGTCAGGCTGCCCAGGTTGTCCTACCTCACTGAGCATGGTGAAGGCAGGCCAGGGTGAGTGAAGGGTGTGCAAACTATTTCCAATGCAGCTTAGTCATGTTTTATAGATATTTACTTACACATCTGCTTCAAGAAACCTGTATCACCTCTCACAAAGGAAATTATTATTTTGCTACACTGAATGTTTACACTACAAATGTGCCGCATGTCTGTGGTTTGTTATGCTGCTGGGGTGAGGGGCAGGGGCAGAGCCAAGGCCTGGGCCAGGGCCAGGCCAGCAAGGCACGGTATGGACAGAAAGATGTCAGGAGCTGCTTTCATGCAGCAGTCATTGTGTGCCAGGCCTGCTTATATATTTAACTCTCCTTAATGCTTTTGCCCTCTGACAGCTAGATGCTGCCCAGGGGCATTGTCTGGGCCAAAAGATGGCGAATGCAGGTGCTGGTAGCAGTGACACATGGCTGGCAGCCATCAGCATGAGGGCCGTGGCAGTGGGAACTGCCTCAAAGCAACGCGTGCTTCCCACTGCATGGAGAAACCCTGCTGCGGTCACGCCAGGGCCAGCTTGGAGCAGCCAAGCTGCTACGTGCCTGCTGTCCAGTGCCTGTCACTGCTGGGACTTTCCAACCCCAGCCATGTCACCGACGTGTGTGTAACCGTTACCGAAGCTGCTGACTCATGGGTTCAGCACACCTCCGGCTGTGAAACAGCTGGAAACCTCGTTTGTCTTTGGGAGATGAGGAGAAGGAGACAAAGGTTTAGTTAACTCCTAGCTGGCCCATGACATGATGCACAGAGGTGCATGGGAATGAGCCATATCTTAAAAAGTGCTCCACTGTGTCTGCTCTTTCCTTTCTTCTTCTCCTTTCTTTTCCTTGCCTTCCCTTTGCCTTCCCTTTCTTTCCCATTGTCTTTGCACATTCCCTTGCCTTCTCTCTGGATTTGAAGTGAATGTAGAAGGAAGTGTGCCTGAGCGTGGAGTATATATTTAGGGTGAATGTGGGCAGGTGTCTGTGGGCAGGGCTGTAAGGACCTCTGTCCCGTGGACAGCTCAAGGGCACAGGCACTGGGCACAGCCTGCATGTTGCTGGCACGGCCGGCAAGCAGCGTGCTCCTGAGCATGGCATCAGAGGAGGAGGCGCATGGCCTTGGGACGGTCACAGTTCCTCTCTCCTGAGCCGAAACCAGCAGGCGGTTTGGGGTGCCAGAAAAGCCTTCCAGCCCACTGGAAAGCTCATGATCAACTCACACGGCCCTGGGGATGTGCCGGGAGGCACGTGCCACCCATGGCCAGCTGCAGTCTGCCACCACTGCGCTGCTGCCAGCTGCTGGGCTGCCGGCTGGGGCATGTGGAGGAGCAGGCCTGCCTGCGGCCCGGCACGCACGGCCCTCGCACGCTGCAGGCCGCACGTAGGTGCCCGCAGCCCCCAGCGCCCTGGCAGCAGCTCCCGGCTGCCCTCCTTGTCTGCCTGCCAGCCCACGTTCCCCACGCGCTTCCTCCTGCTCTCCTTTTTCTGTATTTTTTTTCTCTTTTTCTTTTTTCCTCTCTCCCAGTCACTATGCAGGGAGGGAGAAGGGATGCGAGCAGCGAATGGGAAGCAAGAGAAGAAAGGAGAAGAGGCGTCATCGTCCTGGAAAGCAATGGGTGCTCACCCCACTGCCACAGCCGCTTCCAGAGAAGTCACTTCCTTCCCTCCCCGGGCTCTTTGTTTCTCCCCACAAAGGAGAGGACAGTCTCCACAGCAGCTGCTGTGCCTCAGATTGCCTCTCAGTCCTGCTGCCCTGCGCAGAGGAGTGCTGCTGAGTGCTAAGCCATCCCCTCCCTTCCTCTCCTGGGTCCCCCAGGGCCCGGTGATGGCCCACAGGGCTGGTCTTCCCAGCTCAGGCACTGGGGTAAGTGGCAAGCTCAGCAGGAGACTGTGCAAAGCCTGGTGTTGGCTGGTAGTGTGTGTCTTTCTTTTTTCCTTCCCCTTACTTTCCCTCCAAAAAAACTGTCTTCTTGAGGTCTCTGGATGGGAAATGTGAACTCATCCCTCATCCAGGCAGGCTCCAGGTTCTCGTGGTTGCTGCTGTAGGTTTCCTGCTCATCATACAGTTCATAGTTCCTCCCTGTTAGTAAGAGGAAAAGCCAAGGGGCAGGACTTTTCCTTTGGACCCTTTCATGATGAACGTGCCATGTGGCACAACCCTTATTCACCACAGCAACATCTGCTCACATCCCCATCCCCACAATCTGATCTCTTGCCAGCATTGTGGTCCCATGTCACAGAATCATATCACAGAATCATAGAATGGCACACCAACCCACAGGTTGCAAGGGACCTTTAAGATCATGTAGTTCCAACTCCCTGCTACATGCAGGGACACCTTCCTCTAGACCAGGCTGCTCACAGCCCCATCCAGCCTGGCCTTGAGAACATCTCCAGGGAGGGGACATATACAACCTCTCTGGGCAACCTGTTCCAGTGTCTCACCGGCCTCACAGTAAAGAATTTCTTCCTAATATCTAGTCTAAATCTACCCTCTTCCACTTTAAAACCATTTTCCCTCATCCTCTCACTACATGCCAGCAGCCTCAGTACACAAAGTGACTTTCCATGAGCACATCCTAACTCAGAAGTTGGAGTGGCCGTGTTTCCCCAGACAGATCGCCCCAAGCTGGCACAGCAGTCACGCACACACTGGCACTTGTTGGTACTGTTGGATATCATGATGTGTCCTCAGTGTGGAGTAGCATTTCCCTTCCCTGCCTTGTGTTTCTCCTTTGGTTTTTGCTCCTTAATTCGCTACCCCATTGAGCTCCTTGCTGATCTGCCACCCCTAAAGTTCTTACCCTAAGTTCCTACCCCCCTCTGCCTGCCTTGCCCATGCAGATTGTGACTTGCTCGGGGAACAGGCAGCTCTACTGTCACAGATGGCAATGAGTTCCCCCTAATTTTCTCCTGAGCATATGCAAATGGGGCTTTCGTACCCTCACCATTCTTTCATTCCAGAGAAATCTGTCCCCCTGTAGGACTGAAGAGCATGGTTATCATGCTTTCCCAGCTTGGAGGATATCCAGCCAGCCCTGCCAGATTTGAAGGTGTTTTTCACCTTTTAATCCAATTTCTTCCTGTAAGAAGAGCCACGTCTTTCCTCTTTGTGTCCAAAACCTCAGTCAGGCCAGCACTGCCTTTCTTCTGTCATCATTCCTGGCCTCTACATATCTTTAACTCTCCAAAGTCGTATTTGAATGTAGCAAATCTTCCTTCAGCTGATTTGTGCTTTGTTAGCAAAAGGAAATCCCTGAATTTGCTGATGGCAACTTCTCTAGGACCTGTCTCCTTGTATCCCAAGGGCAGCACAGCTAGTGCCGATTGCTTTGTGTGGGCCATGCTCAGTAATGAGGCCAATAATTTATTCTGCCTCTCGTGGATAGTTTTACTGGGGCCAAGCACCATTCTAGTGAGCTTCTTTTAAGGACAGACTTTCTTCTGCACAGTTAAGGCTCAAGCAGACTATTATTAACCTCAAGTCCTGGTTGCTTGCTTTGCATTGCCATTTTAGTCTGTGTTGTCACTAACTCTGGCACACAACTGCTGCACCCCAACCATCTCCTTGAAGTTACTTTGAGCCCCCTCGCCCTACCAGACCACCTTTCCTGGCCTCGAACCTCAGGGAAACCTCTCATAGCCTTTGTCTATGAGAAGAGGACATG
>JAOWBP010001760.1:27711387-27727402 GCA_028571105.1 Tragopan temminckii
AACCCTGAACTCCCAGCCACTTAGATTAGTTCAGAAGCAAGAGAGAAAACTGCAAAAAGAAACAGACAGACAGAGGATAAACAAGACCCTGAAAAAACAACATACTATTCCCGCTCCTCTCGCTCCGTCTGCCATCGTCGGCGCCTGGGGGCACAGAAACAGAAAAGGAGAGGTTACAACCAGGGGAGCAGGCGCCAGGTCCCCTCCATCACAGGGCTCCATGTGGTCCTGAGGAAGAGAAACCTGCTGGTGGTAAGGCTGGAGAAGGAGACTTTCCCTACAGAGCTCAGTGCTGCCCTGAGCCACTGCAACCCACAGACTGCATGAGCCACCCACCTGCTCTCTGCTTTCTTCACCCAGCTTCTGTCTCTCTCCTCCCCATCCCAGGCAGCCAACATGCATCTGTCCCAGGTCAAAAATTCCAGCCCCATAAAATGCTCAACCTGCCCCATGAATGGGCCAAGCAGTAGGAGCACACAAGGACAGACAGCTGCAGCAGCAGGAGCTCCTCTTGCAGATTCCAGACTAGCTGGTATTACTTGTACCAAACTTATCTGAACAGGTTACCAAGGGGACCAAACAGGCTGGAGCTCAGCTCCATTCTAACCTTTTGGTGATATGAGCTATTGAAACTTATCAAGCAGAAGCAGCACCAACCACCAACAGCTTTAAGCCACACTGCCTCCAGCATGTGACAAAGTACAACACACACACAAGAAACCACCTCTGGACACTGCATAGCGCAGGACTCTCTGCACAACCCCCCAGCTCCACCAAGGGGAGTTACTCGTTCAGCACTGGAAGAAACCAATTGTTCTTCCCACTGCTTACAGCAAAAACAGGAGCAGCAAGGCATGCTCCTGGAAGGAATCCCAGACATCTGCCTTCAATGTAGGATCCCCAATGCCAAAGGGCCCTCACTTCTGCTAGAAGACATGACTGGATACATCCCTTCTGCCACCCTTGCTCTGTCCCTGCAGAGCAGTCTGTGCAGCCTTGTCCTATTGCACTCTGCTCTCAGGCTCATCACAGGTCTTGTAAAGCAGAGCAGGGGAGCAATCACTGGTAGTTCTATCATTCTTCCTTCTGCAAAGAACAGCTGGTGACCCAACACTTTCATCAGCCGGGAGAAAATGAGCTGCATGGGATGAACTCAGCATTTGCACTCACTATTCAAGCTCCACTACCGCCTGGGCAGGTCCCTGCTCCAGCCTCACGTGTCACATGCTCACCTTGCCAGCCAGGCATGCCAGCCATCCCTGTTACTGTCCATCCTGCTTCAGCTTTATGAGCAAGTTTGGCATCTATAAGCAGCAGGCTGCATTTTTAAGTGCCCTTCACAAGAGCTACATCCTGCAAAGCTACCTTCAGAGGCTTAAAGACTTCAGCATGGCAGCCCTTGCCCTTGCCCCTTCTGTGACCTTTTTTCCCCTCCTCCCTCACCTCTGCCTGCTGTTCCTCAGGTCATTTCAGCCCCTGTACAGCTCTGTCAGCACAGGGACCAAAGGTGACATTGTAGCTTTAGCTCCTGGAGCCAGCAGAGACTGCTCCCTGCACTGGTAGGAGGATGCTGTAACAAAAAAAGCTGGTAAGCAGGGACTTTCCCTGTTTCTGGAGCTCAGGGGATACAACTGGCATGCCTTCCTCTCTTCTCCATCTGCCTCTGGCACACACAAGGGGATTCATCCCTTCTGCAAGGAAAGGTACTGCTTGTGCTTTTTTTTCCCTGCCTCTCTGCCATGCTTACCTGTCAGCATCAGTCACCAGGGCCAGGCGTCCGTAGTCCCAAGCAACTTTACGCAAAATTGAGAAGACAAACAACAATGCCTGAAAGAGAGCAGAGAAACAGCTGTGAGACAAGGCATTACTCAGGTCTGCTTGCAGAACCACAGGAACTGGGGGCAGGAAGGGACAGGACTGCTCAGCTAACAGCACACTGAGGCCATGGGAGAGCACAAGTCCTCAGGGCTGAAAAATCAGGCTGTCTAGGTGGTTAGAGGCAGACTGAGGTCCAGAATGCAACACACAACAGCCAAGTTAGTCATAGGATCAAAAAGTCCTCATGACCCAAAGAGATAAGGTTATGGCTACAATGTCCATGGTCCCACAGTTGCCAAGGACCAAGCAAAACCTTTGGGTAGGTAAGGCTGTGGGGACTCAGCATCACAAGAAGGAATTTTGGGACATGAGACTAACCTAACCTGACCTGTGTCCTTACAGAAAATTGGCAACACCATTCCACAGGCTCAATGCAGTTGTGCTAGAATTAAGGCCCAGAGTTGTTAAGGGACACAATCAAGGCCACAAAATCTGCTAGCAATAAAGTCAGGAATGGAATTTGGGATTCTCAGTTCTGACCAGATCATAGTTCTCCCATCATGACTAATTAGTGAGGAAGGTGCCAAAGCAGCCATAGGCAAACTTACAAGAAAGCACATGAAATCAAGGGCTAGGACAGTGGGCACCCCGCCGAAAGGCAGCCCCTGCAGTACTGTGCTGCGAATGCGGGCACTGTAGCAGTAGTCCTTGGTGCTGTTGCTGCATGTGGAGGTTTTGCAGGTGGCCCCTGCTGAGCCCAGGGTGGCGATCACGTAGGGAAGCATCTCTACAGCTTCATCGTCTTCCCTGGGGAATAGAGAGAAAGGCCTGGTCAGTGCACACTAGCTGGTTAACAGTGTCATCCCATTAGAGTTGGGACTACTCTCAGTCACTACCTCGGGTTCTCCTGTGCCATAGGTGCTCTCTGAGAACCAGTGCCCAAGAACAGGGTCATGCAAAGAAACCTGGAGAGCTTTCAGGGGTGCTGGGAGAGCTCATGCAGTCTTTGGTAAGTTGCTCCCACCAGGCACAACCCCAGAGTTTCCCCACCTGCTCCCAACTCTCACATCATTTAGACTACCCTCCTTTTCCCAAAGGTGCAGTGTCTCAGCACCTTCCCCTTGGCAGGGAAGGCATTTAGCTACAGGAAAGAGTGAACGCGTGAGGTGGCATTAAGTCACGTCTGGATGATGGAAACAAACAGCTACGGGACAGTTGCTGCATCACGATCCCACAATTTCCTCTGTCTGGCTGCATGCCATTAGCTGTATTAGGCTGAATCATTGCTCGCAGCTCACTGCATGCCTCAGCTCCCAGGGCCCCACCAGAAAATGCTCCCACCCCTGACTGCTTTCTTTCCTCTGACTCGGAAGTATTATGCAGAGGGCAGAGAGGAAACTCAGGATCTACTGTCCAGCTGGCCACATTTTTTTTTCCCCTCCAGTGCCCTTCCAAAAATGCTGGAAGCGTATGAGAGCCAGCACAGCACTATCACTGGAGATGGACAGATTTTTCTCCTCCTGCACAGAGCAGCTCAATGGGTAATGCAAAGTGGACCAATTAGCACGATCAAGAGTGAATTGAGCACAACTGGGATGCTCTGGAAAGGAGAGATCAGCAGAAACACGATCACTCTGTGGATCAGTGGGGATGAAATCCATCAGCTGCGGAAGGACTGTACCTACTCCAGGGGGTTATTTGCTCCAAGCACCAACAAGCCATCCTGCTGCCTTGCAGCACAGCTGACACCACCAGCCCTGCCCTCCTAATGCCACAGGAGATGGTGACATTTGCAGAGAGAGGCCACAAGGTGCATCCTGGCAATCTCCTGCTCGCTGCAGTGATTTATCAGTGTCACAACACAGCACTGGCTGGTTAATGACCGCCACACGGCTCACTGCAGTGCCCAGAGAGCCCAGATCAGCTCAGCTGGGTGGACATATCACAACAAGCAAAACTCCCCTGCATACAGGCACTGAGGGACACTGACCCCACGGGAAAAGCCACTGAGCAGTCCTTTAAGAGATTCAGAGGCACAGAGCTGAAGTGAGGCTGCCAGGAGCTGCAAAAGAGAACGGAAAAACAGCAGGAAGCCAAGCCATGAGATCGCAGCTGGCAACTAGCTGGGGACTGGCCAGCAGGATTCACCCCAGCTGAACCAGAGAGGGACTCAGGAGCAGGGAACATGTGACAGCAGCTGGCAGGAAGAGAAGGGACAGCAAGGGACACGGGGGCCTGCCACCAACAACCCCACCAAGTTGCCTTCTTGACAGCACCATCACCAGGCCAGGACTTGTCACAGGGAAATCGCGTGCTTGGGAGCAGGAAGGGCTGTGCCCCTCTGAAGTGCCAGTCTAGAGGGCTCACTGCAAAAAGAAATGCTTCTAATTCCTCTTTTGGAGAATCTTGAAAATTTTTAGGTCTTAAAGGGTGCAGCAACAAGTTCCAGATATTAGCAGTGTTGAGTGAAAGACCATACTATCTTACTGCAACTCCACTCCTTGTGTTAGTGCAAAGGCGCAGAACAAAAGCCATTGCTGGCTCTAGGCCTCCTCCTATGATACCCACAACAAAGCTCCTCCTCTCCCACTTCCCATGGCCCAAGGTTCCTCCAGCCCCAATCCCACTCACCACACACCCCAAACACTGCCTGCTCTCTTCTCACCCTAAGGAAACATAAATTCATAAAACACCCTGGATGTGGGAGATGATCTTGACTTCCAGAACAGCATTCTGATGCTCTCAGCATCTCTTATAGAATTCCTCATGCATCCAATCACGATTTATTTCTCTAACAGCATCCATACACCTTGAGGAAAAGCATCTCTATAAGTGGTCGGCACACACCACTGCCCTGAGTAGCTGCAATAGTTCAGAGACCAGTGATGTCCCAGGACAAATAATTTCTTACAGTACATGGGGCTTCACATTTCTCAGTAGTGATTTTCTCTTCCCTTCATACCACTCTGCATCTTGTCGCTTGGGAGTTGTTTCATCTTGATAAAGCTGAACATCTGTGGGATACCTGCAGATTTCATGTACCCTGTTTACACATTTTTTTGGGGTCACTAACAACACTAACCCCATCTTCCTGCTTTGTCACATTGCAAATTGCTCATCTGCTTCCGTCCTAGGTTTCTGGACCCTTGGCCAGTTTTTGGTTCAGAATGTTACACCTCCTCCTCCAATGGAGGGCTCTGTTTGTTGCCTTTTACGGGTGATTTCGGAGTTTTTTAAAGCATCCAAGCAAATTACAGAAGCTGGCTGAGTATTATCTATCAACTATTATTGCAGTGAAATACTGAAAGACTCACAACAGATTAGGAAAGTATGATCTTCTGCAGAGACCAAACCATTCAACTAATTCCTGAATATTTTATAGCCTCATTTCCTCCCTTCTGAAAGAAATGAGGTTCATTTGCTCCCACTGTCCGTGACTCGAACATTATTTATATAAGCCATTACACATTCAAGACAAACTTAACAATCCTGTGGGTAACGTAAGCCATATTTCAGAGAACCAGGTAGCAAAAATGTACCTTTTTTTTTTCCTCCTAAATCCTGGAGAATGGACTGGAAGAGACCAGAAATGAACCTTCCTAATCTGTCCAGTACCCCCAGCCAGAACATCCTGTAGTGGAAAAGCTGAGGCATACACCCAAGACTTACACTGCTTTTAAGCTTAAAGGGATGCCTGGAAGCTCTCTTTCCACTGGCACCTTTCTTGCTGCCATTTTGGGGTGATATTACAGCACCCCACCATAAATGCTTCTTAGTCTCCCCTTCTACAGAGGATGCTGCCCTTAGATGCAGAGGACATTAATGGTTAAATGAGTTGGCTGAATCTTGAAAGAGGCAAAGGACAGTTGAAGCCCACCTTGGCATGGTCCTGGGGACACTGACCTCTCTGAAGGCCATCCCTTTGTGCCCATCCTTAATGCTCCATCCCAACCTTCAGCCAGGGAAGTACTGCGAGGGCTGGAGTGCTGAAGGCCATCTGCAGAGCCTGACCCCTCCTGTGCACAGGCAGCGCTGCCCACTGCAGCACAGTCAGCAGGACATCAGATGAGGCCCCATTCAACCCCACAGCCTTCCCCTTCTGCCTGATATGTTTAATGCTGACTTCCCGAGATCTGCAAGGCTAGCATAGAAAAACTCGCCAAAGGCATTTTTGCCTCTTATTCAGCAATATGCACACCCATTCTCTTTCCCCCATGCAGCAGGAAAGAGGGGAAGGAACAGAGGTCCCCCTGCCTCCCTCATCCCCTGCTACTTGCAGAGCTGCAGGAGAGGGCTTGCTTGGTCAGTACGCTGGGCAGTCTCCTGCAGCCAGACAGGACACTCACTGGGGACCTGCTGCCCCACAGCAAAGAGCAGAGCTGCAGGGCAGAGGCATGGATGTGGGCGAGCTCTACCAACCGCGCCACTGATGTCAGCCAGACGCAAGGAGGTGGCCTGAGAAACGCCTGCAAGGAAATATAAATCAATACAGCGTATGCTCACACATGCAGCCAGAAAGACGTAAGCGCGCCAGTGACATCTGTTTGTTCCCTCACCGGTAAATTTTAATAACCCTGTTGGTAATTAGAGGAGCGAGACTGTGTTCTGGCAGAGCTGTACCTGTTTATGGTGACAAGACAACCTCCTAATGGGCTGGGGGCACAGAGATAGGCAGCTGGGTACCTGCAGCTCCAAGGGCAGGGCGCTGCAGATTCAGATATACAGAGATGAGGGCAGAGACCCTTCTCTCCAGCTTCCAGTAGACACAACAAGTGGCCTCACAAGGGTAGGGAAGGCAGAGCAGCAGAGAGAAGGGGCAGATAGCTTTTTGGCTGCAGGGAGGTGCTCTGTCTCCTCAGCCAACACACAGCTCTCTGCACGCTTCACCTTCTGTGTAAGCTGGCCAAGCAGCCTCCCAGCAGCTGCCGGGCCTCCAAAGCTTTCATCTGGCAGGCTCCGCTTCTTCAAAGGAAAATCCAGGTCAAAGCAAAAGCCCTGGGTACAAAGTTCTTCCAGCTGGCTCTGCATCAGGCCTCAAATATCTGCTAACAAAGGGCATCATATCTTTCTTCTGTGTATCAGCACCAAACACCAATGCTAGTAGGTCACGGTCATGACCAGCTCTTGGCTCCATGCTGCTCTGCGGCTGCCTGCATGCCATCAGCAGTGCATGTCTTGCTGCTCAGCAAGCCCTGGTCCTGCAGTCAGAACAGCTGTAAGCATTGTTGGTTACACCAGTGGCTCACTGTACTGGGAGGGTGCTGGGCAGGGATGGACAGAGACTGCGGCAGCAGGAAGGCTTCGCGTCCATGAGAAATCCAAGCCTAATGTTCTCCTAGAGACACCTGAGACCCTACAACTTGCTGAACCTGCTGGAGGGTGATCCTGAAGGGACACAGATGTTTTAGAAGTTCCCGCTTCTTTCCTGGGGTCCAGTACTGCACTGCTCCTTTGTATAAAAAAAACATTCAGCAGGCTGGGCCATCAGCATCAGGGTTATCTTCAACCAAACCATCCTCTTTCCACAACCTCACCTGGACAGTCCTCTCTTGACTAGGCTGCATAACCCCTCTTCTTTCCTGCAGGCTATTTTCTCACCCATGACTCTGAGTACAACTTCCGTGAAGTTCAGAGAACCCATCCATCACAACTCTGGCCCTTTCAAGATGTTCTCTTAGTCTCTGTGTTTTGCTCCCACACCATATCTCGCTGCCTTCCCACCTGAATTTCCACATCCCTTTGGGCTGTGCGCTCCTGGGTGTTCTCAGCACAGCTGCCTTCATCTAACAAGGAACCAACCAATGCAGACACAGCACCAGGCACTTCTGGACTGCTTATATGAAAGGCCTCCAGCTTCATCTCATTTGCCTCCTGATGACGTTGCAATCTGCACTTGGCCTCCTGACACATTACAAGTCTCCGTTTGCAGGATGCCATCCACGTGCCCCACTCTAGTCCATGCCAAGGGCCCATCTCTCCCTCTGCCATTGGGACAGAGCCCACACCAGACACCATGTCTCCACACGCAATCTAGCAATTGCTCTCAGCCTGCGCAGCAGTGCCATGGCCAATCTGATTCATATTACATTTTGAGCATTAGATTTCATGAGTCACCAAATCAAACACTTTAGTTCCAAATATATCTACCTGTCATTTCCCCTTCAAGCTCCCAGGCTGTAAATCTATCAGAAAGAACCCAAGTTTGTCTGCCAGCACATACTTTATAAACAAATACTGCTTACTGTTTGGCCTCCCTTGCTTCCTGCAAGCATATGCTGACAGTGATACAGCAAACACAACAGAAACATTTAGTGGCAAGACCAATGTGGTGCTGGACTTCATGCTGTATATTTTGTGGAGTTGGGGCCACATAGTAACAAAGCCCTGGCTGGGAACTTCTGGTGCGGTGATTATACAGGAGCCCAGAAAACAGCACTTCGGGTGGCTTCCTCACCTACCACCCAGCAACCCAACAGCAGCAACTCCACCCATTCCTAATGGATGTTTGCTAAAGCCAAGGATGGAGACTCCAGCATCCCCTTATACCACTGGTTTTCCTCTTCTGGAGTATGGATCTCAGCAGCACATTGGTAGTTCCATTGGGGTTGCCTTCTGGGTCACCTCTTGAATATGTCTTGTCAGCACTTACGCTACTGCTCAAGGTCTGCCTGCAAAGGTTCAAATGGCCTGCTCCAGGTGGGCTGTGCCAAAATACATTCTTTAGGTGAGAACGACTACTTATGGAGAATCTTCACTGCACGAGTATCACTTTGGCTTTCGAGCACCGCTAAGCAGAACTGTTCAGGCACATCACATCTGGCTTGGCTCAAACCTGACCAATCTCCCCACTGGTCCCTTACATGCTCTGGATTTTAACATGTTACCCTCAATTTAAGTGACCAAAAGCTATCCTGTCAGTTTTGCACAGGTACATGCTTTTAGAAGCTCTGCATCTCTTCCAGCTCTCACCCCCTTTGTTTATCGACAAGCTCTCCTCACCTTGGAGCTTCTTTTTTTTTTTATCTCTAATGTTAATCCTCTTGTGCATAGGGGAGTATTAACACGTTTGCCTTCCCTCATGTCCCATATCTGTCCTTTACCATGCTTCACAGACTGGGCATTCTTATCCACACCCAGCTTTTCTTTCTGAATGCAGAATCTCTCTGTCACAGAACCAGGTTTCTGAGCTAGTCTCTCAAGGTCACATTGACTGTTTCCTCCTCCTCACTTCTGCATGACAGGAATCTTTACTTTTTTTTGCAGCAGAGCTCAAAATACACAGGAATTTCATCAGCTGGGCACGATTACAAGCCCTTACCTACAAAGCACGATTAGCACTTCCCACTAAGGAAACCCTTAGTGATGCATATAACCAAGAGATGGCAAGCAACATCTCAGTTGTCAAAATGGCCTCCCCCCAGGGACTGGCAGGACATCCTGCTGCATCAGCCCTGGGAACATCCCTGCTCCCTAGCATGCAAGCTGCTCACTTGGAGGTTATTGGGGTAAGTTCCTTTAAGTCCTCCAACTGCAAGCATTTGACAACGTGACACTGGACAGGCACAGAACTGGGGCAGTTCTCTTGGATGGTACTGCAGAAAAGCCCCATCCTCGTGCATTGAGCAGCTGGTCCACAGAGATCCAAGAAAACTGGAACCCTGCATCAGTTCAGGAACCATAGCAGAATGGTGCATGCGGGCTGCTCAAAGCAACATCCCTGGTAACACTTGGCAGCACTGAGAAAAACCCTTATCTGTTTGGTACTAATGGGGAAGGGCCACTAGGCCAGCTCTCAACAAGCAGGAAACATATGGGAAACAAAACCAGGAAGCCTAGAGGGAAATCCTTTCCCTTGCGAACACAGTGGGGCTAACATCTGTATGAGCAAGAAGTCAGGATGCCACATGAGCTGCTGCAGGAGGCACAAATTCTCCAGGTTGGCGGGAACATCTACTCCAAGTTCTGTCACCTGCACCCTTCCTACAACAAGCAAGGCTGATCCTTTTGTATGGTCCTTACAGAGACCACCGCTCCAAACACTGGCAGGCTGGGGATGGTCTTACCTTTCCCTCACCTTCCTTACTGCACTGCTAGAGTAGCGTTTGTGTAGCAGGGTTGGTTACAAAGAATCTACAGCACAGGGAAGCCACAGAAGCCAACTCAATCACAGCCCTGCAGCAAGGAGAGTTGAGTTCTCATTGTGACTACAGGCTGCAAAGGGATTCAGTAACCACAGCAAGCAAGAGGAGGAAAGAAGTCAATAGTTTCTCAACAACAGCCAACATCAGCAAAGGCTAAAGGGCCTTCACAGCAAGAAGTCTGGATGCAGCCAGCAAGCCAGGACAGCTAGGGAAGAACATCTAAGAACCTACATCCTACGTCCACTGGGGAAAGAAAGACAGGAGCCAGAGCTTCAGCAACAGCAGTACAGAGAGACTGCACACAGAGCTGACACAGCATCTGGTAGAACCACAAGCAGCAGGGTGACCTTGGACATGACAGCATCCAACTTAGAAAACTGTTATGCCGAAAAGCAGAGGCTTTAAGACACATCATTCCCCCCCTAAGAACCCAGTCCTAGTAGCTATTGGCTTCCAATAGTGAAGACAAGTAAGTTGCCCAGCCTGTGAGAGACCAATTTTGAGCTCCTTCTGGGAGTTGAATAGAGAAGGTCATAGAATGAGATGGATATTAAACACAGCTTTGAGACTCATCGTCTCAGAGCACTTCTGCACACTGCTATGAATAGAAGACTGCTGGACCTCACTTGGTGCATTATAGTGCTAGAAGATGCTGCAGTCTGTCTTCTACAGGATGCTTGCTCTGATGCTGCCAAAGAAATCTGCTCCAGAGACAGGGAACTGCTCCTGAATAACCTGCGCTTGCTAGGCAGAACAAAAGTAGAACATCTCTTTTTGAGTTCTTGAGGTAGATCTAACCTTCTTGGGCTGCTTGGGCAGGGGTCTGTGGCCAGGAGTATACACACAGACCAGGCAGGGGATGCAGGGCCTGTGGCCAGCCACCAGTCTTTGTGAGATGCTAAGTGGGCTGTTCTTTTCCCTGGTCTCTCTCTACTCTCCGGTCTTGGCAAGAAGAGCTGAGCCATGCTTGGGAACACAGGGAACAAAGCACTGGTTGGGCACTGGGCACAGAGATGAGGGTGACCAGCCAAACCAGAGAACACAGAAGTAGTACTTCAAGGCAAGCAGCCCGGCTCCCAGGCCCACAGATAAAGGTAGGTGAGATGAAACAGCTGCTTAGACTTGAAGGAGGGCAAGCCTTGTTTAACCTAGAGCCCCACCTCAATGGTAGGATAAACAAAGAAACAGTACTTTAATTGGGCAAAGCCACTCTGAGTCATTGTTTACATGGAATATAGCTCCACAAAACTAAGTATCAAACCTATGGAAATCCAAGGACTTGCACTTGGTAACAAGGATTCTTCTTGCCCACAGCCCTTCCTTACACTAAGAACACTGAGATCCCAGCTTGACCTGAATGTCACACCTGCAGCATCGCTGCACCCACGAGACACTGAGGGCTGCCAGAGGTGATGTTAGGAAGGGCTCTCCGGCCTAGATGGGTCAGCATCACACAGGAGAAAAAACACTGGGCATCTGCCAGGCCTGGGAGAAAACAACACCACAACCCAAAGCAATGGCCCTGACTTCTACATAACAAAATCATTCCTAGCACAAGCTACAGAAGCAAACATCTGCCGAGAGTTTAAATCTTGGTCATTACGAGTCGGGGGGCACAATGACCCATTGCATGTTTTGACCATATTGTCTGGTTCCACCTTTCCCTCCCAAACCACTGTCTCATGCTCTGTGCTTCCACTGACTGCTTCTAGTGCCAAGGGAAAACAATGTGTCTGTAATGATGGCTGGGACCGATATGCCCTGAGTCAGGAGGGGCAGTACACCCAAATCAAAAGGGGCTAGTGGACGCCAAAGACCACTAGGGCATTTCCACAGTCAGCAAAACTGTTCTTTGCTGGTTCATGTGCTGAATATGGTGAACACACTGTTCCATATCTTGTTTCTGGATCGGACAACATACCACATCTACTACACAAAATGACAAATCACCTATTAGAGCTGCAGCTGAGGCCTCCAATGCAACATGACAGAACAGCAAACAATTCCTCCAGAATTTTCCATATAGGAGCAAAGTTTGGCCTTCACAAACATATCACAGAAAGAGGAGTATAAAAGCAATTAACAGAGTATAGCATTCAGAGATTACTAATTAATAACTCAGATGAGCTTCTCCCAACACAAATCTAGACTTGGAAGCTGTATGGGCTTAATGCTTAAGATGTTTCTCCAAGGAACCTCACGCAAAAGAAATCACCCCTGCTCAGGAAAGCTCCCAAGTACATACTTATCTTGAAATGCTCTCAATGAAGTGCTTGAAACTTAAGCACATGGGTAAATTTAAGTGTTTGCCTAAAGAGGGACAGACTCAAGCAGTGCGCTCTGGTTCAAGCACCTGATGTTTTCCAGGACCACTCACTGACTCTTGGCTATGTGTACTGGTTGTCAGCCCAGCCTCAGTTGAGCACCTTGGGGTATAGTTAGTTGAGCCAGAATTTACCTTTGATGGCAAAAAATAAGGTCCAGTGGCATACTTTGCAGCAACAACTGTCACACACTACCTTTGTATCCATACCCTGAGAAGTCAAAGAGTTCTCCTTTGGTTACATCCAATCATCAACAAACTCATCATGTCTCCCTAGCTTATCCTCTCATTTCCCAGGTGCCCTCAGCACAGCTGCTTCCTGCAGTGTCCACACCGTCTAGAGTGGAAGACAAAAGTATTTATTTATTTTTTTAATAAATACATAGTTCGACAAGCATCAACTCTCATATGATGAAGTTCAGTTTTCACCATTTAAAATCAACAAACATTCAAACCTCTTAGCTGTTTCATTTTCAAATACCAGAACACAATTGAACTGGGCTGCCAGACTTGCCATGCATCATCAACGTTAGGGCCTATCAGGCTCTTGGCAAACATGCACAAACATGGCCTTCATGTCTCCATTGCTTCATAGTTGGGTATTTTGAAAAAAAAAATATTTTGGAAAAAATAAACAAAAAAGCAATAAAACAAACCCATCTAACCTCATGCTGGGGAAGACGATCTACAGATTTGAAGCACAGAGAGGAACTTCCTTACCACACAACAGAAGACAGGCTTCCTACCACTGGATTTCCAGAGCACGGTACAAAAAGACACATACTGCATGCTGGAGATAAGGTAGAAACTTTTTAAAGGACATCGAGTTGTTCTTGTTTTTTGTTTTGTTTTTAAACCAGTGAGGAAAGCACAGCACCACTGGCTCAGCTCACACACCAGTCAGTTTGCTTCTAGAGTGTCTTTTGCCTGGCTCTTCCAGTGTAGCTCAGCAGCTGAGAAATGCCACTCTGATAGCCCAGCATTGTGTTTACCTGTTTGAAACCAGCATCTGGACGTGGAAAAGTACAAGGATGCAGGAGAACGGCACCTCCTCCAGCTCTCCTTTGCAGCCGCCCGCTGCCTGCCTGCCTGACCATTTATGCTGGAGGCCTGTCACTGTGATCTGGCCACAGCCCTGAAAGCAAGCAGGAAGGCTGGAATTTCTCCCCTGGCAGCCTGCCCTCCTCTGATGCCACCTGACTGGCATCCTGATCAAAGCCTCCGAGGAATCCCGAGTGCGGAAGTCAGGGCCACACCAGCCACCCGGCATGGGGACTGACAGCAGGGTGACTGGTTCTTTCATAGGGGGCAACAAAGGGACCAAGATAACACTGTGGGGTTCCACATTGTGCAAACGCTCTGAGGTTGACTCTCACTTTCTGTGGATCATCAGAAATCCACAGCCTTTTCAAGTCAGACGTCAGTGTTTGCTCTAAAATGGCACACACGTGACACCAGCGTGACTGGGCAGAGAAGACAGAGCTCACTCAGTGCTCCAGGCTCTACGAGAGCCAGCCGAGCTCATGGCAGCCAGGCCCAGGTCCCACAGTGCCTGTGCTCGACAGTGGGCAGAACTCCTCCCAATATAGCATCAGATGCCTATTTATAACACGCTGTTTACCAACACTGAGTGCTCCAGCGGTGGAAGCGGAGGACCAGATGAGTCAAGAGAGTATGAGCACTCTGGATCAGATGAACCTTCCTGCTGTTATAGGAAGATCAGGAGTTCATGGGAAGGTGACTTAGGATTGGGTGCTGCAGGATGGCTGATCACATGCAGCTCCCTCACCAGTGGCCACTAGACTCGAGGGTACACTCACCACTTCTTATTAAGAGACACGTACACTTTGGGCAGAATCTTCCTGTGAAAGGGAGAGAGTGCTGTTGATTAGATCCACCACACAAGAACAGGCCATCATCCTAGACCCTGGAAGCACAGTGCCAAAGAACAGATTTAACACAGGGCCCCTGAAAGCCTCCCGACAGCTTGTGTGATGTTCTTCCAGCAGCTCAGTAGCTGATGTAACGCTGTGACAGGGAGTTCAGGCAGTGCCCAACTCCTGTGGAGGGACAGCAGCCCTGCCAGTTGGTGGGCCTCTGGCAAGCGCGTGGGAACACGGCCCCCAGCTGCCACTCCACCTGCCTCCTACAAGGCCACCCATCACATCGACTCATTGCCCCTGGGCATCAAGCAAGGACACCCGACTGCCCTCAACTGTGGGAAGAGACAAGCACAAGACAGTTTGGGCTCAAAGAAGGATTGGGAGCCCAGGTCCACAGGACTCCTGTTTGGAACAAGGCACCTGAACAACAAAAGGCAAGAGAAGAGTATCTCCCAGGATTCCTTAAATTATGCAGGCTTCCTGTGGTGTCCAAGGCATACCTTGCCAGGCAGTGAGAAACAGACCCTGCAGTGATGTTATTGAGCTGAACACCCATATGGTGGCAAATCAGAGTCTTGAAGCCCATCCAGGCAGAACAACCAGTGCCAACTCCTGGCTCCTCCTAAAGCCACCATCGCATTTTCCATTCCTTCCTTCTAGCTCAGCCCATCTGTCTCTCTGTGCCAGGCTCATTTTTAGAACCTCATATTTTCCTCTCCTTCTTGGATAAAGTTATTGCTTTCCTGTTTTCAGACACTCAGCACACCTTCCATACCACTAAACTGGTAATGGACCTCCTGGCTCCATTCCCCTTTGCCATTTCCTGGATCCATCTTCTATACCATTGCACTTATCAGCCTCAAACAGTTTGGAGAGGACGTGCACTTACATTAAGAGTCTTGGATCGATTTCTTAGTTTCCACTTCTCCTAGCAGGCACAGGGAAGGTTGTTCAGTGGTCTCACCAGAAAGTCTCAGGCATGGCTCAGCATATATCCAATCACAGCTTGGAGTCCAGAGGCCTGGCTGGACCACACAATTAGTGACAGAACCACAGGACATCGTCAGATGTAGATCCTAGGGACTGTTGATCATCTGCAGGACAAGAGTTCCTCCTAGAAGCTCTGCTCATTCTCTCACATCCATGCCTTCAACAATGCTTCTCATTGCTGATAAACCTTCAACTTGACTGACATGCAGCATGAGATGAAGGAGTGCTCCAGTGAATCACTTGGGTGCTGGATCTCTACCACAGCAGGGGCTTGCTGGGGAAAATATACCCAGGTACCTGTTGGTAAGCAGGCCTGTGCCCTGGCCCACCCACTCCTCCCACCACCAGCATTCACAGATTCACCCCCATGATCACCATCCAGCTCATCTCCTCCCACCCACAGCCATCCCTGCTGCCTCAAGTCATAGGCATGCTGCTGATACACCCCACACCTCTTCTGCCTGGCAGAGAGGAAAATTCCCATGCAAGCCCTCCCAGGGAGGCCAAATCATTAACTCACTGGAGAAGTTTGCTGTCTGCATATCCAGGGAGAGCAGCATCATGCACTATCAAGTTTTGCCATTGCTAGTTAAGTCTTTCATCCAATGGTCAGGCTTGTTAGGACAGGGTACACTCCCTGCTCTCAAGGGATGGGGTTGTGGTACGGCAGCCTTGTCTAGTGGTTGGTATCCTGCACATAACGGGGGGGTTGAAACTAGATGATCATTGTGGTCCTTTTCAACCCAGGCCATTCTATGATTCTGTGACATGTGAGTTTGCCAGGTAGAGCCCCAGAAGCATCTCTTTTCCACAGATGACATATAACTTTTTTTTTTTTCCTCAAGGAGTGAGAAAGAAGG
>JAOWBP010001760.1:27827110-27848490 GCA_028571105.1 Tragopan temminckii
TGGGATGAGGTTGGAATTGGGCTTTGCGTGCTGGGGGTTTGGGTTCCGGGTCTGGGTTTGGGGCGGCGGGGTGGGGGTCCCACACGGGGGGGTCTCACCCCGCGGCCCCCGCTCTGTCCCCCCCCAGGAGCGAGGAGCGCAAACTGCTGTCCCCGCGGGCGCTGCCGCGCCGGCCCTGCAAAGTGCTGCTGTCCTCCCTGCACAGCCTCTGCCAGCAGCTGCACGAGAGTGAGCGGGGACGGGGACGGGTGGGTTTTGGGGTCTCTTAGACCCCCCCGGCGGGGTTTGAAAGGTCGGCACCCCCCACCCCCCCCCAGTGTACGACCGGCCGGTGGAGGAGGCGTCGCTGGAGCTGCTGCTGAGCGACTACGAGCTGCTTTACGGGCGCCACAAACAGCTGGAGCTGGAGATCCGCGCCGCCTTCCTGCGCTTCTTCGAGGAGCGCCACGGCCACCGCCGCCTGCCCTCCGCCCCCGTGCGGCCCCGCGGCGACCCGACCCTCCTTTTCGTCAACTCGGGCATGAACCAGGTGCGGGCCCAGCCCTTCCCGGATTCTCTCCCCGCGTGTGCTCCGCATGAGCGTGGGTAGCAGCCGGCGATAGCAGGTGTCTCTTTCCCATGCTCTCTAGTTCAAGCCCGTTTTCCTGGGCACGGCGCATCCCCGCAGCGAGCTGGCGCAGCAGCGGCGGGTGGTGAACAGCCAGAAGTGCGTGCGTGCTGGGGGGAAGCACAACGACCTGGAGGACGTGGGCCGTGACACCTACCACCACACCTTCTTCGAGATGCTGGGGAACTGGTCCTTCGGGGATTACTTCAAGGTGAGGTGGCAAGAACAAGTCCTCACCTCGGGGATGTGCAGGCCTTTTCTTAGAGCAACATAGCTGTACTGTGATACCAACGCTCCACTGTCATGGGTGCTACAGCTCCAAACTCTGTGGTGTGAAGCTGGGGGAGTCAGGTGCCGTGCTGAATCACTGCAAGTGCTTACAGAGAGCTAGAACTAGAACATGCTTCTTTGGTGCCTGTCATTTTGAAGAACCCCCTTTTCTCACTCCACTCTGTATTCCTCTGCTTCCATTGTGTCCCTGTCTGCTCAGGAGGAGGCGTGTAGCATGGCCTGGGAGCTCCTGACAGAGGTCTACAAGATCCCAAAGGATCGTCTCTATGTCACGTATTTTGGCGGAGACTCTTCACTGGGGCTGAGTGCAGATGAGGAGTGCAGGGATGTATGGCTCAGCTTGGGGTAAGCATGCTAGAGAAGGGGCTCTGAGCAGCAGATACTGACATCCCAGTCTCCATAGTCTCTCATTTGTTCTTTAATTGATGGAAGACAGACGTGGGAGCCAAAAATTGAGTCTTTGACTCATTTAGTTTTTTCTTCCTTTGGGTTACTAAAAGTTGGACTCTTCATCCTCTGGATCGTTTTACCTTTTAGCTGCTGCTCCAGTGCAGTTGGTCTGTGGCTGTATGCCTCAGGCTTTCTAACCTGGATGCAGTGTGCTAAAGATGTCTGTGATCCTTTACTTCTTTTCCGCAAGGAGTTGTGCAGTCTTCATTCTGCTAGCAATTGCTGCTTTAATGTAAGGATAAAGTCACTGCAGTTTGGGAGTTTGTTCTAGGCTGTATGTGAGCTTTGGGCCCAAGGCAGCCAGCTCAGTGCTATTTGTAATGGTCAGTCTGGTTCCTCATGTCGTGGTTCTGGTTCAATTCTTTCCAAGGAGAAAAGTGGTTCTGCCAACCCAGTGTCACATCTGTCTCCATCAGCAGGAGGCAGGCTGGTTTTGCTGGCCTTTCTCAGCACTGACTAGGGTCCTCTCTGATTTGATATAGCTTTTTGCTGTTAAGGAGGCTAATTCTACGTGAACAGAAGCAAACAAGTCCTAATGCATTTGGATTCTGAGTTTGTAGTAGTCAGGGAGGATCTATCCTTTTAATTTTCCTTGTGATATAGTCTAATGTGTGCTTTGCGTGCGCGCACCAACATTGCCACCTCTGTTGTTTGCCTTTCCAGAGTGCCTGCCAGCCATGTGCTGCCTTTCCCAATGAAGGACAACTTCTGGGAGATGGGCGACACAGGTCCCTGCGGTCCTTGCACAGAGATCCACTATGACCATGTAGGTGGTGGTAGAAATGCTTCAGCACTGGTGAACCAGGGCACCCCTGATGTAGTGGAGATCTGGAACCTGGTCTTCATGCAGTATAGCAGGTACCAGGAATCTCCTCTGAACTCCAGTGTCTTTCTCCGTTACATGCCATCTGAGTCATGCATGTATAGCTTTAGGTACCTGACTGCTTTCCAGGAGGTGGCAGTAGAGGAACAAGGGAGAAGCTGGGAAGATGTGTCCACTGAGACTCGTGGTCCTCCTTAGCTTTTACCCACTCCTCCTTTAAATTATTCTGTCTACCTCCCTCACTGTTGCATCCTGGATCTCTTCAGATCTGCAGCAGTGTAGAGAAACTTGCAGGGTGAGAAGAAGGCTTTGGACTGCTGTTTAGAAAAGCCCTTTTTCCATCCATTGCAATAAATATATCCTGATGATCTGATGACCAGAGCCTGGCTACCAGTCAGTGCAAGGCAGGCTGCTGTTAGTCTTGTCCCTGACCTATTGTCTGTTGGATTACCTGCTGTTTCTATCCCCTGTCACTCCCTTATCACACTCCCACCCTCTGCAACTCAAGTACATCTCTTCTTTGCCCGGAACTGACTGGTGCTTTTCCTCTGCCTTTTATTTTTCCTAACTTGCTGACAGAGAGGTGGAGGGGAATTTGCTTCCCTTGCCTCAGCACCATGTGGATACAGGAATGGGCTTAGAAAGGCTGGTGACGGTTCTGCAGAACAAACGATCCAACTACGACACAGATCTCTTCACTCCCATCTTGGATGCCATTCACAAGGTGATCCTGTTTAGAGTCAAAGCTAAGTGAAAGCTCTTCTGGAGCAAGCTATTTGCCTCGTGCCATACTACAGCCTTGCCTTCTTTACACAGTATTTTGAGACAGGAGGTATGTCTGGCCAGGCCCCAGACAGGAAAGCTCAGGGTAAATTCCACACTGGAAATCCACTAGTATAGCAGCATTGATGATCCATTTTTAATTCAAAGTGTCTTAGATTTCTTAGGGCCAGGACATTGGCTGATCTGTCTTAGGTACAAAGCTTTTGGTCTTTAATGTTCTGGAAGGATTTAATCAATTTGTCTTAGATTCACAGAGTAGTTGAGAAGCATGATGTCAAGTGTAGCTGGCTGCCTGTTGCATTGGAACTTTTCCTTCCGCAGCCTTTCCCTTCTGCTGATTTGTGGTCTCCTCACTTTCTCTTTCAGGGCTGTGGGGGACCCAGATACAAAGGTCTGATTGGGAATGCCGATGTTGGGCATGTGGATATGGCCTACCGTGTGGTGGCAGATCATGTGCGGACCTTGTGTGTGTGCATCACTGATGGCATCTACCCAGGCCCCTCTGGAGCAGAGTAAGGATATATGGAAACAGCATCGTTTCCAGTAGGGAAATTAGGTTCAGAATGGAATGTGAGCCAGGGGAAAGGTGCTAATGTGGACCAAAGATATGGAGAGATTCATGTGAGAGACTGAAAGAGGTTCAGACCTGCATCTTATCCTTGGATTAGGTATAGAGTATGTAGAGCAGTCAACCTTTGGCAGTTAGGTCAGGCCAAAGAGGGGTTGCATGGGGGGGGGTGCACTGGATTGTGGGTGCTGGACAGAAATGCTCACATGCTGCTTGGGGAATTCTGCCCTGCTTTCAGACTGGTGCTGCGTCGGATTCTGCGCAGGGCTGTTCGCTTTTGTTCTGAAGTCCTTCATGCTCCACATGGGTTCTTGGCCTCCCTCGTGCCTACTGTAGTGGAAGTACTGGTAAGTAAGAACTACTGCTTTAGGGAAGACAAGTATCAGACATTCTCTTCAGCTCCTTGTCCCTATCCTGTACACTGTCAGGAGACAATCTTGGACAGAACGGAGTACCATGAGGGTGTATCTGGTACCGTGCACTGCAACAGTAAACATCTCTTGTCTCTGAATTGTTTGTGATGGGGAACTCTGCTATTGTGACTAGTGATACAGTCAGCCCAAATAAGCATAAATATATGCAAGTATGCACTTGTTTCCTGAGGGCAGCAGTTTCCAAGCTGTCATATCTGGTTGAAGCTTTCTGAGATTGGTCTCCATGATTACTAACGACATCCTAAATGACAGTGCTTTCTGCCCATTGTGAACTGATGTGTTTGCCACAGAGGTGCTGTGCAAGGGTTAGCTGAGTAGGGTTATGGGGAGATAGCCAGGATACAGCAGCTGTAAGTGTGGGTGTGACTCTCCCACTATGATATTGTCCCTGAGGCACTGGGGCTCTGTTCATTTTCAGCTTCATGAGAGACCTCTGTAATGCTTGTGACATTCTTTGAGATCCCCCAAGGAAGCTGCTGAGGTTGGTGTTATCTCTAACTGATACTCACTCTACAGGGAGATGCCTATCCAGAGCTGAGGAAGAATGCAGACCAGGTAAGCAATGCAGAAACCGTGGAAAGAAACCTCCCTCTCTCATGGAATTTGTAAGGTGCTATTCTCAGAGACAGAAGCCAGTCTTTTCACAGATCTTAGCTGGAGGATTTTGCATAGCCTACTCCGTAGTGGGGTTCTCATGTATAGGCTGGAATGTGTTGGGACCATGTCTGCATTGTGGGCACTGCCTGGGCTTGAGAAGTATATTTAGTGGACTTTGTTGTGGGAGCTCTATTAGATCATTAGCAGGGACTCCTTGTTCTGATAAAAGGCAGCTGTTGCTCTGAAAAAGCTAGGGCAGCTATTTTGTTGAATGCAAGAACAGTCTGTTCTAGCCTGAGTACCCTTTGTCCAAAGTGGCTTGGGGATTTAAGGCTAGTCCCTGCTTGCTTCTGCTGACAGCAGCTGTGAGAGGCAATTTCTGTGTCTGTTTCAGCCATGCAATTTTAATTGGGTCATAGATAACAAATGTGTAACAGGGAACATTTGTCAGCATCCATCTCTTCCCAGTGGATGGTAAGTATTATCAGGGATGATGATAGGAGGAACAATGACTTTGGTGCTGTTTAATAGTGCATCAGAGACACAAAATGATGGTTGCTGGTTCAAGCAGACAGAGCACCCATTAGACATCCACTTGATTGCTTTGAGCTGTCTCTAGCAGCAAGCCCAGAGGTGGCAGGGCTGAACTGAGCTGGAGAGCTTCCTGTGATGTTATGGTTAACCCTTCTTCTGTTCTTTGGGCAGGTTATGGAGATCATCAATGAGAATGAAGTTGCTTTTCTGTCCTCCCTTGAGCGTGGGAGGCGCATCATTGAGCGGACAGTGCAGCAGATGAAGCCTTCTGCAAATTTCCCAGGTAAACTTCCTACCTCAGCCAAGTTGCACTTAAAGATGGTTTGATCCAGGTCACTGCGAGCACTGCAGTCAAAACTGTAGCTACCCTCCTCCGTGTGCTTTTGATGGCATTCCAGCCTTGGGCATTCCAAAGCCAAATCTAAAAGCAGATGTTGCTCCCTTCTCTAGACTGCAATTGTTTCCTAGTACATCGTTCCCACAACAAACTAGGCACTGGGAAAGTTAGAAACTCCCATTGCTGCTTTATTTGTTGATTAGCTGGATTCTTACAAGACACAGCTGAAAGGAGGTGCTCAGGGCCCAAACACAGGAGCTGCCTGCTTAGATGTGCTGCACTGAATATTGGCAGAGATGAGGCTATGCGGCTCTGTTTGTACTCGGTCCCATACTAAAAACTGTGTGGCTTCTCTGCCCTTTCTCATTATCAGTGCATTTGCACACAGCATGCATGAACCCAGTTACATAGGCACACATCAGATTGGTCCCACTCAAGCAGCTTTGGAGATGCCTTTACCTCCCATGCTCATGCATAGTTCACATCCTTCATTTTTGCCCTGCAGCTGAAGTAGCCTGGTCTCTCTATGGGAATTTGGGGTTCCCCCTGGATCTGATTGACTTGATGCTTGAAGAAAAGGGAATCCATTTGGATTCAGCTGCTTTTAATGAGCTTGTTCTAGAGGATGCTAAGGTAAGAGACACACTCTTCATGAGGATAATTCAGAGCCTACCCTCTCCTATGTGCCCAGAGTCAAAATTCCTGTTGCTGCTGAGGCTTCTTAGATGCACCACAGGGCTATGCCCCTTTTCCCTGAAGGGGAAGTGAATCTGAAGCAGCAGTTGGGTCCAACTGCTCTTGCCTGTAGTTGTACAACTGGGAAGTACTTGCTGGTGATTCTTTTCAGGTGAGTATCAGTGTTGTACAATGTTGGCTGGAACGGAGGTTGTCACAGAATTACATAGTTAGGGGCAACCTCTCGTAGTCATGTAGTTCAACACCCTCGAAGCAGAGCCAGCTTGGACAGCCCAAACAGCAAGTGATTTATGAGGAGTTTATATAACCCCCTCAAGTTCTGTAGTGCTGGAAGATTTGTACTGCCTGCCCTGTACCATAATCAGATCAAGGCCTCACTGTTCTGAGCTTTAATGGCCTCGAAGTTTCACAGCTACACAGCAAGCTGTGCAGTACTGTTATGTTAGCTATTGCTTACAGCTTGCCTCAGTGCTAGCACAGAGTTGTATTGAGTGCTTGTAGGGCTGGAAGGGACAGGTTGGTTTAGCAGTAGCCTGCATCAGCATGGATCTAGGTTAGTTTTTCCCAAGAAGATGGCAGAAGCTGCTTCTAGCCTTTAAGCTCCAGTTACTGGTTTGTATGTCCCCAGCTACCTCTAACTTTGGCATCTAACTTTGCCTTTACTCTGCTGCAGCGGAAGGCTCGTGGCCCACATGAAGGACGACAGCTGGAAGGCACCGTTGTGCACCTCGATGTGCACTCTCTGGCTCAGCTACAGAGAGACAACATACCTGCTACTGATGACTCTCCAAAATACTCTTACAAGCTTGGGCAGCATGGGCAGTATAGTAAGTATCAAGATCCCATGTGTTGGGCAAACTCTGCCTAAGGGAGCTGGAATCCCTCATGGCCTTGCTGTTACTGCCTAGTATATGCAGGAGAACACGTACTTCAAAGTTCAAACCTGTCCACCCTTCTGCTGCATCTTTTCTTGGCCCTTGTAACTTTTTTCAAAGTAGCTGCTGTTATTATTGTTGGGCTGGTAATAAGGCTGTGAGAAATGGGTTGGTCTTACCATGCAATGCTGAGGCAGTGACTGTTGATTTCTGCTAGAGGTGAGTCCATCCCCAGCAATCAGGCTTCTGGGTTGAGTGCTATGAAGAATGAAGATTATGCAAGGTGTTCTGGTAGGTGCTTAAAGCTGTGCTCTTGCTATTTCTTTGGCAGGCCACTAGATGCCAGTGCAGGCTTTTTATCTTGTGGGATAACTGGGGCTGCTGATGCTCTAGGGAAAGCATAAAGCTGAACCACAGTGAGTGAGAGGTGGTGTGGCTGTCGCAAACAATTAGAGATAGCTGTGTACAGCCTGTTATCCAGTGTACTGGTGACAACCCACATCAAGCAAAACGTGAGGTAGTTCAAACTATACAGCAAGTGTGTAGCTCAAACTAGACAAACTACAGAGAGAGCACAGTGGGGGAAAAATGAAGACACTGGCTGAATTTTCTAAGCTAGCACTATCTTTTTCATCAGTCACTGAATCATGGAATAATTCAGGCTGGAGGGAATCTCTGAATGTCCAGTCTCTTGGTCTAAGGAGGATCAGCTTCACACTCAGAACAAGTTGCTCGGGGTCTTCTTTGATTAGGCTTTCAGTATCTTTAAGGATGGAGGTCCCACTGCTTCTCTGGTCCTTGTTCCATTTTTTTTTTTAATTTTTTTTTTTATATCACTCTTAGTGTGAAAGGTTTTTTCTTTATGTACAGTCAGAGTTCCTTGCACTCTAGCTATTGTCTCACAAATGCCACATACAGAAGTGAATGATCATTTTCCTTGACCTGCTAACTGTGTGTTCGTACAGCCCAGCAGGTAGCAGACTTCCTGCAAGGGCACCCTGCTGACTTGTGTTCAGCTTGCCCTTGAAAAGCCCAAGGTTGTTCTCAGTCTACTTCTTTAGCCTGCCAAGAACTCTCTGAAAAGCATCCTTGGTCTTCAAGTGTATCAGCCAGTCTCACCAATTGTTGCCAGACACAAGCAGGATAAGCATACATCCCATCCTGTCATAGACAGTCATTAATGAAGATGTTAAAAGGTGTTGGCCATAATTTCAGCCTCCAGGTAACTCTGCTAATATCAGTTGGACTTTGAAATATTGAGCAATTTTTTTCTGGGGCCCAGCTGTCCAGCCAGTTATACACTTACCTTATGGTACACCTGCCCAGTCCATATCTCCTGAGTTTGATTTCAAGAATGCTATGAGAGAGTACCTTGTCTGATCAAGGAAGATGACCTCCCTTGTCCATCAAGCCAGTTTTCTCTTTGTAGAAGGCTGTCAGGTTGTCCTGGCATGCAGTATAACACGATGCAGGCATGTCCACCATGTCTTTCTCTCTTGAGCTCATGTGAATCTAGATTGGGTGTCCCTGAGTGGTTACCTGCTTTACAGTGATAAAGTTAGGGATGACTTGATTCTGAATAGCAGATCCCTTGTCCTTTTGGCCAATAGTTGTTCCTCTCTGATCAAGTCAAAGGAATGTGCTAGCTTTCATTATAGACTGTATGTTGGCAGGGATGGCACGGAGAAATGGTGCCTCCTTTCATGGTGTCATCTGACAGGGTGCTCGCACTGATTGCTGCCATCTTCTTCCCTTTGGCAGAGTTCAGCCCGTGCCAGGCCACCATCCTGATGCTGTACAGAGATCAGTCTCTTCAGAAGGAGGTCGGGGCAGGGCAGCACTGTGGCGTCATCTTGGACAGAACTAACTTTTATGCAGAGCAGGGTGGGCAAGACTCTGACCAAGGTTACCTGATACGCTTAGGACAGCAGGTGAGACACTTTGCTGGTGGAACCCAAGGTTTCCTGGATACTGAGGCCAGACAGAGTTCTCCAAGTGATGGGCCATTTTACTGTCTTAATTTGCAAGCTGCTAACTCTTGACAGTTTCCTTGTCCTTGCCTTGGGGTTGATGGGCTAGGGGAGAAACAGCAGTAATCTCACAGAAGTGAGTCTGCTGCTCTGGTTGTCTCTCTCTCTCAGTTCTTTACAATTTCTTCTTGCTGTGAGAGTCTTTGAAGTATTCCTAGGATTCCCTTCGATGTGTTGCACTCTTAACAGCTAGGGCAGCAATGCAAAGAGAATGCAATTAATAATCAGTCCGTGGGAAGAGTAACTGGTCTCTGGCCGGTCCTAGACAACTGCAGGCAGTGCCCAACCGAAGACATATTAGAAAATCTCTTATTTCTCTGGAAAGCATTAGGGAGGATTCTACTTCTGAAGCAAGTTTTTTTTTATCCTGCCAGAGGAAGGGCTTTGGCCCTTGTTACGTGGGATGCAGTATTTCTTCCCTCCCGCATTCCAGCTCTTAAGAATCACCTTTGGGCACTGATGCTGCCTTTTCAGCCTTGCAGAATGCAATAAGCTCATCTTCCTAAGCTGAAGGGGGGATCGAGTTCCTCTTGCCAGCCTGATGAGGCAGAAGTGACATCTTGGATGTCTGGGACATGTGCCTTGGCAGCTGCTGTCCATTTTCTCTTGGGCAAACATCCCTGTTAGGAAAATTCATTAGCACAGTTGGTGTGGCTGCCTCTACACTGCAGTCTGGCGGCCTCAACATGTGCAGTGATTAGCTGGATGCAGGGAAGGGATGAGGCACTCTGGTTATGTTGGTTTGTCCCTGCTTTTCCCATCCCATTCCTGTTTCTTTGGAACTACTAAGAGTTATGTTTCCCAGTAGGATCAGACAGGCATCTAGCACAGGTTGTTGGATGTTCTTTGTGTCCTAACTCACTTTTCTGTTTCTCTTTGCTCAGGACATACTCTTCCCCGTAGAGTCAGTTCGTCTCTGTGGTGGTTACGTGATCCATGAAGTCACTGCTGTAGAAACCCTGCGTGCTGGAGACCAAGTGCAGCTCTTTGTGGATGAGGTAATCTTAACCCTTTCCCAGCCTTGCTTTGAGAATCTTGTGTAGTCCTGAGTAAGCTATTCATATCAGAGCCTTGTCTCTTGTCTTGACTGTTCTTTATTTCAGCGTGCAGCAGGAGGGGGAAACTTGCAAATGACTGTCTGTAGTGCGGTATGAGCTGCAGGTCTGTCTGGAAGTATCCAGCCTAGCTTCTGCTGTTTTACAGAGGTCATTCCGTGGGAAAAGAATTTATGCTATAGGGCAGATATAACTTCATCTGACAATTGTGCTACTTGTTTGGTTTTTTTTTCACCATAATCTCCCATCCACTCACATACAACCTTTACCTTATCTCTTTGTGCCATCGTCTGCTCCCCCAAGGTGTGGAGAACCAGCACTCCATGCTAAATTGTCTGGTGCTTTCAGGTCCAGCGGCTGGCCTGCATGACAAACCACACTGCTACCCACTTGCTAAACTTTGCACTCCGCCACGTTCTGGGTGACAGCACAGAGCAACGAGGTTCCCATGTGACAGCAGAACAGCTGCGCTTCGACTTTAATATCAAGGTGACTGGAATTCTGTTTCTTTGGTTCTCCGTGGTGCCAATACCCCAGTACTAGCCTTCTCTTTGAGGACTTTTTCTCCTCTCACTGTAGTCACTTGATGCTCACTATTCCCTTTTACAAGCAGGGAAGATGAGACATGGGAAAGTGATGTGTCCAAGTTCCTTTGTTCTCAGGAGGCTTCTCCTGAAGGCAGACTTACTTCCTCAGGGCCCTGTGACCGTGGAGCAGCTGCAGCAAGTGGAGCAGGTGGTCCAGGATGTGATCAAGCGAAATGAGGCTGTGTATATGGCTGAGGTCCCACTTGCACTGGCAAGAAGAGTTCAGGGACTCCGTGCTCTAGACGAGGTATGACAGGAGGGCGGGACGCTTCTTTCTGAGCCTTCTCTTTTAGCTGAAATTATCAGGATCATAAAAGATACTGAAGCAGGAGGTTTCTGTAGAGTAACTGATTCCTAAAACTCAGGGGAATAAATGAGATGGAGATGAGATCTCAGGAGCACTACATTATACTGTGTGGAAACCGGTGATGCACCGGCTTTCTATTCACTTCTTCACACTAACAGCTGTTGGCATCACCCAGTTGTTTTTCTCCCCATACAGGCTATTTATGGTGCCCGACTCTCAAATCACTCTTGAATAAGAATAAAGTAAGGCAGGATTCCGAAGCCATGTGGTTAGTCTGTAAGTGTCCCTGAAGGACTGTATGCTAGCTGCTGATCCCTGTCTCCTTTGACAGGGGTATCCAGATCCAGTGAGGATGGTGTCTTTGGGAATTCCCGTGGAGACTGTGCTAACCAGCAACTCTCAGGCTGCAATGCAAACCTCTGTGGAGCTCTGCTGTGGGACGTAAGTGTCTTTTTACTAATAGTCCAAAAAGGTGTGTTTGTGGGCAGGCTGTGTCCTTGTAATTCTCTAGTTTTTTCCCACCCTGATGCCAGGTCCAGGCCTGTGTGAGAATCTCTATGAGGATCTTCTATACAAGACCTCATATGGGAGCACTGGTGGCTGAGGTAGAGAGAGATGTTTCCAAGTTCCACACTCTGTTTCTGTGCGACCAGGTTTCTTTACCTGATACAGGAACAGAGTAGGCATGCTGTGGAGCTTTTGGAATGCCAGGGTGAGAAAACAGTAATGAAACACAGAGCATTTTTCCTTGTTTCATAGTCTGAAATCCACTTGAAAGCTGCAAGGCTGCAGCAGAGTGTGAAACAGGATTTGTGTCCTGTCGCACTTGGTTTGATTTGGGGCTTGCAGGGGGTCTCCAGACCCTGCAGAAGTCTCTGGGACAGTTGTAAGAACTACTGTCCAGCCTGATTATTTTAATTATTTTAGCCCTGTTCTAGCGCTGGAGTAGAAGAAGAGTTAATCAATCTTAATATGATGCTGACATGGAAAAAAATGGAAACAAATCGGCATTTGAGTAGATAAAGCTGGAAGTGAGCAAATTTCTAGTCACGTGGGAGGAGCACGACAAGAAACTGCATGGCAGTGGAGATGATCAATTCTAATTAAGCTGTCTGAAATAATTGCTTGTGGTAACAGAGTCACTGAGACACCGTAGTATTCATATCCACTTTTGTATAGCCAAGAAAGAGAGGGAAGGTGATCGATTCCCTGTGTCTGCACAGAAGCAGTATGGCTGCAGCCCAGTGGCCTGTATGTGATGATCTGACAAGGGAGTGGAAGTGTTGGAGATGAAAAATGGCTTTCTACGAGGTTCAGCAGTGGCTGAGTAGAAGGAAAAGATCCCAATCCAACCTACTGCTAGAGGAAAGGAGAACTTGGCTAATATATACATATATATTTGTCAGTAGTCTGCTGGGAGGGTAGCACAAAGATTCTTCTGGAGTGGCCTCAGCTCTGCTGTCTCTCACTTGACCAGGAGTTTAGGAATTAAAAAGGTTTGAAGCTATTGGGACTCAGTAGAGACTGCCCTCCTGGAGATGTGGAGCATCTGATGAAATGAAAGCAGTCTTCCTGATTTCTGTTCCCAGAGTGCAGTCTGTTTCTTCCTTGTTCTCTGTCAACTTTACAGACACCTTCTACAGACAGGAGCAATGGAGGATCTGGCCATTGTCAGTGAACGTCAGCTTGTTAAAGGGATTAGTCGTGTCATTGCAGTGACAGGGAGACAAGCCAAACAGGTAAGAAAGGAGAAACTGAGATTTCAGCCAAATCCAACTTTGTAGGCTCCTGTTTAGGCAATTAACTTCCCTCTGCTTGGGCTGGAGCCTCGCTGCTATGTCTAATCTGACTTTCTCTTTTACCCCTGAACACAGTTCTGCTGCTTTCCCTTACTGTTCACATCCACTCCCCAGCTGCCCTAGACTTCAGTCTCTTTGACCTTCGTTCCTTCCCTCAGACCCCTTTTTCCAAGATAGACATTTGGCACAGAGTGCCAGGAGACTTCTGGACTAGAAATTTCAATCCCTGGTCAGGTATTTAAAGGTGTAATTCTTTGTGCTTTGGTTTTACCTCCTATCTATCACAGCTGGACTTGTTTTTTTATAACTACAAGGCTCTGCCCTCATTCTTACAGTCTTTTTTCTTCTCTCTTTAGTCTCTTTCTTGCCAAACTGTAGTTCTGATCTGATAGGGTCTGTATAAAAAAAGTAAGTAACCTATTATTGTTCCTGTCAGATCCTTGTTGTATATGCAGGAGTGTCAGGGTCCCTGTGCCTTGACCATTTCCTTACAGTCAGAGTGACCCACTGCCAGTAAAACTGGGAAGACTAGATGCAAAGCCCACTCCAGCAAATCTATTGCTTTTTGGCTGGCTGTCCCATACGCTGCTCTGTTCCTACTGTGTTTTTTCTTAATGCAGAGAAAGGAAAAGTTCCAGGGCACATCTGCATACTTTGCTGGAAGTGTTGACCTGAAGAGACCCTGAAAGGAAATAAGTGTTAATTAGACATGGAAGGCTGCAGGTGTGGAGGAGTAACCTGGAATATGGGATGTGTATCCAGCTAGGCAGAGCAGTTCTCTCTGTCCACAGCTTTTCCTAAATGCTCTCTGCAGTCCTGGTCTCCCAGGACCAGTGTGGGCACAGAGATCTGCCAGGGAGTGAAAAAAGCTTGCATTAGCTTTTGTTGGTGAAAGCAAAAAGAAATGCACCAAGACCAGCTGAACTCATCTTTAGGAAATGTCAGGTGTGAGGTTTCTTTAGTCTTAATGTTCTTTAGTTTCTTCACTCATTAATTTCAATAATGCATTTGTTAATGCACTAAAATGTAAAAGGGCCTCCCAGTTTTTTTCGTCATTGAAATCCTGATGAGAACTTCTTGCTGAAGAAACATAGCTACATGACAGCTTTGTCCCACAAGTGTGACCATCTAGCAATGGCTACAGATCTAGAGAGGAGCTCTCTATTCCAGAATCTCTTGAGGATAGTCATTCTTAAAGCTTGACTGTAGGTGTCTTCCCCCTGGATACTTAGCAACACTTCAGTGCCACCTCTCTCTTTTTTTTTCATCCCCGATTGTTCTTTCTCTTGCTGCATCTGAAACATTTTCTCTCCCTCTCTCCAGGCCCGAGAAGTAGGTCAGTGCTTGGCTATGGAAGTGGACTCTGTCTCAATACGGATGAAGCAGAGGAGGAGCACATCTGTTCTTGAGATGCAGAACCTCTCCAAAGAAGTGGGACAGTTAACCAAAGTAAGGATTACATTCCATACAGAAAGATCCCAGCATTGGCTGGCTCTTGAGGCAACGTGACTTCTCTAGGAGATTCACACATTACCACAGTCAATAGAAAGAAGCTGCAACTTGCTGGTGCCTCTTTGTTCATAAAGATTTCAACTAGTGTCTTAGTGCCTCTGCTCCCAGAGGGAATATCAGAGGAGAGTTGAGCAGTTAAAAAAAAAAAAAAAGGTTTCCAGGCTTTTCCCCAGGTTTTGGATGCCCAGCTGAAAAAACTGGCATGATCATGAACATGCCAGTGAGTGACTGGCATGATCAGGTATGTGTGTAGGAGGGTCTGGAAAGAGGACAGGCTCCAGTCTGAGCTTCCAGAGAACAAGCAGTTTATTTCTAGTTACAATTCAGTATCTTTACAAAGCAGATTGTCTTGCAGGTGGTGGCCAGCACTACAATACCCCAGTGGCAAAGAAAAGAACTACAGAGCATCCTCAAATCACTGCAGCGAACCGCCAACACGGCCATCAAGAAACTGGAGATGCAGCAGGTACTGTGACAGCAGCACACTCACTGTAGCTTGCTAATAGCACTGTGGTGTCCACCACCGAACCTCATATATTTGTCACAGTTCACTGCAATTCAGTGTCTGGAGTCTCATCAAAAGGCAGGGGAAAGTGAGTGCAATCATACAGTGCAGTGTAAGCCCTGTGTTGAGTTGATTTCACTGACAGGACTGTTGTTCATAAAATACAGTGACTTGACTGCATTTCTGGCATGTGCAAAATTCTGATGTCTGTCTACCAGTGAGGACCGGACTTCTTGCAAATACCAACAGGTAGATAGGCATTGCCTACTTGTTAATACATGGAGAAGATAACGTTGCTCTGAAAATGGTCTTTACAAGATCGTGCAGTAGAGTGGCAGAAGAGCCTTTCTCCCGTTCGTACAGATGTTGCTGTGATTTTTCCACTGTATTTGTTACTAATTTACATGATTATATTAAAAATCCTTACTTATTGCAGACTTAATGTTCTCCTTTACTTAAAGTAACAGTATCTTGTCAAAGGAACTTGCCTTGATACACGTGGCAGTGCAGAGGTCAAGGAGAGAGTCTGAGAACTGAATACATCACTGTCCCTTTTGAAATCTCTGCTTGCTTTTGAGGCAGGAGGGTTTTACAGGTCTCCAGAGCTCTGCTAACATAAATCTCCCCTCTGTCATACAGAACAGCACTTCCACTCCCTGTATACATGTGTTGCATGTTTATATACCCCTCCTGGTCACCCTGTGCCACCTGTAGCCCCTCAAGTGCTGTGTGTTTCTTCCTCCAGGCTGAAGAGAAGGCACAAAGGCTGCTAGCAAAACACTGCAACCATCCTGTCATTATTGATACTGTTCCAGCTGACTCCCTGTCTGTGAGTAAAGCACATTGCTTGTTTGCCCAGCAATACTTCAGATGCTGACTGCAGTCAAAGGTAGCTGCACAGCATTCTCCTTTGCTGTAGCCTGACTCTGCCTTTTCCTTCCTCTCCTAGATCCTAATGAAGGTAGTGAACCAGCTTTGTGACAAGTCACCTGGCACATCAGTCCTGCTGCTCAGCCCTCAGGATTCTGGGGAGGTGCTCTGTGCCTGTCAGGTGTCCAAGGTAAGTAGAATCCTGGCAGAATCACAGGGAGCCTGCCTGCAGAGAAGGACTGGGTACACTGCTCAATAGGTCCCAGCTGAATTTTTTACTGGGTTTCTACCCAGTGTCGCTGATTAATTATGTTGAGGAATGACCACAGATGACTGTACTGGAACCAGATAATCTTTCAGTTTTTGCTGGGCACAGATATCCCTGGATCCTCCAGGACACATTTGCCCAGTGGCAGGATGTAGCGCTAACACACAAGCTTAGTCTCCTCTCAGTCACATCTCCCCCAGGTAGCGAGGGTCCAGGCTGGGTGAGAGGAGAAAGGTGTTCCTTCTTCCAGACTGCAGAGTGCTCCACAGACCAAAGTGTGTGTCTCTTCCCCAGAATTGCCTCCCCGTGTTCTCTGCTGCTGACTGGGCCGTGGCTGTCTGTACACAGATGGAAGGCAAGGCAGGAGGTTCTCCTGTCGTCGCGAAGGGCAGCGGAAATGCCAAGGGCATGCAGGGAGCCCTGACTACTGCACTGGAATTCGCTCGGAGTAAACTCTGAAATAACTGTGATGCTTTGGTAGCAGGACAACTGTAGGCTATGTGGATACTTGATGCAGAGCACACGTTATACTGTGTTGATATGAAGGGTGTGGCAGCTCTCACAGTGAACATTGCTGCAACCACTGCATTGGAGCACTTGGCATCTGGCCATCAGGGCTGAGCAGAGAGTCTGTTCCTGATGCCACTAACAGAACAATGCTGTCTGTCCTCAGCATGGGCTTATGGGGATTGAGCCTCAGAAGGCACCAGCTTCTTCTGGAACAGTGCATTTCTTGCCATGAGACCAGCACTGGGAGGTTGTGAGAGCATGACTGTCTTATCCCAAAGTTATTAAAGGATGGAGAGTGTTTGGTCTTTCTGATGTTTTGTTGGTTTTTTTTTTTCATATCTGCACTTTTTTTTTTTCTGTCCCTATAAACCCAGAAAGCAACATATGCTCTAGTCTAAGCAGTCCCATCCTGCTGAAGGACTCACCACACCCTTCCCTGATAAAAATGCTACTATAATTTAGAAATAGGAAGAGGAGTTCTCCTTGCCTGTGTGCACAACCTTTTGCCTAGCCTATGCAATGGTTAGTACTGTAGTCAGTCCTTGGTACTAAAGCACAAAGGGAAAAAAATCATCCCAACCTCCACCTCTTTGCTTTGAGTGCACACTGTTACACGTTTCTTACTTCTGCTTCTTTTTAAATCCTTTCCTCTCACACTGCTTCCTCAGGCTTCATTGTTAGAGTGATGCCTAGAGTTCCTGGCCAGAATATCTCTGTGTTAGAAACCGGCCTAAATAGAGAGGTCACACGTGGTAGCTGACTGGGAGGTACAACAGGATAGCGATGCAGAAAGGCTTCACTCTGTGAGCAGGAGCAGCAACCTGACACAGATGAATTTCACCAGCAGATAGGACTGCCTGGCGTGGTAGAATTAGAAGGAGGCAGTATCTGTGTGCTTTAGGGGGTGGCGGGCTGGAAAAACAGTGATGTTAGTGGGTGAGAAGCAGAAAGAGGGTAGCGGGATCAAAAGTTATGTTAGAATATTTGATGCTGTGGAGGAAGGGCACCCCTACAGTGGTGAGGATGATGAGCCAGGAAGTGATTTTTAGCAGCTTTGGTAGACCAATACAATGAGCTTCTGGTAGCTGAGAGCAGACTGTTAGGTGGCTGAAGTAGGTAGGGTCCTAACAGTGTTGCATGGCTGGAACAGAACTGAGCTTCACATGCATGACCCAGCAGTAACCATTTGGTCAGAGGGATACAGCAGTGCACTTGCACACAGCTGCTACTCTCAGCTTAGGTTTGTAGGGCAAGCTCAGCAGGCTGATGTGTTTGTCCATTGCTCAGTTGTCACATAAATAAGGCAAAGTAAAGAGGATATAGTGGAGAATGACTCTGTTTCCTGATTAGAGACATCTGCCACTTTTCAGAGCAGTCTGCATCTGCTGTGAGCAGAGCCTTCTCTCTCCAGTGAACAACAGTTCTCCTGGGGGAGAAAGGTGGTGGATTTAATTGTGTTTAGAGGATGAGGGATTTTCTTCCTCATCTCAGCAACTGTCCAGTCCCAAATCTAAGACTTAGTGTCACTCCTACACATCTTTTCTTAGTGCTAGAAAGGTGGCTGTCTAAAGAGCAGGAGCTTGCACTTGGTTAAGTGCCTGATATTGATATGAGGTCTTGGAGGCAGAAGGGATGGGGAGCAGCCTGCAGAGGTTGGTAGTGCTCCATACTGTTTTGTATTTCACCTTAGCATTGACAGCTCCTACGTCTGCAGCAAGAGGATAGACCTTAGACCTCTTCATTAAACATTACTTCCATCCAGGGAGCTTAAGGTAGAGCTTTTAGTAAAGGAGATGGTGAGCTGAGGTTCCTGGGTATCAGGATGACCGGGACAGTTCATGCCATCAGTTAAAAATACTGTTAATGTCTGTTGCTGAACAGCTGCTGTGTTTCCTTTCAGCCACAACAGTACCAGGTATGGGGAAGGGAAAGGAATGCTCTGTCTTACTGGGAAAATGCTTTTCCCATTTGCTTCTGCATTCATGTTACTATATTAATAGCTACTGCTAGAGATGATGTCTCCTCTTGGTATTGGAGAGTAGGTGTGTGAAGAGGAGGAGAGGCTGAGCTGCTTCTGCATCATACTCCAAAAGCAGAGCCTGAGCTTGCCAATAGCAGCCTTACAGATTTAACCTTTTTTCTTTTTTTTTGATTTCAACTTTAAAGCTACTGGCACCTTGTAAATTTTTGCCTGGCCCCTTAATGTGCAGGGATCTGTGTGCTGACCTTCAAGGTAATGTCTCTGCAGACAAGTGCAAGTCGAGCCCCCACCAGCATTCACCTGGCCAGCCAAGGGCTGCTGCAGCAGAGACTTCCAGAGCAGTAGTGGTGTCCTCAGGGGCTTTTTGAAGGACTCCTATCTCCACTGCAGGATCTGATGGGCTCTCAGCACTGGGCGAGGAGCCTGCTGAGATGAGTGGGTAGCAGTGACCCAGCTGTATGACATCCCAGCTCTGTTATCCCCCTCCTGTATCCCATGGGAAAAGTGGCTTCCCACACACAGGGTGGCAGAGCCAACCCCACCATAAGAAATAAGCCCCAGGTGTCCTGAGCAGAGGCATGAGGGGAAAGTTTCCTCTTTCTGAGCTTGCAGGGATTTTAGTGGGTCATCAACGAGGTTGCAGCACAACCAAGTCATGCTCTTGATGCAGCTCTGTAGCACAAAACCTGCCCTATAACTGAAGGAAAGAAAGCATCTCATCCTACCAAACAGCAGTTGTGTGGAGGCACCAGGTTGGTAACATGGGCTGTTGCAGTAGAAATGCTGGTTTCTGAGATGTGGCTGTGCTAGACCATCACTGATCCTAGAAGAACGCATTTCATGCTGTTCTCCTGGCTAGATCCCAGTGTACAGAACTACATCTCCCTCCTCCCATTTTTATTCCACAGAAGGACAACACACATCCCATGCTACAGACATGGCTGCCACCTTTCTCTATTTCAGCAGTAGGTAGAGCAGTGCTCAGCTGGGAGAGCTTGAGAGGATGAAACATGAATTTTAAATATAGTTCTCTTACCAAAATAGCAGCCTACATTCCCTTACTAGAGATCTAAGGTGCAAGCAGTTCTCTGTGCACACACCGCAACTCCACACAGCACAGACTGCATGCACACACACAGGACGGTGGGAAGTGGGAAACTAATTAAGAAGTGATGAGTTTTTTGCTGTGAACAGGTGCTGTCAAGTTGGCAACTGCTCTGTAAGTCCAGATGGACTCCCAAGGTCCCTGAAGGGCATGCGCAATGCATGTGAGTGCCAGCCCGAATTCCAGGCAACTACCTGACTTTGTGTAAAGGACCAACCACATTAGGCCTTGCCTAGCTGGAAGAGCTGCACAGATGGGATGAGAGCTGGGGCTCTGCAGGCTACGTAATCCTCTAACCTAGCAACCATGAGTCCCTGCCCTGCTCTCTGGCAGTGCAGCAGCCTCAGCACAAGGCTGGGGTTGGAAAGTAGGGAGCCCTAGATGGATTGGTATCTCCAAAGAGAGCCTGCTAGGGAAGGCATCAGGAGTACCTGAAAGGCAGCCTGCAGGGAGAAATGGTGGGACAAGTTGCTCAGGGTTTGTTGAGAAGAGCTGGCAGCAGAACAGTGAGCACATACCGGGTTTCTCTACCTTCATGTGTAATCCCACAAGCGTCATCCCCAGCATGTGTCTCAGGGACATCCCCAAGACTCCTGGCATTGCTGTAGGCCTGTGTTTTGCACAGTTCATCAAGCCAACAGGAAGAGCCAAGTTGGATGTGACCCATAATTGTCTAGCTGCCTTGGGGCCAGCAGAAGCTGAGGACCACTGTCACACTCAATAGCAAGATGGGTCACTCCTTATAAACCTTCTCCTAACAGCAGCTGAGAAGGAAGGAAAAAATAGTGGAAATGTAGGCAGGAAAGCCTGCAGGGAACATCATGCTGCCTGCCGTGGGTCAGAGCAGCCTCTGGCCCAAAGCACCTCTCCAACCCTGGCCCTGGTGGCCAAGCCCCAGGTGCATGGCTGGACACGAGCCGGAGCAGCACAGGCATTTCATGGGGGATCCCGGGGCTCACCTGTGCTGCCTGCCTTTCACAGCCGGCCAGCTCACTTCGTGAGGATGACCATGCTCTTTGCAGTCAGCTCTGGAGATTCAATTACAGCCAGTGTTTCTGCGCCACTTGCTGAGAGCAGCAATTGATAGGCTGCAACCCGAGCTCCTCTGGAAAGCATTGGGAAAACCCAGAAGGTAAGCACAGCTACAGCCATGGGCCAGCCCTGGGTGCTGGGCTGCTGCTGCCCACCACATGTAATGTCTCCGCTGAGACTGCAGAGGGGCTGCAGGGAGGCCTGTCCTGTTGTGTTGTGGCAGGCTGAGTGCAGCTCTGCACTGCACCCTGTGCCCCTGTAGCTCTTGCAATCCCTCCTGCAGGAGTGCTCCAGAGTAAGCTGTAGAATCCCATCATGTGCAGGCATTCAGGGCTCCTATGGGGGCTGTCATCCTCCAGGCCCTGCTGCCGTTTCAACCCCAAGCCCCACCTGTGCTCTCAGTTGGCCATGACACTGCTGAGGCTGCACAGACAGGGGGTTGCTATTGTAGTCCTCGACACAGGTCCTGCTATCTCCATCTCGCTCTGGTCCTCACCCAGCCTCCCCTCACACACTGCCCTGTTCCTTTGCATGAGAGGTTACATGGATTACAGCTCCAGGAACAGGAAGATAAACCAGAAGCTACGTAGACCTTCTTTTCACATGGTGAGGAATTATTTACACTCGGGTTGGGATTTGCTGCTCTACTAATTTTGTTGTCTCCTTACTTGTCCCACATTGCAGCTGGCGTTCCTTGCCCGCTCCCTTCCCTCACTGCCCCCGCTCTATGCTGCTTCCCCCGGCCCACTTCAGCCCAAGGAAGGTGAGTCCTCACCTCAAATATCACTGAGTTTTACAGAGAAAGAGGAAAGGAGATGCAAAAC
>JAOWBP010001760.1:27848590-27874704 GCA_028571105.1 Tragopan temminckii
CTTCAGCCCAAGGAAGGTGAGTCCTCACCTCAAATATCACTGAGTTTTACAGAGAAAGAGGAAAGGAGATGCAAAACCGCCTGACCTTTAAAACAGCCACGTTCTCACATTTCTCCCTCATCTCAAAGCAGCTCTTTGCTCTGCTGTAACCTTCTCTTCCCCGTCCCAGCATTTATTTATAAGTGCAATCAATAATTAAGGAGCTGCCTGCCTTCCTCGGCTGCAGTGTTGACAGAGGCACCGCTGATGCTTCCTGGCTCAGACTGGCTGCTCTGCTCACTCAGGCTTTTAATTCTCTCCACTGCCTTGCTGGAAACACAGCGGCAGCCCACCCAGAGATGGCAACAGCAAGGCCAGCCCTGCCACGATGAGCACTCCCTGTATGCAAAGAGAATCCAGGCGGCTTTCCCTGCAGAGGACAAGAGGGCATGAAGAGGGCTGGGGCTCTGCCACCCATCACTAGAGGGAGGGCAATGGCAGCTGGCAGCTCCTCAGCCCTTGGCACCAGGCCATGCAGCCCCGGCAGGGACGAGGTGCATGGGGGGGAAAGAGGGCACCGAAGGACAGCATCAGCTCGGGAGCCCTCAGCAGTGAGCTCCCAGGCTGTCCTATCCCATCAGTGTCCTCCTGCCGCAGCAACCACGCTGACATTGTCCTCGTTGCGTTGGGCTTTGTTTTCCCACAAGGAAAGAGGGCACTGCCCTCAGCTGGAGCAGCCCCTGGGTCTCTGAGCTGCTTTCTGGCAGCCACATGAGGGAAAGGTGCTGTGCTCCCCGTGTAAAACCACCTGGGCTGGCAGACTTGATCCCCCCGTGCTCTATGTCCCTGCATAGCGCCTACCCCTGTTGCAAATACTTCGTGTTGATCAAAACACAGCACAACAGGGAGAGGCTGAAATTAGGGCAGGAGAGGGAATGATACACGTCCAAAAGCTGAAATGCACATCACGGACTTCCCAAGCAACCCAAGAGACCATGCAAAGTGAAGGAAGTATCTCCATGGGGCTCTGGAAAACAACCTCCCACCAGCTCTCATCTCCAGCAAGAGAAGGAAAAAGCTTCACACCTGCTCTGAATGCTGCAAAGGCTGCAAGAAACACCACCAAGAATAGAAGGTGCTCACCAGATCCTGTCCCTCCTCCACATGGAAGTCCCACCAGCATTCCTCCAGCAGCCGCAGGGCTGTGGCACCAACCCATCCCACAGGAACAGGGAGGGAGGCTGGCAAAAGTATTTGGTGACCCTGGTGACCTTCCTTACAACCCAACCTGCTGCAGCTAGCCCTATTTCTGAGCATTTCTTCTAGGCGCTACTGAGAGGCTTGTCTTCCCCATCCCCTCCAAGCAGCTGAGTGGCAGTGAGGGGACCTGTGCTGCAGGGAGAGGAGCTGAGGGGCCTGCTGCAACACAGAAGTGACAGTGGGAGACCCCAGAGCTAACAGAGAGGCCCTGATGCCATGATGATGGCATTCCCTGAGTATCAGGAAGAGCCAGCAGAAGGTGTCGAAGTCCCTTGAAGAGAGAAGGGATTGCTCAAAGGGTCAGCAGGTGCTGAGCCAGCAGTAGCTGTGGCCACATCCTCAATTTTATCCATTAATTATAACAGCCTGGGAGTTGGACACAGGGAGACCGGGTCCTCTCTTCTCTGGCATCTCCCAGTCTGGAATTCTGCCAGCATCCCCCACCTCAATCCCACATAGCTGGGGCTGAAGCACAGGGAAGCAGGGGAAAGCACGACAGCTTGAAGTCTACATCCACTGGTAGAGCTGTGTTGGTTCTTCACCATTTTTCTGTAGCTTAAAGGGTGGAGAGGAAGGGAGGGGGGCCTGGCACAGCTCCTGCTGGAGCTAGTTTGCCATCTGGCATTTGGATGAGATGCAAGGGGCTGAGTGGGAGTCAGCAGAGAGGCCTGAATCTTCTGTCCTGATGCTGGAGAGATCTCAGCGAGAGGAAAGGAGAGAGTGCTCCAGCAGCAAGGAGAGGGGCTGCAGACAGGAGCCGCTGGGTCTCTGGGCACAGCTCCTGCCCGCCTGGAGGTTTTCAAGATTCTGTCAAGAAAGCATATGATCTGAAAAAATGCATTTGAAATATGAGAGGAGCCAATTAAACTATCTAGCCTAGGGAGTTCCAGCACCAACATCAGAAAATGCATCCACCCTGCCATGAGCAGCAAGCATCCTAGAAGGAAGGGGTTCCCTATGGTGGAATGCTGCCAGCTGCTGAGCCTCCCACCTGCCGGCATCCTCAGGCTCTTTACTAGGACCATTCCCCTCACCTCCTGCTTGGTTCCTGTGTCATAGTGGAAAGGCCAGGGCAAAATGAGCTTCACAGCTCCTGCTGCTCTCAGTACCCAGGAGTGAGCCTGCAGGACACACTGGGAGCTGAGCACTGCTCCCCACCGTGCAGTGCAGGCAGCAGCTGGGCTGGCTCCTGTAAGCAGGGCAGGGGGCTGGAAGGTGGGAGGTGGAATCAAATCCAAGCTAATTAAGGGTAATTACTGCTCTTCTCAGGAAGCAGTAGGAGACAGAATCCACAATCAACCCCTCTATTAATAGCTGTCAGCAGCTGCGTGGTTCCTGCTGGGACTCAGGGAGAGCGGAAAGCTTTGCGGGAGAAGCAGCGCACATGCATGCAGTGCTTCTCATCCCATCAGTGCTCCCCATTTCTTCAATTTTGGCTTTACAGGGAGCTATTTCCTCTCCTGTTCCTTTCACCACTTCCTCTAGGACTGCAGGAGACGTCAACTGCTTTTTAGCAGCATTTTTCAGCAGGAACCAACAGGAAGAAGGCCTGGATACAGAGCTTTGGATCTTGTATCCACCCCTCAGCATCTTCATTTTGTCCAGCCCCCATCAGTGGCAACTTTCTGTGCTTCTCTGAGCTTCCCACTGGAGCAGCACAAGCCACTTAGCAAAGGGAGTCCCTAGAAGCAAGGACAAACTTCACCAGCTCCTGCCCAGGCAAATCCCTTTTGTGCCAGGCACACACTGAGCAGCAAACGCCCCTCTCACAGTCTCCAGCCATACCCCAGGGGTGTGCACGACACAACAAACCATGCCTGACAGATTGGGGTGCCCCACTGCAGAAGCCACCCCATATGGCATAAAGAACTTGGATGAAATTGTGTCCTAAACTGCAGTGAATTCTGACCATGGTGATGTGACGTGAGGACAAAAGGGGCCGCAGGAGATGCCCTAGCAGGGCTGGCTGGGAGGATTCATGCATGGATTTTTTCCCCTTCCACTGCTGTTCCCTCCAGATGCCACTACAAGCACGCAGCCTGCTGCTTGCTGCAGGCAAGAGCCTTGCCAGATGCATTGTGCAGTCCCCGAGGAGGCAGCTGGTGCTCTTGTCATCCCATCAGGGAGAAACCCAGCAGCCCATTAGAGTCGAGGAGAGCTGCTGTGCTGCAGGTTGCAGGAAAGAAAGCACCTGGACAGCTCAGCCACCTCCTCTGCTCAGGCACACAATCACACACACTGCCCCTTGAAAATGGCAGCAGTCCCTGCCCAGTGACACTGCCACAGGGCTGCTGCCAACACTGCAGGGCTGTCAGCAGTCCTTGTGCTGTGTGCTGCTGGAAGAGGACTCCCCATGGGCTCCTGTGCCCTCTCACAAAGCCTGAGAGTTTGGTGCTGCAGAGATCACGCTCAGTTATGAGCTTAGCTCTGTGGCAGATCAAGCAATGATTTTCCCTTCTCAGAGTAGTGTGGTGCTGCATTCGCCCTTCAAAGCTCAGCTATCAGCAAGTCCTTACAAAGACGCAAAGAAATCAGAGTGGGAGAATCCAGGCAGGATAACGCATTTCTAGTCTCATGTCTGGGACACCAAACAGGTTGTCATCATCCAGCCATCAGCCTCAACGGCATCCCAGCCTCAGATGCCCTGTGAGATGCGTTCCCCCCATCAGTGCACAGGCTCCACTCCTAGTTAGTTATTGCAGTATTAGCTTCTAACAAAGTTACACTGCTCTCTAGCTCATTTGAGGAGCAACAGCGCCTATGACTGCACACCCTGCTGAAACACACGCGTGGAAATAAACGTTCAGGTAGTCATTAGAGTTAATGCAGCCATTTTGAATTTGCTGCTCTTTGTTTTCAATGATTCAAGATCCAATTGCATCCCATTCCACAACTGACTGCAGTACGTGGGCCATACTGCCTCCGGGATCCCATGGCTCTGGGCAGACACAGCCAGACCCCACTGGACCCCAAAGTCTTCAAAGCACAGCATCTGCATCTCGTTACCATGAGGTGGGCTGAAGGCATTGCCATTGCAGGCTGCTTGAAGGCTCTGCTCAGTGCAAGAGAGAACATTTATGGTTATGTATTGCCCCCAGTCTTACTTTTCTAAGCTCTAGAAAGCCCCAAAGATGTTTAAACACCAGCCTGGCCCATAGGCTGCCTCGCTTGTCCCCAGAGTTGGGGGACAGCAGTGTTACCTGCCTACAGAAGGAAGCACATTGCTGCTGAGGTCCCGCTTCACACCACTGAAAGTCACGCAGCACGCCTCAGGATCTTGATGCTTTTTTAGGTCTAAATGCCTGTTGTTTCGCTGTGAAGTCTTCAGGGTAATCTCAGGTCACATTCATCACATCCTCACAACCAAGAGGTGTATTTTAAACGAAAGGCAGCGCAGCTTCCCAAAAACTCCAGCTATCTCGGGACTAGCGAGAGTATCACGAGAGCTGGCACCAGCGTTGTGTGCACTCCCACAGGGCACGCAGCGGCTGAGATAGTGCTGTTCCCACTGCCGAGCCCGTCGGCGCTACGAAAGTCACATTTCAGCCGGAAAATCCGTGGGCAAACACCGAAATGCTTCGATCTGAGAAAGGGGGAAAATGCGACGCGCGCTTTCATCCCTCTGTTGACTCCATATATTGCGTGCAGTCCCTACGTGTGCTGCCGACGATGCTGTCCCCTAAGCCCTGCCTACTCCCCGCCGGTGCCCAAAGCGTTGTTGCCGGGCTGGGGCCACGGCCAGCCCTGCAGCCACCGCGTCCCCGGATACCGGCGGCCGGCCCGGCAACGGCCGCGTCCCCGACGGTGAGGGGCGGCGGTACGGGGCCGGGGGCGGCGGGGAGACGGGAGGCTGGGGAGAGAGAAGGGGAGGTGGGCTGTGCGTCTGACGGGTCGCGGGTGGGGGCAGCCCGCTGCTTTCCTTGCCATCCTGTGAGCCTCCCCCCCACCCTGCCCTGTTCCTAAAGAGCTTTCCTGCTCCTGGGGCCCCTCCCGGTAGCGACCGTCACCTCTGCTGGTGTCACCCACGACCGCGTTGTGCCCCTCGGCGCTGCCTGGGTCGTAGTGAGCCCTATTCCCAAATGTCTGCCTGGCCTCATTCTTCCTGATATCCAGTTACAGATAAATTCCATTATATTTGGAGCTAAGTAGATTCCTCGTCTGACATTCATTTTTTCCCTTTACTTAAGGCCCATTGCGGAGACTCTTTAGGAGCTGCAATATGCTGTCCTAATGGATCCTTAGCATCAGCCCTTCTGTGCGAGTGCCAGGGAGCTCTGCAAGGCAGCGCTGCTGACTGTGGGACTGCCAGCCCGTGTCTCCTCTCACCTGCACAGGGTGAGCACAGCACAGAGGCAGGGAGAGCTGCCAGCATGTCCAGGGTGCTGCAGCCACATCCTGAGAGCATCATCCAGTTTTGAGCTGCGGTGGGAATGCTACCTCAGCTGGGGGCATAACCATACTCAGGGTGAATCAAAAAAGCAGGTGTCCATTTCCAGAGCAAAGCAGGTGCGACTGAAAGGCTGCTTTGCTGTTTAAATATGTGCTCACCATCTTCCAGCCCTTTTCTGACCACAGAAAAACCATCAGAAGCCCCATTTAGCTGTGACTGGCCTGGGGGACAGAGTGACACAGATGCTTTTTGAATAGGATGAAGGGCTGAGCAAGGAGAAAGCATTTTCCCCAGTCACCTCACCTCTGTCAGTGCCACCTCTCTGCCATCTGACTGTGCTATGCCCTTCTGCAAAAGCCCAGCAAGCACCGGGAGCTCAGTTTTCAGCAGGGTTGTGCAGTCAGTTCTCTCCTCTTTTCTCTCAACAGCAGAGGCAGCAAGCTAGCAAAGCTCACTACAAAGCTTTCAGGGAAGGGATCATGCTGGCTGAGGCAGCACAAGCTGGGACAGCAGAGAAGGCACAGAAGGGCTGTAGGACTGAGGAATGCTGTGGGACACGATGCTAAGGGACTGTTGGCTTCTATGTATGTCATCATCCTTTTGACTTTGCCCTTTGCCCTGAGCCATCCTCTTGGTCTTATAGGAAGCTGCCCTCACTTCTGACACTGCCAGCCCACATTCTGCCTGATGCTGCTTTTAGGTGCCTCTAACCCATACGGCCCAGTAAGGGTCAGCATGGCTCCGTACACCCTGACAGAGGATCAACGAGCCTGGGTATTCAAGAGGCAGGCTCATCGCTCGTACCCATCAGGGCTTCCAATCACTGCACACGTGGATGTAACAGCTGAGGTTATAGCTCCTGAGGTTGGGGTGGGAAGCAGCAAATGGGAAAGTTTAATCTGGGAAAGTTCTGCATGGCTAATAGGACCGAGCATCCTGTCTTCTGCTCCAGGCTGGTTCTTTTAGCTCTTATCTGCTGATGCTCAGGGTGGGTCTGGACAGGTCTGAACCGTCTCATCAGTTAATGGATGCTTGGAAGGAGTTCAGCAGGAGAGTAATTGAGCAAAGTATTAAAAAGTGCATGCACTTATAGTAAGCATCTGTCTGTAAATACAGGCAAACTGGATCAGACCAGAAGATGATCTGGCCCAGTATCCCCTTTTGGCAGTGACTATAAGCAGGTGGAAAACCACAAGTATGTGTTCCTTTCCTCCAGTACTCTCCCCACCTCCAACCATCTTCAACTCAGCCTGAGCCAGGTGTTGCTTCTGAGCATCGACTCATTCACAAGGGGTTTCTTTTCCTTGAATTTATCCTGCAGCCTCCACAGACTGTCAGCACCTGCAATATCCTGCGGCAAGGCATTACCCAGTGAAGAACCCCCTTTTTCTTTTGTTTTAAACCCATCCTGACAGCTTTGCCTATTTCTTTTCTGGAACAGACAGCGAACAATCAATCCTTGTCCATTCTCTTCAACAACACTTGAATTAATACCACCTTATTATCTGTTCATTCCATGTGGTATCTAAAGACCTCTTTGTGCAAGGTACTGCATAAAGATAAGGCTAAATAACAGTTGCTTTGTTGCGGTGCTCCAGGTGCAAGCAAAGAAGCAGAAGGGCTGGCTGAAACTGTATGATGAAATAGCACAAGCAGAGCACCCTTATGGCCGGCCTCCACCTAAGGTTGCCTTTTTCTTCATCAGGCAGCCTGGCTGGAAAGCTCAGTGGTGTTTTCCTGATCCCGAGCCATTTTCCTCGTGCTTCTGCTGAAGGAGAAGCGGGCGCTGAGCAGGATGCAGCAGGTGGCAGGCAGCAGGGGCAGAGCCGTCCCCTCTCTGCATCCCTCCCAAAGCAGGCTCGTGGCTGACTCGTACTGCGTGCACCGCATCATCGAGGATCCCGAGTGGTGCCTCATCGCTGTCCCCCCCCTCACCGAGCTCTGCCTGCAGCACATCGTCCAGAATTTCACAAGTAAGCATGGTGAGGAGTGCTGGTTTTTTGGGAAGTGGAGGGGCAGCGAGGCAGGCAGAGGCAGCTGGAAGGCACGGTGTGGTACCCAGCCCTGCCAAAGGAGCAGATGGGGAAAAATATCTCCTCAGGCAGCTAGTTAGACAAACTGCTTAGTTGCTAAGTATGTACTTGTACGCTACAGGGATGGCTTTCGTCTTCTGGGCTGCTATCCAGGACGTGACTCTACCCTAACCTTGTCCTGTGGCTTCTTCTTCCTGCTGGACTCAGCTTGGCTGCAAGCAGGGCTCTGAAGTCACTGGTTCCCACTCCTGGGTCACGCATTACAGCAGCAAACAAGGATGCAGCCCCATCGTGCCAAGTGCTTAAAAAGGGATGCAGAAATACTCCCATCTCAGGATACGTGTGCTCACAGCTTCAGGCTTCCTCCACAGCCCTTGGTGGGGATGTGACAAGTTCTATCCTCAGGCAGCAAATGTGCTTTTGAAGCAGGTGGGTGGATGAAGCATAGTATAATATAAAAAGCGCGTCTCATCTGGAACTGACTGGGAGAGGGGAAAGAAAGGGACAACCCATCACTCAGTAGAGCAGCAGCAAAGATCAAAGACAGGACTAAGGATGTGTCCATGCTGGGACTGTAGCTACATACATGCATAAAAAAAAAAAAAAGAGTAATTTTTTGCCAGCTTAGCTCCCTGCACCATCTGCCGCATACTGAGAGGTGAATCAGCATCAGCAGGGAGCCTGGGCAGAACTGTAGGGCCACCGCTGGCTCCTACAGCCCAAACCAACCTCTCCTCCTCTCCATTGCCTCCAGACAACCCTGTTTTAGATCGTCTTCTGCCTGAGGACCAAAGGAAGGTGCTGGCCAGGCTTCCCACAGGCCTTCCGCTCACTGTCACTGCCAACCTAATAAGTGATGAGGACTACTGGAAGAGGTGCTGCACTGACCGCTGGCGAGTATGTGACATCTCCAACCACGGAGGCAGCTGGAAGCGGATGTTCTTTGAACGTCACCTGGAGAACATCCTGAAATGCTTTGTCCCCAGCACCACAGACCCCGATCAGGTCCTGGAGCTCATCCCGCTCTGCAGAGGCTATGTGCGGAAACTGGAGGTTGATCAGTTCCTGCCACCGGTGAAGGAGGATCAAAAGGAGGAGACGGATGACCTTTCTGATTCAGGAAGTGATTTGGGGTTTGGCGAGGTGTGCATTCATCACTATGACATGGGAACCCTCATTCCTGCTCTCCCTCACCTTGAAGAGCTTCATCTTACTTACGGCGTGAAGGACTGTGGCATGAATTTTGAGTGGAACCTCTTTAAGTTCACCTACCAGGACTGTTGCAACCTGGCTGCTGCCGTGAAGACGTGTCACAACCTGAAGGTAACATATCCCAAAATGAACCTGTCTTCCTCACTCAATCTTGAAATTGCCTAGAGGAAGAAACCCAGGGGCCAGTTTTGCTTGCTGTCAGCACCCTTCCCTTTGTAAAGGGAGGTGAATCCTATCTCTGATGATCCAGGGGCTTGAGGGGTTGTGCAAAGGCCAGCCCAAAGCATTGGCTGTTTTTCTGTCCTTTACCCTCACAGATTTTCAAGCTGACACGCAGCAACGTGGATGATGACAAGACCAGGCTGCTGGTCCGCAACTTGCTGGATCACCCCTCCTTGGTGGAGCTGGACTTATCCCACAACCTCATTGGGGACAAGGGGGCACAAGCTGTCAGCAAGCTGATCAACCACAGCAAGTTAGAAATCCTCCATCTGTGTAACAACCAGATCCGTGATGAGGGTGCCCAGGCTCTGGCCCAAGCACTGGCAAAGAACTGCACCCTGACCTCCCTGAATCTGCGCCTCAATCACGTGGAGGACGAGGGCGGGGAGGCGATGGGCTGTGCTCTGCTGACCAACACCACCCTGAAGTCCCTCCACCTGGGAGGCAACAGGCTGGCAGAGCCGACAGCTGTGGTTTTCTCCCAGGTCCTCGCTCAGAACTCCACCCTGACTTCTATCAACTTCTCGTGCAACCCCATCGGGCTGGTAAGAGAAGCACCTTCTCCAGGCAGCTTAGCATCCTGCATGGATGTATGGTTTGATGTCTGAACGTGGTCCTGGGCAAGCTCATGGGGACCCTGCTTAAGCAGAGGGTTGGACCGGCTGACCTCCATAGGTCCCTACCAACCTCACCCATCCTGAGATTCTGTTGCAAAGCAAATGCTGAGCCTGATCTGCCTCCAAGCCATGGGGCAAATGTATCCCTTGCTATCTGCAGTCTTGCTGTGATAACAATCAGCTGCAGTGAATAGACAACATAGACAGGAGGATGGAGGTCTTCCATGGTGATGCACAGTTGTATCACTCACATGTTCTCTGGGGCTCTCAGGCAGGAGCTGGCTTTGGCTTCTGGGCAGAGAGGGGCTTTCCCCACAGGCGACTGAAATCCAGGCTGTGTGCTTGGGAAAATCACAGCGTGTTTACCCGCGTGGGAGTAGATGAAAACGATAGGCGGCACGAGATGAGTGCCCCATTTGTACCCTCCATACTTTGAATCTGCTGTGCCCTCTGGTATGCAGCAGAACACAGTTTCACCCTTCCCAGAATCTCTGCTGTCCATTACACACTCAGAAGAGATTGTTAGAAAATTGACTCTGTTGTTGAGCCCCTTTAATTCACCCCACAGCTCTGGAGCAGTGCAGTAGCTCTGAAGTGTCACATCTGGATGCTTATATGTGGCTCCTCAGCCATAGGCTCATATTTTGCAGACAGAGGAGCTGCTGCAGATCCTACTGTATCCCTAAGAACTGCAGTGTGCACCATGCCCACCAACCAGACCATTTCTGTTCTGTTGATGAACTTCAGAAATCTGAAACTGGACAGCTAAATTCAATCATGCCGGTTCTCAAACTTTCTGTGCTGCTTCAATTTCTCTCACTGTCACAATAAAGAGACAGCAAGACCAGCTGTCCCTGCTGGCAGGAATATCGGCATCATTACGCTTGACAATGGCTTTAAAAGGATTTGATGGCAGAAAACCTTTTTTGAGATCTCATTTTCTTTTGTTCTGGACGCGGAAAACTGCTTGAGTGTAATGATACACAGGGACATGGGATGGAAAGGATTAGAAGGGTTTTTGCTTAGTAAATAATAATCTTTGTGGTTAGCATCTTCCATTTGATGAGCTTTTTCAGAACCCACTTGTGAAGTGTTTTTATCTTTATTTTATATGTAGGGAAATGGAAATCTCTGCTAGGAATGCATCAAATTCTGATCTCTGTATTCCTTTAAGAAGAGGCTTCTCTCCTTTCTCACATTCTGTCCTTTTTAGCAAAAGGTCTAACAGTCAGTGTGCTGGAGAGAGGTCTGCCTGCACAGGGGAGATGGGGTCAGGGCGTGTGTTGGACACCTGAAAGAGAAGAGCTGTGGGAAAAAAATGTCAGATTGTTGCATCCCTAAAGACAATGCTTCAGGCAAGGGAAGGAAATGCAAGGTGTGCTACCTCCGCAAAGCTGTCTACATTGGAACAGTTTGGAAAAGGCTGCCCAGAGAGGTTGTGGGTGCCCCATCCCTGAAGACACTTAAGGCCAGGTTGGATGGGGCCCTGGGCTGGTGGGTGGCAGCCCTGCCCATGGCAGGGGTTGGAACTGGATAGGCTTCAAGGTCCCTTCCAACTCAAGCCATTTTATGACTTTATGATTCTGCGCTGCATTGTCTGTCCCATGCAGCATTAATTGTGTGAGATGTTCTCCCACAAAAGCCAGCCCTGCCCAGGAAATGGCACCCAAGGGAGATGAGGAGCAATGCATCTAATCCCACTGCTGCCCATCCCCACCCAGCAGGGTGCTGGAGACTGAGGGGCAGGGCAGTGCAGACTCCTCACAGGTAATCCTCTCTGCCCATGCCATTACCCAGCCTGAGCTTGAGGAGTCCTGACATGATACCCAGAGGGAGTCATTAGCATGTGTCATATCACTGTGTGCTGCATAAGGCTACACTCCTTTCACGTCCCTCTCTAGTGAGCTACGTTTCAGGCTTGGGAGAAGCCTTAGGCACTTGTGTCACTGTCTGATGGGCTCTTTCTCACCTGCTGCAGGATGGTGGGAAGCAGCTGCTCGAAGGGCTCAGGTGTAATCAGACCCTGACTGAGTTTGACCTCCGCCTGGCAGACGTGGGTGAGGAGAGCGAGTACCTCATCAGCCAAATGCTGTGGGCCAACAGGGATGCTGCCCGCCTGCAGCCTCTGCTGCAGCAGCCTGCTGAGCCTCTCTGACTGGACAGCTGCAGCAAGCAAGGAGCTGAAGGTATCACTGACTGCTCACGTAGTGTCTGGGATAACCAACCTACCCCTGCACGCGTGGTGTCAGGAGGCTTCCAGCACCTGATCCAACCCCTGCCCTCAGGGCAACACAAGGGCTTGGGTCTCTCCCAGCTCTGAGCGGCCCCCACACCCACAGACCCACTGCTGACAGCCGCTTCCATGAGTCATCTGAAACTTTTATTACACCGATTTGGTTTACAATCTTTGTACTTTGATATTTCCAACAAAAAAGGCAACATTGTGATATACTGTTTGTACATATATAGAGAGACGGACAGAGCTAGATCATATTGACATAGTTGAAAAGTAAAAACTGTTCCCAGTGCTCACAAAATAATTTGTTCACCATGTACCCGCTTGTGCCTTGCTATGCCTGACGGACACAGGCCACCCGCTTGATGCCATCCATGGCCATATAGATCAGAAAGGATCGAGTGCGAGGCTGTCCCCGGTACCAGCAGCCACACAGAGGGGCCCTGCGGGTCACCCCAGAGCCCTTGCAGAGTATTGTAGTGCCTTTCTGAACCGTTCGTGGATGCTTCAGAGGCTACATCTGCAAGAAAATAAAGCCAGGGGCAGCTGCTGCGAAACCTTCCCACCCGGGCTCCTCCAACTACTTGTTTTCCATCCTCGAAACCGAGGTATTGAATAGATTTGTTTTATTTGCATTTACAAAATATTTCCACTGAATGACACACCTGAATGAGATGAGAACTCGTGTTCAGAAACAGCAGAAAAGACGACCCAGGTCAACTTCAGACTGAAGGAGCAGCTCCAGCAGTGAGGGTGGGTTGGGGGCTTAATGGGAGTGTCTGGTCCTGGGAAAGCCTGCAGGTAGCTCCAGGTACAGGACCATGCTGGACAGCCGGTTGTGTGGTGAAGGCTGATGCCAGGAGGGCAGGGATGGGATGGCGCACGCACTGGCCAGCACAGCCACTGAGGACCAGGGGTGGAAAGAAAAGGGCTTGTGAAAAATGCATCACCTGAAAAAACACTGAATTGCTTTCCAGGATGCTCTCGGTTGCTTTTGCTGTACGCAGCCAAGACCTCCAGCACCACCTCACCACCAACCAAGCATGCTCTTGGGCTGTGTGCCTCCTGTGAACTGCTTGGACATCACAAGAGACCAGCAGCCTATTACCGCCAGTGTGCGAGGCTTCAAACTGTGGATGAATTGGTAATAATTAAAGCCCCAACAGCTGATAGCACCAGCAGTTTCTCCAAGTGTGATGCTGCCATTGCTGACGGGTCACTCGTCACCTTCAGGCTGGATTACAGGTGCAAGTAGCACCAGCTGCAGGCACCCATGCAGGCTGGGAGCATCCCCCTGCCCGTGGGGCATGTGTGGGTCTGCACCAGACTGACGGGGGGGATGGGAGGAGGAGGCAGGGGAATGATGGAGGTGCCGGGGGCTGGCTGGCAGTCATGGCAGATGGTGAGCCGTGCTTCGTGCAGGCAGGGCAAGAAGCCGGCGGCGGCTTCCTGAGCCTCTTGGCTTCCGCTCACAGCAATGGAGGCACCGGTTTGCAAGGTGTCGTACTGGCATATGTTGCCAACAGGATGGCAGGCTGCTTTCAGGCACCAGCTGGGGGTGGAGGAGCAGGAGGACGCGTGGGGATTGGTACTGCACTCAGCATCCCTTTGCTTCAGCAGGGCTGGATTTGTCCGTGTTGAACTCCATGCCTGCCTGCCGCCTACCTGCTGGCCATAAGCACAGCCAGCCACGGTGTTGCTGAGTGGTATTTAGCTACAGGGAAGGGAGAAGGGGGCTGTGCATGGCCTATGGAATGGCGTAGAAGAGCCGGCTGTGTCTCCTGATAGAGGGGACATAGCCCAATCCCTCCTCTGGTGACAGTAGAGAGGGCTGAGGCCTGAGCTGGTGCGTCTGGGCAGATGGAAGCAGCACAGAGCCAGGCTTCTCATCAGCCTCCCTTGGCAGAGGGGACAGCTGAGATGTGAAGCGCTTCCTCCCTGCAAGCTGCGCCCGAAATAGCCAGCCCTGTCAGATCCCCATCCCTGGCCATGATGGATTAGCCTCTCCCAGGCACAAGGCAATTTATTCATTAGTGACATTTACACCTTGTGGCTGCATTATCCATTGCGGTTTGGTGACACGTGCTCCGGCTGTCAGTGCTGGTCCTGGAGGCAGCAGTGTTGCTCTGACGACGCAGTGAGGCCTTGCCTGGGCACCTCAGCTGGGAAAAGCCTCCTCCATCCAATGTGTCTTCAGGCAGGAAGGGCTTACCCTGAAAGTCCGCTTTGCCCCAGGTCTTCTCCATCCTTGACCCAAAACACAGCTGCTGCAGTATAGCAGCCTCCCACCCTGCCTTGCCTCATGTCTCCCACAGAAATCCCCACATCTGCAAAGTCTCCGAAAGCTGCTCTTGGCCAGCCTCCATAGGCACAGGGCATGCAAGTGGTGCTCAGCGAGCAGTGCTCAGAGGCAGTGCAGCCAGACTGGTGGGTTGCTCCACCAATATGCTTGAGGTCAATACGAGTCCACCGACATCTCCCAGGAGAGGACTGGAATGTGTGTGAGCTCATGGTCCAGAAGGAGCTTATGGAAGAGGGGTGATCTGGGAGCTCGGAATAATGCTAGTTTTTGCACTGGATTTGAGGAGGGTGAGAAGAGCTGGAGAGCACTGGGCAGGGAGCAGATCCAACAGCTCTCTCCTCTCAGCCAGCCAGCATGGGATTAGCTTCATCTCAAACACAGCTTGTTCCATGCTTTTATCCCTGCTCTCTGCCAGTCACTGCAGCAAATGTGACACTTTGCACCATCTTCCTGCAAAAACCAGGTCAGGAGTTTCCTCTCACAGATCATTAAGCAATGCCCTGCCACGCTGCAACCCACTCGCTAGAGGAACGAAGGGGACATACCAGACCAAAGCCACCAACACATCCAGACTTACCCTTGGAGGTGCACCCAAATAACAGCCAACCACTTCTCCTTGTGCTGAACCAGAGGGATGTCTGCTTTCGACTGACACCCTCTCTGCACATGCTCTGGCGATGTGCACAGACTTAGGAGTGGGTCTTCCAAACCTTTTCACCCTGACGGGTTCGTGGGCTGCCACCCAAAGTCTGAACTCATGGCATGTCGGCTGACAGCGCTGCTAATGGATATTTGGATGGTGGGACTGATACAAAATACTAAGTCATCTCAACACATTCTAGCTAGGCTTTTTTTCTTTCACTAACGTAAGTAGCTAAGATTGCAGAAGCAGCTTGCATTGATGGAGAGTGAAAGAACCTCGTGTCTGTGTGTGAAGTTATTTTGCTCTATGAAGAAGTCCACTACATTATAACCACAGCAGGCAATACATCCACTCGCAAAGTTCGAAGGATTGGAGAGGCTTCAAGATGGCCACTGATTTCTCATGAGCTTCATTTTCCTAGAAGTTGGAGGTTTACAAAAAACAACCAAACAAAAGGCCCCAACAAAAACAGTCTCCACTGGAAAGACGGGAGGAATAAAAGCCAGTTAGCTTTCCAGCAGCAGCTGTGCTTATTCTGAGTGCTGGACGAACATGCTGCATACTGTCATGGGCTCCTCGAAACTCGGCAGTACCTGGAAGTGTTGCATAGGTTGGTGATGTATCTGATAGAAGAGCCTGGTTGTGGGCTGCAGGAAGAGAAGCTCGCTGAACTCCACAAGGAAACTGTCCTTCCCCAGGTGAGACAGATGGTGTGAGGAGGGAAGTAAGAAAGGGAGGCCATGAGTCTTGCAGGTTCAGTTCTGTCCTTGGAACTTTGTTTCCCTTTGCATGTAGAAAGGCTGCAGTCCTGTGGGAGAAGGCTCCTCTCCCAGCACAGCAAAGGTCAATTTTCTCATTAGCTGGCTTTTGAGGGAGTGAACAAGATCACAACCATGAGTGTAATGTTTCCCTTCATGGAGCAGCTGTGATGGAGGCAGCAAAGCAGAACAACTCAACCCACTGCTTGAAAGACAGTAGAAATTCAACATTCGTTCATGTTGGCCAAGTCCCAGTGTGAGCTCTATGCTTCAAAGCAACACTGCAACGGATCAGTTTGTCTGGATTCAAGGACAGATCACTCTGAAGAGTTGCTAAGCCATGCTCACACTGGCATAGCACCATGGGCTTCAAGAAAGTTACACTAGGAATGAATGCAACCTATGTATGTCTATCTGAAATGTGACTAAACACTTTTCTCATTTTTCCAGAATGCCCATGGAAACAAGAACCCTGAGTGGGCTCAGCCCTAAGTCTCTAATGGACTCCCAGACCCTACGATACAGCCTTCAGTCTCTAGGTACACCTGGCTCAATGGAAATTATAGGCCCATATGCAATTCAGGAGGCAGTGTTACCAAACAGAGCTAACACCTAAACCATAACACATTTCTGTGACAATACGGATCCAAATCGTTCTCATAGAGACCCATCTTCATATTCACACAGACCTCATTGTAACCACTGAATATACATGAAATGTGATTAGAAGCTCATACCACAAGTTGAGAATTACAGTTCTTTGGTAGCACGACTTCTCAGTGGTATTGCCATGTCTCAGAAATGTACCCTACAGATGCTGCAGCAGAGTAGGAGCACATTGCAGCAAGGTTCTGCCCTGCTGGAAGTAAGGCAGCATCCTGGTGAAATTAGACAGCAGTACCAAAGCCATAATTGGAAGGGCTGGAAGGAAAGCTTAAAAGGTATCATTCTTTCCACAAGCTAATTAGCAGGCAATGATTTACTGCCATCACATGCTACCTAAGTTTCTTAAATTTCCTCTTAATAAGCCTCATCCTGTAGTCTCCTCCACACGGGCATCCACAAACAGCACTGGAGCCTCTCGAGCATGAATGGAGAAAGACACCAAAGAGGGCAGAGGTGCGCTGGGCGCTATCTGAGAAATTTCTAGTGTGTGCTGAAAGAGACGAATGGATGGTGATGTGCCTTGGAGGTCAGCTAACCCAGAGCTCCTCGCACGCTCATTCTTTCTTTAGTTCATGAAAGCTGGAGTGCTTCTAGCAGCTACACTGAAAGCAAAGGGAAACACCAAACAGTGCAAATGCATTTTCCAGCCTTGTGACAGTGTAGAAGAGCACTCTTCTAGGGACATGTCAGCAATGTGAAGTGCCAGGACAAGGAGCTGGCAGCGCTCCCACCTCCCCCGTCCCAGTGTAAGAGGAAAACTGCTGACAAGTGCAACCTGAGTGTGATTCCTGGCCCATGGAAAGCTGCAAGGGGTCAATGGCATACTGAAGACAGCAAAGCGTTCTAGAGTGTGGGGCAGTCTGCTCCTGGAAAAACCTCATGAAGAAGTCCAAAGAGAGCCAGGGACCAGCAGAACTCTAAAGGACAGGGCACAGTCCCTCTTCGGAGGATTTTCTGTGCCCTAGGGAACTAAAATGCCTGCCAAACCTTTGCTGAATCCATCTGTCCAAGGCACCTTGGAGGCTAGAGATACTGCAGCCTGATTTAAGCAATGTGTTGAAGATTTCAAAGAGAGTATGTTGAAAGGGACACAAATTCCTCACTAGTGACCCAGTTCAGCTCCACTGATTGAATGTCTCCTGATTCACCAGGACATAAAAGCCCATACACACTGTGAGGACACTCAGCACTGGCCTGGGCTTGCATTATGGCCTTGGAAAAAGAGCACAAGCACCCAGTGAGCCAAGGGCAATCACTGAGCATGGAAATCCCAGGGCAGCCAGTGGGGCAGTATCCACTTCCACCCAGTCTGAATTTGTGCCAATAATACCAGGAACAAAAAGCAGAGGAGGATGTGCCCAAACCAGAGAGCTTGTGCTTCTAGGTTCTCATAGAGGCCCTCTTATTTCAGGCATCTATGTCTGGTTGTTAAAATAAGGGTAGGTTACAAGACAGAAGCATAACAAAGTAAGATTTTAAGAGATTTTCTGTTCAAACCACTGTTATTTGGAGCCTAGCCCTTGAGATCTGGGAGGACAAATTGACTTGAAGGGCAAGAGATACTGTCCAGGGCACACAGGCACAAACAGCAGAAAGAACCACTCTGGGGGCAAAGCCTTACAGATCCTAAGGATGTGACCTCTCAAGGTTTGTCTGTGTATCCTATAGAGATGTGATGCATGTTAGAGAAGGATCCTGTAATACGTCAATTTCAAACCTAATTCACTGGAGATGATTCTCTAATGTGGGCTGATCTGGTGGAACAAGACATCTGCACTCAAGACTCCATGACCTGTAGGTGAAGCAATGCAGCATGGCTGAAAAAACAGACCCTTTGTTAATGCCTTGCTGGTTTACTACTACATCTTGCACTTCTGACAGTGAATGTCTGAATGACCACGAGCTAATGGACTTGCTCTTGCGATCCATGACACGTTGCTCTTGGCCATCACCTGCCCTGGTAGATGAGGGAAGTGTGGTGAGCCTGAGGAGAAGGGCTGTCTTTGCTCCCTATGTCCCCAGTCTGGGGTTCCCAACGCTCCAGTGTGTTTTCGCATTTCTCGCTCCCTGCCAAAACCATGCTGCCAGAAGATAGCAGCTTGGTATGCAGCCAGAAACCAATCTAATTTTGTGCAAAATTCCCTCTTGCAGACATGCACCACCCTGCTGGTCTACTATCAATAGTTGAACTGCAGCTGAACTGACCAGGGCCTTCTTTGATGCATGTCTGAAGCTACTGGGGTAGGATGGGATCTCCACCAATCGACACACCAACTTGACATCCACGTGCTGCTGTCCCAGTGCCATCCCTTCCCCTTCCCCAGCTCACCAGGGACCTCTCGCTCTCCTTCCAGCTGAGCCCTCCTCCAGTTAGCAGATCAGCGTTGCCGCACTCTATTCCACCTGGAGGCACCCAGGGCTGCCTGTCCGTGGCCATCCCAAACAGACAGTCCTTTATCCAGGGGACGCTGACACTCAGAGTGCCAAAGCTTTCTAAGGAGCTGTGCCTGGGGTCCTCCAGAGGTGATGCCTTTCCCAGTGAGAGCATGTAACAGTCGGAGCACGGTCTAAAAAACAAACAGGGAGGGTGGAGTACAAGTCGGGGGTCAGGGGAAGCTGGATTTGTGGTGCTCAGCCTTCTGTCTAAGCTGTTGGGCAGTGCCAGTACCTGGGTGCCCTGGGCCTTCAGACATGGGCGGGCAACGCTGCTGCCCCCACCCTGCCAGAGTCTGGCTGCAGCAGGGAAAGGAGGGCAGCGAGGTGCAGCAGGATCTGTCTGCTGGTTGCTGCTTCCTCCAAGCACACGTCAGCCTGGGAATGGAGCACCCACGGCAGCACCCCCTCCCTGTGCCAGGCCTGTCTTTTTCTTCCTCGCTCTGGATCTTGACGTTGTGAATTACGGTTTTAGGATGATTTCTTTTTTTTTTTTGCATGTGGTGTCAATCTAGAGTTCTGTGCCAGGCTGGGGGAACGCCATCACTCACCCCTCCAGGAGGTCAGAGCCACTGCTCCGTCCCACCTCGTCCTCCTGGGCCACCTCCCTCCCCAGTGCTCCTCTCTCAAACCCCGTGCTGGCTCGGGCCAGGTCATCGGCAATGAGATCTGCCCTCCGCCTTCACAGTGAGGTCTCCACACAGGACCCGTTGCGGTGGAGGTGACGGTGGTCGTGGTTCAGGCAGCCTTCATTGCGGTGCACAATGAGGATGGGGAAGTAGAGGGCGTCCTGATAAGGAGGGGGGTCTTCCTCCTCCACCGTCACTTGGCTGGAGAGGCGGGTCTGCTCCGTGGGGCAGCTCTGCTCATTCAGGCTCCCACTCCGGCTCTGCCAGAGACAGCTGCGCCGTGAGCCATACAGGCGGCCCAGCGAGAAGCGGCTGCTGCTGAAGGGGATGCGGGGGCTGCCGTTGCAGATGCTCAGGGCGCTTCGGGAGAAGATGGAAGAGCTGCTTATAGTCCTGTGGCACCGCTCGCAGTTCTGCCGGTAGCCCCCGTAGCGGCACGCGGAGTAGCTGGTGCAGCCAGACAGCCCCACCAAGTCCATCAGGACGGCTTCCGAGTAGCTGGGCACCAGCTGCTGGTTGGATCGGATGTGCCACTCCAGCTCGGTGCTGTCCACCGTGTTGACGCGGGGCATCCTCCGGCAGAAGGAGCGCTCCTCAGCCGGTGTCACCGCCACGTAGTCAAACCCAAAGAGTTTCTCCACGTGGTAATGGACGTAGGAAGTGCGGTACTCGTTTAGCACCCGCAGGGGCCAGGATAGGGTCAGCAGAGCAGCCACCCAGAAAACATAGTGGGATACGTACCAAGGCAGGTTGTCTGGGTCGGAAAAGGCCACCATGTATTCCTTGAAGTCCACGTTTTTGAGGTGCATCCCCTCCCTGGCCTCCATGTAGTCATCCAGGCCCTCGTTCTCGGTGAAGAAGCGAGCCCGCTGGGTCAGGTAGGAGTTCTCTGACTCCACATTGGCAAAGCTGAAACACTTGGTGAAGCGGAGCCGTGTAGCTGGGTAGCTCTCCAAATCAATGAGGTCCTTGGAGATGTCCTTAACTCCACAGTTGGAATAATCAAACTCGGCCTCTGCCACGTGGGTGTTGACCCGCTCGTGATACACTTGGGTGGTGGTGTAGGCATCCCCATTACGATAGCGGGTCACCTGCCGGGTCCTCCGGACATAGTGGTAGCTGATGGCCTTCCACCAGATGCACGGGGTTGCCTGCTGCATCCGCTGCACTCGCTCATGCACGCTTTCCACATCCACTTTGTACTGCAGCTCATTGCGGGTGTAGCAGTGCCAGCACTCCACCAAGTATACCACGTAGAGCATCACCAGGAAGGCCAGAGGGATGTAGACGTAGCCATTGGAACAGGGGCTGTCGTGGTACATCATGGACTTGCCCTTGTAGGCGCTGTCAAAGGTCAGCCGGGTCACCTTGGTGACGTGGCACCACGTCATGGCTCCCATGCAGCCATACATCAGCAGCGACAGCAGCAGGCATTTCCAGTGGGACTCTCGGCACAGCGACTTGCTGAGAGACTGCTTCACCGGCCGCTGCTGCTCCAGAGGGCCAGGAGAAGGGGAGAGAGAACAAGAGGAGAGGTCAGTAGGCTGGAGGGACAAGAGGAAGGCAAGCAGGCAGCAGGATGCCAGGGGGAACAGATGTCAAGCACAGCAAGATGGAGGCTCGTGGATCTCCCCCGCATGCCCCAGCTTTCTGCACCAGTCCCACCAATGCAGCCAGCTCCAATGATGGCTCCCTTCCTCCAAACACCACACTGAACCTCATCTAACTATGTCTGCATCCCCTTGCACACAGGTTCCCTTTTCCCAATCACTACTCATAGTTCAAGTTGCTCCTGCTAGGACAGCACAAGTGGTCTGGAGTACCTGTAGCACAGAGACCTTTGCAGCAGGGAAGGCCTCTGTTTGGTCATAGTGATCTTCATTACACCACTTAGCAGCCCAGAGGCTCCAAAGTGCTTCTGAAGTGCTTCATAAACAACACAAACAGGAAAGTGCTCTTCCACAACTGAAGTGCAGCCACCTCTGGATGGAGAGAAGGCAGTATTGAATAGCATCCTAAAAGGTGCTTGGACTGGAAGTGAAGAACACCCCACAGACCTGCAACAGCTGGGAGAGGCGAGACATAAGGCATGGCTGGCAGCAAATGTAATTGTGTGCACTGGGTTTTGAGTGAGAAAGCCCATCTTTACAGAAAAACTGCTTTCAGGTCTACAGTGATGATTAAAGGTCAAGATTTCAGCAATAGCACTTCTTAAAGTGATCGCTCTGGTGCATTCACAAAGACCTGTGAAATCCCCCCACTTAAGGAAACATCTGACATGTTCTCCAATACCCCGAAGTTTTGAATACTGATCCATCACATTGCTTGTTTGGTCAATGAGACTGACGTTATCAAAACCAAAGAAGTGACATGCAAAGAAGTGATTTACTTTCTTATACAAAAAGACTTTGTCCAGCACAGATGTCATCCAACACAGCAGTCCCCAAAGGTATGTCCCAAAAAAGGTGGCGAGAAGCCCAGCCTTGGGCACATGCCACAGATGTCACTAAGCAGCTTTCAGCTTTGCCCTTCTTCTCCAACTGCATGCAGCATGGATGGCTTCAGACACTTCTCTCTGTATGCCTTACTTATGCCTTGAGCCCAGCTCCCCTCTGGATGTCAACGCCTAAAGACATCAGAGCCATGCTGCCCTTGCCTGAGCTCACCTGTGCCTTTGCATTACTGCCAGTGGTAATGTCACCACTCATGGCAACGATCCTCAAGACTGGCACCATCCTTTCTCTGATCCTGGATTTGCCAGCAGGCTCACTGCAGAGCCAGGGCAGGACTGAGGATACGTGGAACTCCTGCAGACTACAACTCCACAGTCCAGGCACTGTCTTCCTGTTTCCCAAGCCACTGCATGCCAGGAGCCTGTCATTTGAAGATCCCAAAGAACTTAGTGTATACCTGGCAGGAAGGAGGAAGTCACTTTCACTCTTGGCATGAAAAAGAACATTTTAGGAAGAACCAGAGGTCACAAAGCGTTGTTAGCCCTGGAAAAAGATCTAGGCCTCTTCTTTCCTCCATAAAGTCCCCTTGCTCTCCTTGAAGAGCATCTCAGCCCTTACTTTGGTCCCCTAGAGCCCTACACGCCAATCTTTCCTCCCTTGTGGGACCACAGCCACAGTGAGCAGCAGGGCTGGCTCCAGCCCAACTCCAACAGAGGTTTCTCTCCTGGAGGCAGCGTGCTGCCCTTCCCTGCAGCCTGTCTGCAATGAGTGGAGCAGGCAGCCATGCATCAAAGGGATGCTGGCACCAGGAAGAGAACAATGATACTTTCCTCTGGAGGTCCCAACCATTGGTGGCACTGAGACCTCACTCGGTGGCAACCTGCTGAGAGAAGGAGCTGGTGGCATGGACACAGAGCTGAGGAAGGCATGCAGACAGTACTGCTCTGCAGGCAGCAGTGAGAGCTGCAGGTAGCTCTGCCTGGGAGAATAGGCGCCCTACACTCTTCCCCATGCAACCCCCAGCTGCAGCAGCATCACGTGGGGAAAGATGCAAACTGCAGAAAGAGAACCTGGAGCAAGGAGATGAAGCAGGGACGCCTTGCAGGAGCTGCCTGAGCTGTGTCCTGCTTTCTCAAGCCTTCACTGCAGTCACAAGGGTCTCGGCCCTGACACAGCACAGCTCTCCTGCACTATGCCACCACTCCGGCAGCTGAAGATTTTCTCTGCCCCAGCTGCCTTCTGCCTTGCAAGCCATCCCCAGCAGCAGCTGGTGCAGAGCTGGCTGCTGGTCTTGCTCAGCAGAAAGGCAATGCAGCCAGAGCCCTGCAGAGCTCCAGGCAGAGTGTGCTGCAGGTAGGGACCAGGGACATGGCACCGGGAGGATGATGCAGCCACGGCTCGCTTCCAGGAACTGTGTTAGCAGGGCTCTAGTCCACACAGTAGTCTCCTCCTAAGACTACGCAGCATTCAGGCACTGCAGCGCTTTTACAGGGTCACACTAACCCCTGCTGTATGCTGTTTACATTCCCATTTTGTTCTAGACTTTTGAGGTAAAACACATACACATCAGTGATACCAGTGGGGCTTCTGAAAGCCAAACAAGTGCCAGTAATGGGATACAACCACAGCAGAGCTGGAGGAGGAGCCAGCTGCAGAGCCTAATCCCGGCTGGAAATGCAGCATCTCTGCTCTTCTCCAGGGCTGCACAGGGCTCACGGGAGCATGCAGCCAGCTCCAAGGCTTCCCCACAGAAGCTGCTGAATAAGGTCACCTCCTTGGGCTCTCACCCAGCCTTATAGAAGCCCAGAGCAGCAAATGAACATGAAGATGAGAAAGCTGGGGACAGGGAAATCCTTTCTGTCCCAGAATGGTGTCACTCAGAGGAGCGCAGGCTGTGACATAAATGCCACAGTCGCCTGCTTGCTGCAGTCCGGTGGGATGAGGTGAAGGCCTGCCCTGCTCTTCTGCAAGCAGGGTGTTCCTGTGTCACCAGGAGCTACCCCCACTGCTCACACCTGAACTGGACAGGTAAGCAAATCTGCTATGCAGGTGCACCTCAACACCTCTGCTGGAGTAACAATGGAGTCAGCCCTGGCTAGGCCAACACCTTTGTGTGACCCCAAACAACCTCTTGCCTTCTCCTGTCCCACTGTACAACCTCTCCAATGCCACTTTTCTCTGTGCATGTGTGTAAAGTGCATCTGGGAAGGGCAAGGGACAGGTGGATCCTATGGCCTGCCTTCTGGGCCTCACACACAGTCTTCTGACATCACCCTGAGGTGAAAGGAGATGGATCCTTAAGCCTGCAGCTTCTGCTCAGGGGAGGACAGGAAAGGATGGTGGGATGACTTATGAGCAGCCACGAATGAAACTGAAATGTCCACAATGCACAGGGCAGAGGCAGCATCCAAGAGGGGCCCATTGCTGAGCTGAGCTCTGTTGAGCACTTGCTGATACTGATATCTGGGGAATCCTTACATGTCCCTCAAGGGGATAAGCCTGCCCAAAACCCTGATGGCCAAGCACATAGCAAAAGTCCCTTTATTGCCCTTACCTCTGGGGTCCTGCAGCTCTGTTGAGCACTGAACAACACCAGAAGTGCTGCAGGACCCTGACACTCCTAAGACCTGCCACCATCCTCCTGCGCTCTGTGCAGACAGTGGCCACTGCTGCTCAGGAGGGTCCCAGCTGGGCCCAAATGACACCTCACCATTGCAGCTCAGGAACCGCTTCCCTGGAAGCAGCATCTGGTTCGGCCCAGGCTGGCAGTGCTGCCAACTGCAGAGGAAAAGGAAAAGCAGAGTATCTAGGAGGCAGGGAACCCTGCCAGCAGTCAGCTCCTGCAACGGGCCCAAGGTCTCCATTTTACAATTGGAAGAGAACCAGTTCTCTCCATCACATTCCATCTCAGCAGTAGGATGAGGGAATTTTTTAGCTTGTCCTCAGGCTGAAGAGCCTTTGTCTTGACATTTCATAACCTGCTGGGTGGAAATGTGTTGCTGAGAGAGATTCAGCCCGGCACTGCTAAGTGTAGGTGTATGCCTGTGATGCCAACAGGAAGCAGGTGCTTGGATGGAACAGCAGCTCCTCTACAGCTAGCTCTGGCTCACCGTGTGCCTTGCTGGGATGAGTCAAAGAGCACCCGGAGACTTACGGGGCTCCTAGGTACAGTGACCTGAGACATAGAGATAAGGTATCTTCAGACAGGACAGATCCCATTTCCCCTTTTCCAGACCCCAAACATCCATGTAAGGAGAAGATGCAGCTTCCCTCTTCCCATGGCAGCTCCATGGCAGTCTGTGACAACTGCTGACTGAGGGAAGCAAGCCCTTAGCTCCATGTGTGCAGGTCACAGACTCCAGCCCTACTGTCTGCTCCCACAGAGCACAGCGATACTGACAACGTGACTAGCAGCCACTGCAGAGCCAACACAGCCTGGCCCACCTTTTCATGACTGAGGCAGGGGATGCTGGAGGCCAGGGATTCTCACCCATGTTGCACCTGTGTCATCCAACCCAGCTCTTACGGTGGCACCTCTTGGAAGGCACCACGCTTCCTTAGACATAGCACTGACAGGGCACAGGAGGCAAGACATCATGTCCAGGAGTGATACATGCATGTATTTGCCCTAGAGAAGCACCACGCTGCTCAGGCTCTGTCTGGAGACCCGGGGCTCAGAGGTATTGGACAGCAGCAGGAAACGGGAGCTGAGAAAGAGCCTCAGAGTACACTCTATGTGCACAGCTTCCCAGACCTTGAACTTCAGCATTCTCTCCCACAGTTATTTATATCTAAATACACGACTGTATATATAGGACAACTCCACACGCACGTATGTTCTCCCCAAGCCGAGGAGGTAAAGAACACGGCACTATGCAGCACCGCCAACCGCAGCTCCCCGGCAGCAGCGGACGGCGATGCGCAGCCCCGCGCACCCCCACCGCGCTGCCCTTCGCCGTCTCCCGCAGGTGAGGAGCGCTCCGCTCTCCCTGCGCTGCCGCTGCTCTCCAGGGACCGCGGTGGCCCCTTATCCCCGTGGGAAGCCCGACCTGGGTGCGAGACAAAGGGGCTCACCCCGCTGCCGGCCACATCTTCCCTCGCATGCCCCCAAGGCAGGGGCGAAGAGGAGGGGGACTCGTCTTCCCGAGCACGGCCACCTCTTCCCACTGCAGCAAGCCAAAGCTCCGCGCTCTCCTTTTGTGACGGTCCCCATTCCTCCCCCCATCCCCGGCATTCACATCCAGGCTCCGTTCCCGTCTGCTGCGCTCCTTCCAGCCGCAC
>JAOWBP010001760.1:27874735-27890682 GCA_028571105.1 Tragopan temminckii
CCCCGGCCCCTCCCGCCGGTCCTTTCCCGCCCGGCGGCGCGCTCCAGTGACGCAGCGCCCGGCCGTGCCGGCACCGAGGGGCGGCGCTCCCGCAGGCGCGCAGCGGGCAGCTGCGGGGTCGGAAGTGGAGCGGCTGTCCCTTCCCGCCTCGGCGAGGCCCCTACCGCGTCGCTAAGCAACGGCTGCGCGGGCATTGGCTGCGTTCCCTGAGGGGAAGGACGCATTTACAGTGTTTTCTGCGTGTATAAAATACATATATTATACGTGAGGATGTATACGGAGCGTTGGCGGCGTCGTTAAAGCGCCTCGTTATTCAGCCTGGTGGCACTTAACGAGGGAAAGAGTCCTCCGTGCTCATGGCGGAGCTCTGCCCAGCGGCACCGCAGCCTCGGCCAGGCCTGCAGGCACGGACTCCTCAGAGCCTGCCTGGCCCCGCCGGCCATCTCCCCGTAAAACAGCCGCAGCTCACTGCCAGAACTGGTTCTCTGAGGGCAGCAGTGCTGCAGCTTCTCACGGCACATAAAGCTAGTGCACGCCCGTGGCAGCCTTGTCGTGAGGACCTGAGGTGCTAATGGAGTTGTCTTCTGCTTCTCACAAAGCTTGAAACCTATGGGCACACACCTCATCCTCAAATCTGCAGCAGCAGGCATACTGCTCGCTATGAAGAGAGTGTAGCTTAACCAGCTGATACGTGCCTAAGTGCATGAAATTACAGCAAAAGGAAGAGCGAGCAGAAAGGAAAACACTGCCTAGCTAGAGCAAATCTCTAGGAAAAACAAAACAAACAAAAAAACCACTTAAGCTGGGGTGAGGGTATGTGAAATGCAAGACTATTAAATTGGTTATTACCAGTTCTCCAAAGTTAAATGACAGTTGTTGCTGAGGCTCACCAAGCACTAGATAGATTATATGCACAAGATTATATGAATATGAATAGATTATATGCACAAGAGAAAAATGTTTGCCATCCTGATGTTAGAACCCACATAAATGCCATAGGAGTTTAGCAGTCCCAACAATATTCACATTCATAGAATTATAAAATGGCTTGGGTTGGAAGGGACTTTAAGGTCATCAAGTTCCATCCCCCCAGTCTGGTGCTAGACCAGGCTTCCCAGGGTCCCATCCAACCTGGCCTGGAACACCTCCAGGGACAGAGCACCCACAGCCTCTCTGGGCAGCCTGTTCCATCACCTCACCACTTTCTCTGTAAAGAACTTCCCCCTGACATCCAATCTAAACCTTCCTTCTTTGAGCTTAAAACCATTCCCCCTTTTCCTATTACTGTCTACCCTGGCAAAAAGTTGATTCCATTCCTATTTATAATCTCCTTTTAAATACTGGAAGGCTGCAATGCAGCCTTCTCTTCTCCAGACTGGACAAGCCCAGCTCCCTCAGCCTGTCTTCGTATGGGAGGTACTCCAGACTTCTGATCATCTTCATGGCCCTCCTCTAGACCCAATCCAACAGCTCCACATCTTCCCTGTACTGGGGACTCCAGACCTGGTGGGTCATCTGTAGGAGCTCTTTCCCAGTTACTCCTGATGGCATAGATAGTATCTTCATCATCAAGCTACATGATGGCTCTCTGCCAAATGTAACAGCAAGTCTTGAACACAGCACCAAGGCTGCTGTGCATCAACTGTGACCACTTGTAACTCAAATTCTGTATGCTACACTGCAAGGAAGTGTTTGATACCATGCTAAGATAGGTAACAGTTCAAATCATTATGTCTGTGAGACACTCAAACAGGAGAATGAATGCAATGCCAGTGTTGAAGACTATTATTCATGCATACAAAGAAGAGTTCTTCATAGCAGGTTCACAACCTGCTGAAAAACAAAAAAAAAAACCATCTCGGTTCTCTTATCCAGGCCAAATAACAGTAAGAAGTGTTCTTAAATTGTTGGAATAAACAAAACATTGGTATCTCCCTAATAAGACAATTTATAGCAATTCATTTTATTCTTCTCCAAATCTATGTAAAAGATAAAGGTTTGATTTCGTAAGGAAAGAAATTGCACTAGGCTTGCACTGTCTACTAGAAATTCATGCCAAATCCCATGAACATACAGAGAAGTACAATTATGCCCTTCAGTAGTAATTTCCAACCAATTATTTCAACATTTAATAGGGATTTAAGAACTCATCCTATAAGCAAGACTCATCTTCACAGTACCTAAAGAAGCAGAATCAAAGTTGCAGCAACAGCACCACTTAAAAAAAAAAAAAAAGAAAAAGAAAAAGAAAAAAAAGTAAAATATTGATATTCCTCCTGTGTAGTCCCCCACCCTTGTCTGGATGCCCATTCAGCAAATACTAGGCAAGGTCCCACACAGCCACCACAGCATCATTTATACAGGAGGAAGCCAACCAAGTGACTTCAGTCTAGGCAGCGAACTTAGGTACTGGGACAGGAGAGAATGGCTTGCTCCGAATAATCACAGAAAAAGGGGCTTTGGGTAGTCATCTAATCTTCCAAAACATAGGTGAGCTATATACAAATGCAGTATTTTTTCAGTTAATGAATCCCAGAACAGTTTCCAGCGGGAGTAAAGACACTACCTTTAGAAACTGTATAACTGGACTTTTCTGAAAGAAAAAAAGTAGTAGTATTTAAACTATTATTACCAATTTTGTTGGGGGTGGAAGAAGAATAGATGGAAAAAATTCACTAATATAACAGAGGTGTGCTTGACCTGCCCATAAAGACTTTTTGTGTTGCAGAATCCTCTGTTTCTCCAAAGTACTGCAGAAGTTCATTATCTTTACTTGAAACACTGGGAGAAAAAAAAAAAAAAAAGTGCTACCAGAAATCTTCTTATAGCAATTGAAAATAATCTCATTACTTTTTATGCTAGTCACTATGAACCTGAAAAAGCAAACTACTCACTCTTTGAAATAGCTGTTGATGCATTTGAAGACTTAACGGTTGCCTCACCTTTTTTATTTTTTTCAAAGAGAAAGAGAACTGGAGTTTCTGAAATCATGTGCATGAGGTCACATTTCTTAGTCTTCACAATCTTTCTGTTTTTCCAGCTGGTCCAAATCCATCTTGAAGTGCAGTCCCTAAGATCAAGCACAGCACAACTATGCTGGTCTTGTTAGTGCTGAATGGATTAGGAAACACCTACTGGTGCATATGACTTTTCCTAACTTAAATGTTTGGATACATATCCTTGCAGCAGCATATAGTCTGAGTAATACCTCCCTTATTCCATTCTCTGTAACTGCTATCTGACAGATATTTTCAATGCAAAAATGTAAAATTTTATGCTTGATCATAGCCAACTAGACGGTCAAAAAGAAAAATGTCTGCACTTCGGATCTTTTTATCACTGAAAACTCATTTATGAAAGGCACTAAGTTGTGAACAGAACTTCAAATAGTCTCACTTGTTTACCTTTCCACAGCTTCTTTATGAAGCAGTATCAGAAAGCACTGATACAACAAAAATTTAAGATACCTACAGTTTAACTTGTCCTCTATTAAAAAAAAAAAAAACAACACTGTTTTAGTATGTTTTCTTCCTGACAAACAGGATAGTGGAGTACCTTCATCACAGCTCAGTAGTTGGAACTCACTTCCATACGTACAGTCAACAGCTCTGGATCACATAAGAGTTTTCCCAAAGAACTTACAGAACTGGGAGGAAGGGTCTGCTTTTGTCAGTGACACACTTTTGCCAGTGAACAGCATTACTGCTTAGCCTCTCTCCTTGAACCTTTACAATTTAGGTACCTATTGATAAACAGAAAAAGTTTATTACTCCACGTGTATCTTGGTGCACCTATTGGTAACAGTTTAAAAGGATAAATATACCGCTTTTATTCGTAGTGTGTCCCCTCTCACTAGAATATGAAGAATATCTCTATATTCTAGTGAAAATGGCACGCTCTCAAAGCATACCAAAGAATCTGTTACCAGAAGAATCATCCTTTTCTAATATATGCATAAACACCAACATAAGAAAATAAATGTATTTAGCAAAATGAAACAGGGAAAATAAAAAAGAAAGTAAAAAAACAAAGCAACATGGAAGAGGTACACAGTACAAGAATTCACAGTCCTAGGCAACCAGAACATTCTCCTCCTCTTCAACAGGAACTCCTGTTCCAGCATCAGGGTAGTTCATTACTGTTTTCTGTAGCCCTCTTCTCTCAAAACATTCTAGAGAGCATGAATGTACAAAGGAAATTTTCAAGAGCCCATGTCTTTTAGGACACTAAAAGAACATAGGGGAAATTCAAGAAACCTCACATTAAGACTTTAAGAAAGTTGCCTGGCCCACATATCAGATAACTTTCCCTTGTTTAAGTCTTACCACTCAAATCTGCCAGAATGCACTACTTTCTTAGGAAAGCATTATCACTTATGCACCTTTTTAATAGCATCTTTCTTTAGTAGGAGAAAATAAGAGATGCAATTGTATATTCCAAATTACTGCTAAGATATGCACTGCTAACACCGGCTTGAAGAGTTAGGACATCTTTTATCAATTCCTGCATACAGTGTTTCAAATAACTTTAAAACAGTCAAACTACTTTCAGCAATGAAAACGTGAAGCCAAGTCATTAAAAAGAAACAATCTGGGTTTTCTCGATAAATTCAATAATAACTAGGAGAAAGACATTTATCTCAGTGCTTGCATCAAGGAAGACTAATGCACAAATGGATTTATATTTTCCTTCTTCAGTAAAATAAACACAGAAACAAGAAAAGTACGTACAAACAGCCAAATAAATATTACAAATGAGGGCTTCCCTCATCCTCCTCTAACAGCGACGTAACAGGCCCATGTAAAAGCTAAGTCAAAAACATATGCCACTGAAAATGGAATTTCATAGACAATTTTGTATTATTTCATAGATGTGATAGGATGAGGCAAGATTTGCTTGGTCTTAGAGATGAACTCTTGAGCCACAGCTCAATAGCAACGTTTTGTAAACAACAGAACTAAGTAGTTACTTGTGGTTGCCTATAGATGCTGCTTAACTACCCTGTCAACAGCGCATTTCATTCATTCAGGTAGTAGTAGTACTTAACAAAGAGGCCAACATTCCTCCCTGCTGCTGACAAGAACTGAAAGTATTACTGAAGTCACTGCTAATAACTTTGGATGTGTGTTTCATAGTTCTAAAACTCTTTATGCAGAGAACAAACCAAAGATGCTGTATGAAAAGAGCTCAAACTAAGGAATTCAGGAAGATTTAATCTTGTCTATCCCCGTCCAATAGAAAATGAGTAACATCAACTGAACAAACAAGCCAGCAGCTCACCTTATTTTATATTTAAGCACTTATGGCTGACATGGTCCACAACCCACCCTTTAACTTAATGGCCAGAAAGCCCTAGGATTACTCCAGCTGACATGAAATCAAGAGGAAAACCCCATGTTGGGATGCTTTTCTAATACACCTCTCCTGTTAGGTGGTGCAAATGACCAAGTTCTCAAATATCTTTTGTTATGCTCCCTGCTGAATGAAGTAGGGAAAATTGGTATACACATTTAAACGTGTCATTCACTCAGAAAACAGCCGTGACGCATTCAAATATTTACACCACACTGAGTATGCCGGAAGTGATCCTGGAAACCTAGGTTTTATATGTCAACCATCTAGCATAATAGCAGTTTGTTCTCCCACAGTCCCAGTCTTGTTTGAGAGATCAAGCTTCTGTACATTCTCTTAAAAAATAAGGTCGTTCTTCCAAATGTTGCTAATTCTCAGCTCCAGTTCCAGCTTCTTCTCAGAATCCTTCCAGATGCCCAGCCCACTCAACCAGCAGTAGTAAACCAAACTCCATCAGATTGTTTCCAGTCAGCACGCAGGCAAACCAGCCTGCAGTTACACTGTTTAGATAACGCAGTAGCTTCCATTATAATAAGATTCATCCTCAGACTCCTCACTGTCACAACTGCTGATTGACAAGATGGAATAGATGGAAGGAATGATGCTGTTGTCATTGTCCGTGGCTGGGTTCACCAACACATTCCGTTTCTCTGCATTCAAAACAGATATAAAAATTAGTATTAGTCCCTGTACCCTCAAGTGCTCCCCCCAAAAACTATTTTTCTTTGACTCTTCTAGCCTCCCACTTACAGTTTGTATTAAGTCCTTCAAGCTACAGGGCACAGGAATTTTTTTGCTTCAATTTTGAGCATTAAAAGAACATTGTTGTTTTAAGTTTCCTATATGCCTCTTCATGTTAAGATAGCACAGATGAGGAAGAGACATTCTGCATCCCTTCAGTGGCACATAGTTGATAAAAGGCAGTGGTTAGTTATTACAACACCCTGCCAGGTAAGAAAGGAGTATGCAACAAAATGTGGTAAGGAACAAGTAATGGCTGTTCAGGACTCAAGGCCCCATCAAAACCTCCACACATTTAAGAGCACACACTGTTACACTGGTGTCCATATACTAAAGTTTATTATCTGACTGGGCTTTCCAAGTGCTTCTTCCATCATTATTTCAATTTCAACCGATTTCTTCTTAGGAGTTCACACTGAATTAGACATGTGGCTGTCTCCACCTGAATCACAATGTTTCCATCACTGAATGAGCAATCACACAGAAACAATTCTTCCTTCCTCCTGAAGTGCACCATGGTGAAGCTATACCATTTCCTACTACTAATCATTTTATCTAATTATAGCCTACATCCGTGTGATAGACACTGTTAGCCTATCTCCTTTTTGTCTGAACAAGCATGAAGACCATATTTTCCAACACGTGAAACCCAAATTTTTATTGGAGTGCTGCTCCAATAAAGGTAGCGCTTCATCTGATCACCATCAGATACCTGATGAGACACTTCAGTAGTGCTACAACATACTCTGAAGCAGTGTGTATTATGCAAGAGCAGTATTACTTCTGCAAAGGTGAAAGCAAATCAAGAAGCCATGCTGGACAACTTCCAGGCAGCACAGCATTTCCCGAGAGAATCAGACTGGCTTGGTTAAATAGGTGATGATTTCAGATAAGAAATAACACCATTTAGCCATGTCATTCTATGTCGCCATGCAGAATCTGAAATATTTCAAAAGCACCTTTCATTAGGAAGGATTTCAAAAAGGCTTGACACATTGCAAAACAAAGGATCATGCGCTCACATCTATGAGGGGGATAGCAGGACAATTATTTAAGGGAACACAACAAAAGAAACTTGTTAAGGGGTAGCAAGAAGTTGTACACTTCAGCACCTAGATACCAGAGTCAATTGCTCTAGAAACAACATTGGAAGATGTAAGCGGAAGAGGAATACCTCCATATTGGAATTTTACCCACAGCCTGTACGGTCATGCAGTCTTTTAGCTATAACAATTTTTTGTGTTAAAACCACACAGATAAATTCCTTAAGAATTAGTATGGAACTGTCATTTCAGTCATGCATTCACTTACATGACATATTCGCCAAATTCCCTTCAGAGATTTCTACATAAATCTAGCATGTCAAAAATAATTCAGAGTTTATCATTAGGCATTGCTCTGATGAGTTTTTGCAGTGATGCAGTTGACAGTTCAATCAAAACGGTCAATTTTTTAAGGCCCAAGTTTTGCTCTTCTTTAGTGATCTCTTTAAAATCTTTTGGTAAGACCATTAATATGTTTAAGTCTTCCAGATGGACTGTGAAATTCATACTGAAGTCTTTCTCCAAAGTTTTTATTTTACCGTGCAGTAAAGCTGGTTATACAGCATATTTTAAAACCATTTTCCCGTCTCAATTTGCTGATTCTACCAATAATGACAATTGTCCAGTATATCTGCTGCATTTCCTGAGCATCCCCTTAGTATGTAGGTGCCAAAGTTGGACGAAATAGATGAAATGAGAGATTGTACTCATCATGCCACATCCACCCACCTCTCACCTTTCCGCTCTCTGATCAGGGTCAGGCGATGCTCTTTCATTTCCACATCCAGATTTTCTACCATCCTGTCAATGCAGTTATCCAGCACCAGAGAGCGTGTCTTTGACTTAATCTCTTGCCTGCAGATAGGGCATTCCACTTTGCGTTTTGTCCACTCATCTATACAGTAGGAGCAGAAGCTGTGTGCACAGTTCAGAGTGACTGCCTGTGGAATTTAAGGGAGAGATACTTATGAGAGCATGCTCACACAAGCATTATAAAGAAAAAACCTCGAAGTCAGAAAATGTTGATCGAATATTTCCTGTAAGGAAAGGCTGGGGAAGAAGCCCAAAGGGCCTTTCTTTAGCCTTTGGAGGGGCTGCACCTAAAACAACTCTCCCATGTCAGAGTACAGACAAGTTTACATGTTAGTGGATTCACCATAATCACAGCAACCCTACAGCTAAGTCAGAAAAACTGACAGAACAAATGAATTGCATTATAACATCCCCCAATTTGAAAAGGTCTAATTATAGAATAACTCAGATAATTTAAGATAATATTCTGCATCTGAAATAAGAAACTAAAATTCTAACCAACTTCTAGGTCATTTTAAGAAGGCTAACAGGTTTCCTACAGTAGAAATGAATTGAGTGAAAGCGAAATTCCAGTAAAACATGAACAGACAGAACAGTTTACATTTCAGGCATCATCTGCCTATTGCTTCTCCAATCAGTTTCTCTCTCTCAACTTTACGTGAACTACATAAACGGTTTAGAACTTGATGAACACTGCACCTTCCTTCCCTTACTAGCCTGTTCTTACATCTAACACTGAAGCTGCCCAACCTCAGTCACCTTGAAGCAAGGTCTACCACAGAATGACTGAGCAGGCTGCCAGCAGCACCTCAAGAGCATCAGTTCAAACACTAATAGCTCCTGCAAGCCTGAATGCATCTTGGGATTAAGCATTCATACCTATGCAAGGAGAGACATTAAAGCCAAATTTGTTGCCCAGAAGAATTTTTAGAGCAGACAGAATGGGTGTCTGGACCAACCCTTACAAGTCATCTGTTGGGTCTGCTAAGTTACAGAAGTAAAGAAAAGAAAGCTTGATTATGGCTTTAGCAGAACTAGAGAAAGCTTTTCAAGTCTCTTCTTTACTGGCAAAGGCATACTGGCTTAAATATACCTCAATGAAGTGCTCAGAACAGATTGTGCACTGCAGCTCATTCTCTAACACATCATTCATCTGATTCAACACTTCTTCTTTTTGGGCTCTCACCTTTTCCTTCTCCACCTATCAGAAAAACAAACACGGTCAGTTATGAACAACAAAGCGTGATGCAATAATGGTTGAATTGCATGTGTGGAGGAAGATAATACGAGTAGAAAATCATCCAGCTTTAAGTTTTTCCATGTCAAGTCTGTGTTTGTTATGTACCCAAATTTGTAACCTCCCTCCTTTTTGTAGTTACAGCAGTACTGAGAATATTCCTGTCCATTACAGAGTGCTTGCAAGAAAGAATAGTATTACTAAAGTCTCCTTCAGTCTAAAGAAACTACAAACCAGATCAGTCTTCTCAAAATCTCTTATAACCTCTTTTTGGCCAGAGTTTGGATTAAGTCAACACTACGGATGTCTAAAGAGCAAAACAAAATAACTCAAATATTAGAAAAGTAAATATAAGAATATAAAACATTTACTTGTGCTTAACTGACCAACATATTTTGCTGTTTAGGGTTAAATTAGGTTTCTAGGCATCTGCTACATCTTCTAAGAAGAACTATCCTTAAAGCAACAGTTGCAAAGATGACAGAAGAAAACAAAGTAAATAGCCAAAGGTATGAAACATCATAATTTCCAAGTGTAGAACATAACACAAGATCACTTTAATTATCTTCCATTCATCAACTTGACAGAGGAAGGAAGAAACATGGCTTATCTCATTCATTATTAAAATTTCATGTTGTTTCAGTCCTGTGCTCCCTTGTTTGACTGCTGGAACACACTGCAGTTCCTCTCGAGTCCATGCAAACTGAAAATGAAACATCCACTTTTCCCATGCAGTTTTTTATTTTTAATGAATGGAATGGGTCTGCTTCTCCTGCACAACATGTTGTTCAGATGTCCTGTGCTTTCTGTTTCACGGAGAAAGATCTGGTGATAACTCTTTAATACTACTTCACAAACAGAGCAAAGAGTATATCTACTGATGATCCCTACCATCACCCCCCATTCTTTCATATTTCCATACGAATTCTGGAAATCTGAATCAGCTGCCAGAGCAAAATACAAGAGCTTTTCATCACAGAAAGCAACACACAGTCAAAGCAAATGTTGAATCATTTATTCTGCCGCAGCATATCACATTTCAGTTATGGAGAACTTGGTTTCATTCCTTACCTTGGTTTCCTCCAGTTCTTTATTCTTGGCTCGAATTATCTCCTCAAAATCTTTTTTACTACGGCTCAGTTCTTCCATCAGAGCATGATGCTGTAATGATACCATCCCAAAAATAAGAGTGTTATTATAAGCTACCCTATTAAACATACATGGCTCTAATCATGAGGTTCAGCATACTCATTTCTCCTGTCTTACGAATGTTCTTCCAGACACATTCCAGGCACCGCTCCACAATCATAAAATTAATGACTCCAGCTGCAATTGCAGCATACTGGATGCATGTGTTCTTACATCTTTGCTCATCTACTTTGATTGTAAACATTTCAAAACAAAGATTGAGCCTCTGATATGGTGTGCAGTAGCACAGAAGTTCATAAAGAAAACTCAACATACTACTCCAGTCACCTTCCAGTATCACTGAATAACTGACTGCATGATTTCATTCCACTTTAAAGCCTGTCTTAACAGGCCACACCATTTTGAAAGGCATGTTAAAATTCAGCCTAACAACTCCAATTGTTTGGCAATTTACTTTACATTTCAGTTTGGTTTTCTGATCACTATCTTGAGTGCATCTGTCACATTTGAGTATCATGGAGTATTTGACACACAAGTATCATGAAAGCCTGTCAACATATGCAGCAGGGCTGGTTGAATCTCTTTTTGGATTAGCCTTCCAAAAGGAAAGACCTTTCACATAGAAAGCCTAGGAAAACTAAGCATGTGACAGCCTCTTTCAAAAACATTCCTAACCAAAACTAATTCTTTTTCCTGTGGTTTAAAACTACCAAGGCAACTTTCCCAAAACAGATAACCAGAGGACAGACCTCACAAAAATGTCCACCAGCGTGTTGACCAGATTCAAGTAGAATCACTACAGCTACTTAATACTTTCTAAAAGCACAGATTCTCGTGTTATCTGCTGGCAAACAGCAACTCCCAGAAAAGGAGGCCTGTCACTTTCTAACCATAATTTGGTCTGTAGAAGATGAAGACCACTTGAAATGCACTTCAGGCACAGTCCTAGTCTTCCACCAAGAGTGAAAGCAGTAAGATTTAAGTATACGAGTTCAATAGTTAGGCCAAGTAGACTTAATTACTTGCCTCTTGCAGAACCTGGGCCAGCTGCTCCTTCAGATTCTCTTCCCCATCTTGCCATTTCACTCCCTGAAAAAAATCAAACACCAAAACTAGACATTTTTGCAGTAAGAAAGTTATTGGAGGAAGAAAAAAAAAAAAATACTTGAAGATAACACAGGAATGAAAAGAACTGTTTTGCACATTTAGAGGATATATTTAAAGCAACAATACTGATTTTCAGCAAAACCTGAAAAGGCCCACTCTAGCGATTCACGTGTACTACTGAAATTACAGCTCTCATTTACTGTGAAGAGCTAAAATGAATGTATCATTTACAGTTCCATACTTGGAACAATTCCATGTTACTCTAGCTCTGAAGACACTGCAATGTTGATAGAAGCCTGGAAGCTGGCAATAGCTTACACATGAGAAAAAGCTGCAGCTCTATCTTGGAACACATTTAAATAGGTCAGACAGAGTTACAGCTTCAGGTGAACTTCCTTTTATCCTAAGCATACAACTCCAAACCTCCTGCACTTCTGATACAGTATCCTGCCTTTAGCAGCAGACTTTAAAGGAAGTAACTGCTAAGTCATGTAGGTAACTCCCAGAAGAATTCTTACTTCTTTTAAACCAGATTTCAAACAAAGTACACAGAAAGATAGACTTGTAACTTCATATCTAAAAAAAGTTATCGACATACACATACTGCTTGAAGGCATTTGCAGGTAGCAAGAAGAAACTATTTTTCTCATGTTAAAACAAACAAACAAGCAAAAAACAAAAACATCAACAACAAAACTCTCCTTCCTCAAGCTCTGAATTAAGAGAGAAAGGCAAACAATGATGCACTTGCTTGAAAAGGAAATGGATTCCCCATATGAATTTAGCATTAATTAAGAAAAAGCTGTATACTAGAAAAAATTCCCACTTAGGGTGAACACTTTTTAACTTGTCCTCTTTGTAACCACACAGGGTCAGAGTTTTAATTTCAAAATTGAAAAAAAAATCTCAAAACACACAGACCAAAATGATTACCACCATTATACCTCCAGCTTCTGCTTCTCTTTAGAGAATGTCCTCTCCAGCTCTTCCACCTGCTGCTGATGCTGTACTTGTTCTGTGCACAGCTTGTCCTGCAATTCTTGCAGCTCCTTTTCCATTGCTAGGATTGTCTTCTGAGCAGCCTTCCTGCGCTTCTGCTTCGCATTCAGAACTGCTGTCTGTTTCTCCTGCACTTTGACTTTTAACTTCTTTATATCTATGAGAGTTTTCCTCAGCTTTTCCAGGCCGGTCCATGACTGAGAAAGAACAGAGTGTTTCTGGTCCTCGTGAGCAACAGCCACAGCTTTCTCAGAGCAATCAGGGCTACCACGCACTGGACCCCCATCATCCTCACTTGACCCAGGAGAGGACAGCTTGACATCCATCTTGTCTGTCAGCTGTTTCGTCTCTCCTACTCTTCTCAACAGATTACTTAAAGGTTCACCATCACATGACACTCTGTCCCTTTTGGATCTGGAATTTGAAGGGCCTTCTGATCCAGATGTCTCCGATTCTTCCGAAGTAAATTTACGTTTAGATCTTGAGCTCCTAGCTTTCCCCAGGTCGCTCCTTTGGGCTAAAAAGGGCCTGATTTTCTCCCACTCCTCTTTAATTACTTCATACTCATATTCAGCAGTCTCTCTGTTTTCCAAAGGCACTCCCAACTGGATACGGTCTCCTTCTGCTAAAGGATAGGTTTTTGAAGGATCCAGGCGCTGTTTATTAAGCCAAACTCCATTTAGACTCTGAATATAAACAAAGAATCAGCAAGATTCAATATACGGTTACAAAGTCATCTGCAAGTTATTTCTGGCAACTGTAAACATATCCAGTCTCTGCAGTATTGCAGTCAGAACAAGCCACCTCTTTAAATAAACCTTGCAATATCCAACTTAATGGCTCAATGCCCCATTTATTGCAGTCAATGTACTATATTATTTACCTTGCATTATTACCACATTGCAGATTTTTGGGTACAAGAACAAAATTAATATTTGCACTTCTGCAGATGGAAAAGAATTAAGTCTAAGGGAAAGAAACTACCCAAAAGCTTCAGAGGAAATAAGAACTATCCAACTGAAAAATTCTGCAATACATCATTGACAAGAACAAAGAACACTGCAGTAATTACTCTTGACAAAGTCACCTGAAATCCAAGAAGAAACTAGAAAAGAAAAATGACCATAGCTTGCACTGCCTAATGAAAGAAAAGAAATGAGACAGTTCTCACAAATTCAAGGAAAATATAAACAAGGGAAAGGTTCTTCAAGAGATGATGTTCTAATCAGAAAACGATGTGGGGATTTTTTTGTTTGTTTGTATTTTTAATTAAGCACAAGCTCAAGAAATTGTTTTTAGAAACGGAGAAACAGAGCTGTGCTCAAGACGAACTGCAGCATCATGAGCAACTGACATATCTCAAAGAGATTCAACAAAACAACTTCACAAAAACAGTAGCAGTGATTGCACTGAGGTATTAATAGCTAATTTACCATAGATATTTCCAATCATACACAGTAAAATTTCAAAATTATACAATTACTCCAGCACAGCCTTGTTTAAGAGTACTTTTAACAGCAGCCAATCCCTTCCTTTTTGACTAATCTGTTGTTGACCTAAACATCCTTCAAGACTGTACGATGAACTGAATGTTTTTTGCTGTGCTAGTGCTATTTTAAGGCAAGTTACTGATTCCACAGCTTTCAGCACGACTGAAAAAGTGCAGAGTTCATGATTAAAAAAAGAAAACACCACCACTGAAAAAGACAGACCTAGCTGAAGACTCTGATCTCAACACTTTTTCTACATTCTAATCAGCTGAGGAGGACTTTAATTAGAATACATTTGAAAAGCAAAGCATGCTTTTTTTTTTCTAACAACAGATTCTCATTGTAGTTGATTATAATCAAAGCAATTTTGTCACTGCAGCATCAGTGTATCCTTTTCTTAGCAGTACAAGAACATTTATCTTTTTGAATGCTACTAAATTATTTATTTTAAATTAGAGGAACACAAAGCAAGTTCACAAACTGCAAAGTGCTCTGTGTAGGACTGTAATTGCCTGAAAATGCTAGACCCAGGGATAAGTCCACATACAGAAAGCAATAAGGCCTGTATCCCAACTGCAGCAGACAAACGCTTCCTGCTACAACTGCACAACAGACACAGTGTGCTTCCACGAACCTTCCATCACATTTACACCATGTTATAATCAAAGATCATATGTTGTTTGATGCCAAACAGAGCACTGCCTACAGTGAAACTAAAAGTAAAAGGTCTTTAGTCAGTCTCTGTACCTTATTATCCTTAACGGTCCACTGCCCTTCTGCATTTTGCTGGAAAACACAGTGCTTACGAGAAATCATCAAGGGACAGGTTTTTGACACCAGTTGGTACGTGAGATCTAATCCCCGGCCTACAGTTACCTAGAAATAAAGATGTTGAAACAAAAATCAGCAAGACGATAAATAGAAGTCGTATGAGCTGAATATAAGCACAGCAGAAATCTACCTTGATTAGCATCTTATAGCTATTTCCCAACAGTTCAGGATAGTATGTTGCTTTGCTACGTGGGTTTTTTTTTGTTTGTTTTGCTTTAAATTCAAGAGTAACTAAAAAATGAAGTTTGAAACACTCTCTCTCTCTCTCACTGATAAAAATTTGATTGCTGCTAGACAGGTTACAGCCTTGGTCTCATGGAAAATTCTCTCAGCAGCAAAGCTGCTCAAAGTAGCTCTCACTTCATCCATGCCTTACCTCATTCATATCCTAACTAACCAGTATTTCTTCAAACCAGTGCAATACTGTGGGTCTCAAATTTATGTCTTACCCTCTTCTTTAGCTAACAGCATCTGTACAACTCTCTGTAAACAGGAAAGATACAGGACAAAAATAGCACAGAAAACTGTCATTTGAAAAAAAAAAAAAAATGCACATGCAATTGTTCCCTTAAAGCATGAGACCCAAGCTACGTGCTGCTTATAACCAGTCTGAAAATAAGCTAAATAATCTGATCAGAATCCAACAGCATCTTCTGCGAGAAGCAGGCATAAGGGCATGGTACAGTTTCATAGTAGCTTGTTAAATCTGAGCTAATTGCAGGCTGCCGTTTAAAGCACAGTTCTGTCCTCCCTTTCTCCTGTGAAAGATTACCAACAGCGGAGTGCTGCAGCAAAGAGAGCTTCACCTCAGCGAGATTCTCCATGCAATTCACACAGCCTGTGCTGCAAGTCTGGCACATTCCATACTCAGCAGCGTGCACCTGTTGCCAAGTGCGTGCGCACACCTCCCGGCTCCAAACCCACCCGAGAACGCTTTTCCCTACGTCCTCCTGAGATACAATGGAAGCGGATGCAAAGCATCGCCTAAGTAACTGAGGCACAAAAATCCAATCGCCGTACAGCGCTAATTCCGGTAAGCGAGGCCTTTGTCCTCTTACGCTTCAGTACCACAAACAGCTTCTGTCAGACGTGAGCTGACGTTAAGGACCGTAACAGCGAGGTATGCAGGAAATTAAGCTTCAGATCCCGATCTCCCCCCCCACGTTACCCGCACTGAAAGAAGCC
>JAOWBP010001760.1:27890881-27915064 GCA_028571105.1 Tragopan temminckii
CGATCTGGACTAGGCACCTGATATGTTAGAGGAATCTGTTCTCAGAAGTTTCATGGGGTTCCCTCCAGTTCCACAATTCATGAGGCACTGCCTGATAAGATGGAAAAGGAGATGTTGGGGGAATGGAGGAATGCTCTCTGTAGTGTAGTCAAGGATAAGAGCCCAGGCTTCCAGACTCAGCACCAGCTCAGCTACTTACTTGCTGTAAAGAATGGGCCAGATACTGTCTCACTCTTCACATCTATAAAGTCAGGTGTCGGCCTCAGCTTCCTCTCAGACTTGTCAGAGAACTGATTCATTTTTGCTTAGAGAGCACAGTGAATCTTGCAGATGGAGAAGGCAAAAAGAGGTAGGAAGATTGTAAATCAGGAGTGCCCAGGAACATTCTCCTAGACGCATCCTGCAAACTAGCACTGAATGGCTCACATCCACATTATTAAACTCCCTTCACCTCTGAAACAGTAACTTCACGCAAAAGCCTACTGGGAATGGTGCTTTGCCTGTGATAACATTCAAATCATGCCTGAACGTTGTTTCGGACAGTCCTAAGAGGACCGAGCCAAATCATGCTGAGGGTGTGCTGACACTTAACACAGATGATTGAGTTTGTATTCTGGGAACATTTCTTGACGCTGTTTGATTTACTAGTAAAGTCTTAATTAGTAGTGAAGACTTAATGTCTGTTCTATTAAATTACCCTCAAAGTCAGCACTGCCCTGATAAAAATCAAGCATCCCTAAACCTTCATGAAAATATTGCTTCTTCAGCTCTCAGTCATTACCTTTCCATCTTCTGAATGAATGTGGAACAAATTATTAAATAACCTAGGGATTAAAAAAAAAAAAAAAAAAAAAGGCAGCTGAGTGAAAACCAAGAACAAACCATGTCAAACTAGTTAATTTTCTTTCTTTGCTGCAGTAACTGGAATAGTGGATATAGCAGGAGCAGCACTGAAAGCTACTTTGATGCATAGTAAGGCTTTCTGAAACAATCCAGCACGATATTTGTTATGGATATGAACTCTGAAAGCAGTTACCAGTGTTCTACAGTTAGAACAAGAGTACTTACTGAGATCAGTTCCAGAGATGCCACACCAGAACAACTGAGTATTTTCTTCAATAACTCAGATAATTAAATACAGAAGTGTACCAGTCCCATGTATGGAAGAGCTTGTAAGATTCAGCACTGCAAACCAAAAGATCTTGAAAAACTGGAGAAACATCTCACAATCAGTCAGCTAAAATTCTGTAAGAGTGGTATAAAATACTGCATTGAGATGTATGAAAATTAAATGCACCAGTAAAACAAAAGGGGGAGAGAAGAGGTGACTAGACCACAGCACTGAGAAAATGGATCAAGGAGTTACAGAGATCAAGAACTGAACACCATAATTGTGAAGATGTTGCATAAAAAGGCAAATTTCATTCTTGGGTATATTAGTAAGGCATACTTTATAGAAGTCAAGGGAGTAATCTTTTTTTTTATTTTTTTACTTTTTCAATACCAGCAAGGTCTCAGAGAGGCTTAGTGCAGATCGGGAGAGGAAGAAGGTAATAAATGCTGATGAATTGTTCCTCTTCTCCTGAAAACAGGTCAAGATGCAACAAGCTCAATTATGTTGTAAACAGGAGGGAAGCCTTCCTGTCCAAAGAGCAGTAGAATGGGTATCAAAATAGTGGTAGCATCCCTCGTGTGTAGTAAGGGAAGGTAAAACAAACATTCACTTGGGGGGCATCAGTACATCTGATTCTACCTCTTGGTGCATAGATGGAATGCCCAGTGAATGTTCCTTTCAAAAGCTGACTGAAAACTACCTCATTCTTTTACTTCTCTTGCAGCAAGCATGCTCCATAATCTGATTGCGCTCACAGCCAGAAACTTCTGATTTCTAGTTTAAATATGCATGTGGCTTGTCAGCAGCCACTTGATATGGAATCATTCAAATTCATATTCATATGTGTATATATTAAAAAAAAAAAAAAAAAAAAAAAAAACAAAAAGAAAAAGATTATTGCATGTGAAAAGCTTCCAGAACTGTTCTTCAGGTTTCAAGAAGGAAAAGATTAAAAAATTGCTGAGGAAGTGTCTTTCTTTCTTGTGTTAATGTGAAGATGACCTGAATGATATTAAAAAGGAAATGAAGATGTAATGCAGGAAAAGGCTGAAGAGGGGGTGCCTGCTCAGGGCAGAACAAGGAGATCCAAGACCATGAGAGTGGCATGAGATTATCAGCCTGATGGATTGAGAAGGGACAGGAGGAACAAGACATGAATTAAAATCTACAGTTTGTTCACAAAGAAGGAACCACTTCTCCCCTTCTGTCTTCCCAAAAGATGTGACAACACATCTTTTGTGGTCACACTCATCTGCACGCAAAATGGGATGTGTGTATCTGTGGAGAAGCGTGCATGTGAGAATTGACAGACCTCCTCTGAATCAATAGTCACCTCTGTAAAGGAGAAAATGCTTTCTGTTGAACTGATGGGTATTTCATCCCATTGCAAACCATAACAGATGAGTTTTCTTCAAGCCTCTATGCATTTTAAGATTGTATTTACACTCACTAAGCAACTATACTGTCTAAGAGGGGAAAAAATGACAGTCTCCTGCTTCTTCATTTTCTCCCTGCCCCAGTGCTTTTCTTTTCGTAGGGCTGCTGGCCTAGTCCTGCTCAGGTTCTTTACTTCCTTCTGACTTTCTTCTGTGTCTCTCCTGGAAGGTGGGAGTTCAGGCTCATTTGGGTTCACTCCGCAACACTGCCAAGCACAGGAGTGGGAAGCTGAGAAAAGCACAGATGCTCTTGTATTAGTTTCTACAGAGAGAAAATTAGACTGTTACTGATGCATGCCCAGCTAGAGCTGAATGTGCATCACGAGGAGGACCACTGATGGCTCACATCAGTGAAAAACTGCTTTATCAGTCCAGACTTGATCTCCGACAAGCCCAGAGGCCGTGTCCAGCCAGACAGGACATTGGCGACTACTGCCAAAGCCCTGCCATGAGGGACTAGGGGTCTCTGAGGGGTGGGGAGGAGGACCAGGCCCAGCACAAGAAACCCCACCACAGCTTCACGGCCTGCTGGTCCTTCCCCACTCCTCGCAGAGCTAGCTCTGCGAAACCGCTGGGACTGTCGTGGGCCACCCTGCTGTACGCCCTCCGCTGTCTTCCCCGTCTTCACATGCACCCAAAGAGCGGATAATCCAATTTACTCGGACACCACCACACGCCCCCGCCGCCGCCATCTCTGAACTAATGGGCCGTCAGACGGCTGAGCAACGCCCTCACAAAGATGGCGGCCGCCGCGCTGTGCGGCGCCTCACCAAGATGGCGCCGGCCGTGCGGACGTGGCCGCGCTCGGGCGGGGGAGCGGGGCGTCGCTCTGCGCATGCGCGTCTGCGGCCGGGCCCGGGGCCATGGGCAAGAAGCGAGAGGGGCTGAGCGTGGCCCGGGAGGTGAGGGCGGGCGGCGGCGCGGGGCGGCTGGGTCCGGGGAGTGCTGGGCGGTGCGCGCCTGCAGGGCTTGTCTCTGTTGTACCCACGGGGGTGCAGGTAGGGGGTGGAAAATAAAATCCCTTCAAATCACAGAAAGCGAAGCTTGTGTTTCACTAGCGATACCGTAATTTCAGCTTTCCGTCCAGTGTTGCCTGCTGAGCTGCTGTGGTTGATAAAGCTTTCCGAGTGATGCGGTCACGTCTGAGCGCTGTGCTGCAGAGCCGCTGCGCTGGCTCGGGGCGGGCTCGCTGACTGCATGCACTCGAGGCTGAACGAAGGAGGAGACACAGGGTGGCTTTAAGTGGGATCCAGCCCTTTCTCCTTTCCCAGCACAGGAGGCTGATCTGCTGCATCTATTTTAGACTGTAGTATGTTGCCTGGTATGTATTTTCTAGCCTGCTGTGGGTGCAGCGTTTGTAAAATGATTTGCCGTGAAATGGATTGTTCTAAAAGTGCGGTGAGAATGGGTGTGCGTCCCTGAACCACGAGTTAGCATTTACATGGAAGCAGTTCAAAAAAGTGATCTGTTGGACCTACTTCAATAACATAACCTAATTTGTAGATGTAAGAACCACTAATTCCTCTGTGAAAGGAACGGCTCGAGTGTGCTGGCAGGTGACAAGGCATGAGAAGGCTGCTCGGGGAAGGGCCTTCTTCTTCGCCCCCACCTCTTCGTTTGGCTTTGATCTGTTTTATGAGGGTCAGAAGACGAAAACCTCATTACCTAACACTGCTGGATGTCAACGTATGTGCGATATGGCTCTTTGCCAGCGTCTTAATTAGGGAATTCATAAAAGCAGAGGGTGGATGCCAGTTCTTGAAAAGTGCTTTTAGCCTTTCTGCTGGAAAGGAAGCTTTTATTAATTCATTACAAAATGTATTGAAAGGGATCTAGCTCAACTCTGTAAGCAAAGCTGCTTCCCTCTTTCTTTTCGTCTGCCTTTATGCAAGCCGTTTCGGGCTCCCTGCCCAACGTGGTCCTGACAAATGAGATTTGTAATAAGGGTGTAAGTCAGTTTGGACTGAAGCGCACTCTGGGTTCCTCTGTTGTAAGAAGGTCTCCAGATTACAAGTAAGCACTGCCAGAATTCAGTGAATTCAGAGGCTCTGAGCCTCGTCATATCTTTGGTAGTGAGGGAGGCAGCAGGCCTGAGATGGCTGTATACATATGAAGCTGCTAGGACTTGACTTTCCATGGGGAGAGGAAGGGCAGCTCTGTGTCTCACCTTATTTTGCAAGCAGGGAAACCGAGGCACTGTGAATACATGACATCTTAGAATCCTCACTTGCAACCTTCCTTCCAGCCCCTAATGTCCCAGACCAGCCTGAAGGAAAGAAACAGCAGGATTTCAGAGGAAAATAAATATTTTTGTTCATTCAGCAGTCTGTTCCTCCTTCCTTGTCTTTCCTTCGTTGTTATTATTTTCTGTCCCTTGTGCCCCTAGCTCAGCAAAGCTGATGGTGCAGTTCAATGGCAAGTGGTTTATTAGCAAATTATTGTTCTCCAGCAGGGGAGCCAAACTTTGGGTTTGATTTAAGAGCAGTAAAAACAGCTGCATCTTTTAAAGCATTGTGTGGAATCTGGAGATTTTTAGTCAGCAAAAAGTAAGAGCACTGACAGAATTGGGCAGAATGTCCTTTTGTTATGTCTCATGAAATGATGAACCAATGGACAGAGAGCGTTCTACTGAGAGCGACTGCGGACTGAGCAGGAAGAATAGTTCCGAGTGGATGGAGAAGATAGTGGCATGGATAATTTAGCAGTGGGGCTGGCAGCTTGCTAACCAAAGCTCTTGTTAAATTGTATTAATATGATTTTTAAGCACTGGTTCCAGAGAAGGCGTGGTGTACTGTAATAAGTTTACTGTCTAAGCTGCATCCAGGTGATACACTGCAGAACCTCTTGCTGGGTGTTTATGAGGGTTTCCAGCAGAAGCACCTTTTCCTTCTGAATGGAGATAGAACCATTTGAGCTGGGAGAGGAAATGACAGTGACTGATGTGTTTTCCAGATTGATGAACTGGAGGAAAAGCTGTCACTTTGCAGACAGAGCATGGAGGAAGTAGATCTCAAACTGCGCAGGGAGAAGCTCAGCCATGAAGGAAGGTATGAATGACCACTTCCATTCACAGCTGCACACTTCAGTTAGCTTTCATCCTGCTGTGGCGCTGAGCAAGAATGGGAATGCATGCTTCCCCCTTACAAGACTGTCTCCTCCCATCTTGAAGAACTTGCCAGTGTGAGAAGTTCAGTGATACATGGAGAGAGCTTTATCTTACAGCCTCCCTCTGAAACCTGCATCGTACTCAGCCAAGCAGCGCCCGAAACTTACCTGTTCATTAGCAAAACAGGGTCCTGTCCTGCTGGGAAACATCTGTGTATGAAAGGCAGAGCTCACTGCACACTGCTACTCAAGCCTAACTGAAGCTGCCTGAGTTCACCTGGGGGAGATGTGCAGCAACTACTGATGGCCCCAACCAGGTTGTGGTGCAACTGGAAAAGGGCTGAGGGACATTACTCTAGTTGTGCCAGCGTTGCAAATATGTCTGAATATAGGGATGCAGTGACACACTGACTTTTCTTGGGAAAGGATAGAAGGACAAGTGCTGTGAAATCTGTTACTGATGAAAAAAAGGCAGTTGCAGGCTTTTAAAATAGGAACTCAGGAGAGGACTTTCACCTGGATTTTATAGTAGGCACAGGCAGGGCCTGATCTTTCTCTAGAATGTTAAGCAAGAGATGGTAGATCTCCCACATGATTCTCAAATTTCTGTGGCTGTGGACATTCTTCCAGCATCCTATTGCAGTGCTCCTGTCAAAAAGGCTGGTAAGTTCAATTGCAGGCCAAGGAAGGGAAATTTCCTGTTGTCTGTTTAGTTGTACAGAGCCCAGTTACAAATCGTCCTTGCAGTGACAGCGTTTTCATACCCTGATATTTACCACCCTCAGCTTATATTCTTTGTTCTTCCTTTCTACTCAGTTGCCTTGCTCTGCACATTCATTAAGCCACAGTTTTTTTTTCCCCCTCCCTTATTGGAGTGTCATATCCCTCATTTGTATTTTGACAGGGTCCTGTGTCACCCTGTCACTCATCTCTAGCTCCCCATTTCACCAGTCTGTTGTCTAGGCCTATTTTTTTTTATTTTTTTTATGCTTAGTGTCTGCAGTCATCTGCTACTGAAGTGGCCAACAAACCAACCTATAGTTGTGGTAAATTCATATCAAGATGAGATATAACTGTATGATTTCTCCTTGAAACGTAAGAGCAAAGAATTAAGCTAAGGGAATCCTGGGACCTTTTCTGAATTGTACAACTTGTATGGAGTTGGAAGTGGAAATTCTGTTGCCCTAATCCAGACTATTCACAAGCCATGTCAGAAGGTAGCATGGTCAAAATTCCTGACGCAGCACGTAGTTTGTGAAGGAGAGCTCTGCTTTCCCACTTTGAAGTTCAGTTACCAATGTTTTCTTCCTGTCTCATTCTCAAATCAGCTTTCTTGACTCTGTTTACAAAGCAAATTTCTAAGCAGCAGCTCAGCCTTGTTGTCAAATGTCTTCTCATTCTTCCTGGGTGCACTCTGCATTTCCTTTCCTGACTGCATGTAAAAGCCCTTTACTCTCCAGATGCTGATGAAGCCTGCTTTGTTGCTGTCTTTCACTTAAGAAAATGTACACATAGGTTTGGAATCTGTTTCTACAATAGCTTCTTGCTCTGCCCCAAGGGGAACAACAGACTATTACGCTTACCGCCTTTTCTGTCTGCTCTGAACCAGAAGATGATGTGTTGGTGCATGTTTGTTTGTATGCACACAATCTGAAAGGAGTGGCCACGTCCTCACTGCTGTAATGGGAATGCTGCTGCTCCTAGGCAATTTGTTTTGCTTTTATATTTTAAACTGTGTATTAATTAATCATATCGTGCAAGAGCTGGTAGGCCTGAATTGCTTTTTATTAGTAGTACCCTGGGACTTCAGTCTACAACAGGTTGTTTAGATGGTTGTTACGGGCTTGGATTCAGCTTGTTTCTGGGTTGACCAACTTGTATAAATTGGATACTACTGAGAAAGGGATCCCAACTTCAATCAGTGAAAAGAATTAGCATTCCAGCACTGAGACAGATGTACCAGAGGGACAGGATTCCATAGAGAGCATGTGTGGATCCTGCCCCATCTTGAAGCCATGGCAGAACTTCTCCCACCTGGAGGAACAGGAAGAACACACCCTTGGACAGACACTCCTGTCCTGCTGACCTGTAATGACACTGTCCTGAAAGAGACAGAAAAATATCTTGAAAAAAGTAAAAAGTCATCTCAAACTGCCTTATCTCTTCTCTTGCTCAGTTGGGAGATTCTAAATTGTCACCTATCCACAGTGAAGGCGGTGATAAACTCATTCTGTTAGCAGATATTCCTGCTAGTGGGACAGTCTCTCTTCCATCATATAAGCAAAGAAATAGGCTGTGTTGTGCCTCACGGGTAATGAACTTTTCTTCTCATTACAGAAAGTCACTGGAGAGAGAGAGAAACCTACTAATGACCAAAGCTGACAACTATGGTAAGAGCTTCATTAAAAATGGTCCCTCTGGGCTGAATGGCATCAGTGCTGCAGCTTAGCTTCATCTTCAAGCTCCTGCCATCTCTAACTTCTGCCTTTGAATTTAGGCTCAACCAAAGGGAGCAAGACTGGGGGAAATCTTGTTAGCCTATTTTGCATCTAGATCCTCCCACTTGAGCCATGCTGTCATAGGGGAGAAAAAAAATTAGGTATCAGCTGATGAAGGAGGTAAAAAATCCCTTTCACATACCCGAAGCTACCAATATTTATAAGGTCTTAGGTGACAGATTGGCTTGAGAGGCTTTTAACAACTTCTACCCTTTCTTTAAAAAAAAAAAAAAAAAAGGCTTGCTGAGCAATCTTTTAAATGCTGACTGGAGTACAGCCAGGTGTACTTTCCTTGGGGAAGCTTCTCCCCGCATTGGTCTCTGGGGGCTATGCTACACATCAGCATAAAAGTTGACATTGAATTGCTGCCTACAGTATCAGAGCACCAGGGTCGTTCCCTACTGCAGACAGTTAAAACAAGAGTCCCTCTGAGCTCCTGCATGTTTGACAGTATTTTCGTGCTGTTGGGAATGCTGCCTTGCATGTTGTCATGCTCTTGTTGTTTACAGCCCAGATTTCCTAGGTGAGTATCAGAGCAAAACTGCAGTTGCCCAGAGCCCTACTGTGCACACTACAGGAAAGCACTTGAAACGAGGGGCATCATTGGACCCCGCTCCCTGCGTACTCAGCCCACAGCATATATGTTTATAAGGGAAGATGAGGGTTCTGCCTCATTGACGGGATAGGAGCTGGAAAACTTAGGCTCCACCTAGGCTGCTCAAGGGCAGAAGCTGGGTGAAGGGGGTCTGGTCGGTATCAGCATCTGTAAGGGAGCCCAAAATAGATCAGATACAGCAGAATATGTACTTCCACAATGGCCATAACCCATCTATGTCAAGGCTGTTCTGACAGGGAAGTACATTCATGTAGTAAGCTAGAGGAAATTTAATCGCCTCCCGGCTCAGCTCACTGAACAGATCCACTCTGCAGCAGTGCAAGCACCAAAGCTCACCCAAGGGAGTGAAGCACGAGTGTTCTTTAAGGCTCAGAGAGTTGAAAGTCAAGGTATAGCCACTGAATTTGAATTTAAAATTTTAATTGATGTTAAAGGACTGCTTCCAGAAGAACAACAATTATTTTGAACACATTCAAACCTGTTCCCTAAGGGCCTAGAGAAGAGAGGGGCTGTGGCTGCTGCCTGTGTACCAGCAGTTAGCCATCACTGCAGCCATCAACAGAGCAATCTAACAGGTTGCTCAGACAGCAGCAACAGCCTCACCTAATGGTGATGGCTGCTCCTCCTGGAACAAAATAGACAGTGCCTCTGCACACAGTCTTTTTAGGTCATCACTCTGGCCTCTAATTAAATCCATGCTTGTTCCAGCTGACATACTTGAAGCTATGATTACAGTGGCTGGGTGGGTGTATGAACTTGTATCAGGCAAAGAACAGGGACAGAAAGAACAGCTAAAAGCCTCTTTTGATAGCAGTGCGAGTTTGTTGTATTTTAAGTTAGTTAAAGCATTGAGAAAAGACTGGATTGAGAGTCCTGAAATTACATCTGGAAAAGGGTAAAAATAACTCTGCCCTCTCTGTCCTCTTCTTCCTTCCCTAAAGGAGCAAACAGTTGTTCTAAGGAACAAGCCTATCCTTAGTATGGTCCTCAAACAAGGTCATTTGCAAATAGGAGCTGGAGTGGGACTGAAGCAATCCTAAACACAGCTACTGAGATTGACAGAATGTACTAGCAAATGAAAGAAGTTCCTGCCAGCCTCCTTCCTGCCCAGAATATTTTATAATTAGCAGACCAAGAGCTGTCCCTTGACTAAGGTAGCACTGTGCTTGTAAAACAATTTTTAAAGGAGATACAGCAGCAAAACACAAAACAGCATTCACAGACAAGGGTTTTGTTTTGGGGTTGTTTTTTTTTTTTTTTCAGAGAAAGAACTGAGTGTGCTTCGTAAGGAAAATCGCAAGAATGCTGCCCTTGCTGTGGCCATGGTGTTGTTGATTGCTCTTATTTACACCTGCTGGACAATGTGATTGCACTCAAGAATTCTCCCTGCTGACCAAAGTATTCTACTGCAAGGAGCTCTTCCTTCTCACCACTGCACCTTTCCTGAGGGTGAGGATCAGCATTTCAGACTGCTGTTCTTGTTTATTTTCTCAAAGCCTCACCTTAGGGAAGCTAAAATTTTCTCTGAGAACTGAGGAAGCCAGGAAGCAAACTAGAAATCACATCACACTCACATTGGGAAAACAAGTTGAGCAGAACTCAACTGGAACTCTTACCCAACTTGCAGTCAAGACCCTCAGGCCTAATGTAGGAATGCAGTATGTTCTCCCTTTTGAAGAGGATCTCTCTGGTTACAGACAAGTGCTCTCTGCCCAAGCTAGTCAGAACACGTCACCTCCTTGGTTGTTGAGTCTCAAGGCTAAGTTGAAGGGACACCAAGCTCTTTGAATCAGAGTAACCTTGTGCATTGTGACACGGACACCACGCGTCTCCAGAGCTGAGATAAACAAAGATGGTTCTTCTTTCATTTCAACATAAGAGGACCAAAACGACCCTACCTCTATAAAAACAGATGGGAGGCAGGTATCTTTTATGCAGGCACATAGCAGCGAACTTGAGATCTTCAGACTTGGGCTTTGAAAGTATCTGTATACCTCTCCTGTGCATCAGAGTTTTGTAACCATTTTGTGCCTCAGTCAGCATGTGCAGAAAAGATTTTATTGTCAACTCCCAGGGATGGAAGTGCCTTTGTAGGGCTTTAAATAAAGTAATTTGACATTGTAGCTTTCAGCTTTTCCTTCCCCTTTTTGTTACACCTCCAGTTTTGCAGCAGGCCTCCTCTCAGGCCCCTGGTTAGGATCCTATCATCCTGCAGTCTCCTCTCTTTCTGCTCCAGTGACATACCTCAGGTAGCCCTGAGGGAGCACTTGTCAGGAAAGCCTTTAGAAGGGCACCACCTTCAAAATTTTAAACTCTGCAAGGTGATTCCTATTGCCACAGACTAACACAGGCTGCTAGCCCAAATTTTGTGGGAAATAAAGTAAACAAGCAGTGAGGTGAACTAAAGGGGCTGTATTGGTAATAGAGACAACAAAAGCAGAGAAATCAACACAAAATGATACACAGCCTAATAACAATACATTGTGCAATTCACATACATAAACATTCCCTTCAGCAAAATGTTCATCAGCTTCCATTCCCAACATAATCCCTCTATCTACCCTGCACCAAGGAAGCAAGTAGCATGGTGCCTTATGTTTGCCTTCGTGAATTGGGATTCAGAATCAAGGTTCAGTGCATCAAAAATAAAAGCAAATTAAAACTGGGAGGAACTGGAGGCAACAGGGCAAACAGGAAATACCTGCAAAAGCCAGCCTATAGCTCATCAGGTTTCTTTTCTCTCATTAGGCTTCTCAGAAGCCTAAAAGCTCTACAGTACACTTTCCTAGTCACCCTTCTGCCTGCTGGCCCAGAGGAGAGACAGAAACCCTGAGTGGAGAACATAATACTTACCAGTGCAGCCTGGCAAAGGGAGCAGCATGCTTTGCTGGCATTACAACAGCCTCAAGGCAGTCTGCAAGTGCCAGAACTCAAATTACTCACTTATAAAGCCAGCTGCTCACAGGCCTGGAAACCACACAGTTGGAGGTGCATTTTTGCCCACTGGGAGAGAGTCCTCTTCATCCCCTGTGGAAGTGCTTTTGCCAGCAAAAATTACCAATTACAGAGCTCTTGTTCTTTGGGTGGGGGGAAGGAAACCTGTCATGTCTCTCATGTATGTATTAGCTATACTTGAAAATAGAGGGCGGATTGTCATCCACAGGATGCAGTGACAACATGCAGTCCATCAACTGTTCCAGTAGACCTGTATCTAGGCATTAATGACCACCAACATAGGAAAAGGTCCTTTTAGCCACTTCCATCACTATATGTTGGAGCTTGAGAGAAGAGAACAGCTCCCTCACACAGTATTCAGGGCAACCTGTTACCAACCCAGCCTCCCATCCACTCCCCAAATTTTGCTTCCACTTCTCATTTACCAACAGACCGTGCCAGCTTCTGGGCTGCTCCCCTAGCCAGGAGGTGTGGTTCTGCAGTGATTGAGCCTGCATCTAAACTTGTCTGCTGCAAGGACTTGTATTTGTTATTTATACCAAAATGATAAATTAAAAAAAACGGAGAAACCATGGTTTTATGGAGACGATGCATTTCTAAAGACATGGAAATGCTCTAGCTCAGAGAGCACAGCCACCTAGCAGGATGACATTCACTACATGCTGATGCTGAGGACAAAACTCATGCAGGATGCTGGACCTTAGAGGGTGGATGAAAGCAGGACTTCTACAACATGCGCACCTTATTATGGCCTCTTAGGGAGTGGTGCAGGGCACCCATCCTATCTGTAGAACTGTGAGTGAAAATTTCCATGTCTTACTACATAAAGCTCGCTAAAATACTACATACAGATTTGGGGAGAAAAATAAGAATCTAAGGAACTGCTATAGTTCCAAGGAGACCTATAGCTTTCTTTAAGGCACAGTTCAGACTACCCCTAAATCAGTTTCTTCCCTATTGTCAATCTGTGTTTAAAAACAAACAAACAAAAAAGGCAACTTTGCTGCTTGGCTAAAAGCAGTCAACTGTGTGTTAGCTTCTGATTTAAGTGGAAGACCTGGCCAAAAGCCCCACGGAAGCCAGAACCAAAGGTACATCATGCAACAGAAGAATACTTTTGAGTTCAGCACAAAATAACGTTGAGAAGTCTGTTGAAACAAGTTTCATGCTGAGTGTCACAGCACTGTCTTCACCCCAGGTGTAGCTCCAGGGCCAGATGAGACATGGAGAGTGTCAAAGCTCACTCTGACATTTAAAAAGGAAAGTCTGATAACCTTTCCAGTGGGCACAGTCAGGGGAGAGGATTTCTTCTAATTAACCAACATGGTCAAAGTCAAGATCTCTCTTCACTGAAGCCCTGGATCTTTTAACAAAAATCAAACGTACCCATAATTTTCTCTAAACACTTCTAGCATCCCCAGCTTCCTATGTCTTCACTCCCACATCCATTTTCCTTCCTAAAGATTTGGGTAATAGCGTAAAGTACTAAGAACCAAAGCACCTTGGTCTCAGAATTACCATGAGGCATAAACACTTTCATGAATTAACTGCAGGCTGCTGGTTCAGGATCAGTCACTGACCTGCAAAGGAGGAATCCTTGAAACAGTAGCCTGTAGACATCTGTGAAAATCCTGGCACTGGAACATCAAATTCGTGCCAGGAAGTCTACTCATCACCTGTGCTGGCTTCTGTCAAACAGGATACCATCACATAGGAATTGCCATTGGCAAGCCAAGTGCCCTGAAAGCTGATGTGTTGGAAACACCAAAAAGAGTTCATGTTTGCACCCCAATGCTAGCATTCCCCAGTGAATGAATAGCCTCCACTAGGCAGTGAAGGCCTTTAACAAGGCCAAGGGGACATACAGCTGCCAGGTGCGATGCAGGGTTGCATCGATGTGCTGCTGCCCAGCACTGCCACTTTTGTCTGCTCCTTCCCACTGCCAGGGAAGCACAAGCCTGGAGAGTCCTGACACACAGAGCTCCGCAAACCTTGCTGAATATTTTAACAGGAGCAAAGAAAGCTGCTAGCCCCTTGGTCTCATGCATGCAGTAAGTCAGGACAAAAGGGCATTAGGCCTTCACTCCAAGAGTCACCATAAGTACTCCAGCAGCAGGCACTACCTGGGTCATACTCTTATATACACTGCCAAGTTCAGAGTCTTGTCCTATGCCTTCTGCACATCATTTCCAGGTTAGATCACCTCCAGGGAATCAGCTCTGGAAAAGGCTAGGACAGTTGTGGAGTCTCCCAGTCTTGTCAGTCCCTGAAGAATCGGAGCTGGGCTCAGCCTCTTCCCAGCACCCTTCAAGAGAGCTGTGGCTAGGGATAGTGTGCTTGGATGAAAGATAGGACATCCTCCTTTGATAGCTTCTCTGGATCTTGCCTTTTCTGAGAGTCATGCACTTTGACACCATCTCCCCACTCCCAGAAGAGGCGGCTGTAATGACATACACTGTGGACAGAGAGGAAAGTGAGATTAATATGGCAAGAGAGTGGAAGAACACTCATCACAGCCAGAAAGTGCAATACAGAGAGAGCTTCTCTTGCACTGGGAGTCACACAAAGGTACTGTAGATCTAAAGAGTGCCTTAGAAAAAGACCAATGCTTTCATTCATTCACCTTACAAACTCTATGGCCCATAAGGTACAGAAATTTCCAAGCCTAAGAGATTTCCATGGAAACAAACTTATTAATTTCTAGCTTCACTCAAGATTCAGTTCAGTATTTGCTGGAAGGAGACAAATCATTAAGGAAAACATACCTCCCCCCCACAAGTTTTTCAGAAAATGTCAATGCAGGCAATAGAAAGGCCTTAATGAAGAATTTAGAAAGTCTGCCAGCAGCAGCAATCTAATCACTCACCACAAACCTACTAGAATCAGTAATAGCTGTCCTACGGATCTTTGCAAATGAACAGCTCTTTGTGCTGTACAAAAGCAGCTAGGATCATTCCTCCTCCTGCGTGAAATAACCAAGCTCCATCAGCAGCTGAGAGTTCTGATCCTACAACGCCATCTCTCACTCCACCCATCAAGCACAGCCCTCCCTCACTGCACTGACACAGTCCCAGCCGTAATGAAAACAGAACTGCTAATTACTGCTGACACAGCAGCCTTGAGTTTTGTACAATTACTGACAAAATATTCATAGCTTATTTGGTGCTACTGTTCTAATAAAGCGATACTAGCACAGTGACAAGAGCACATGTCAATGGCTAATTACAGACACATTAGTATTCACTAACCACAATACAGCACAACTCTTCCTACACAGACACTCCAAGACCTCAGCCATTCCTACAGGTTAATACTAGCCTATTTCTGAGTGCACAGGCCAAACTAACTCCACCTCGAGGCATGAAAGGAAAAAGCACCACCTGCCGCTGCTTTTACAGTTTTAAGCCCCTTCTTCTATTTAGCTGGTTAAGGGAAACTTAAGAACCCTATTTTCAGAGGCGAAGTCCTTGGTAGTGGCAGGCATCTCCTGAGACCACCTGAAGGCAAAAATGCAGAACATCTCCACCCATGAGCCCTGACATGCTAGACAGACTCAAAATTTGCTGACTCAAGAGATTGTCTTGGCATAGTACTCAATTGGATACCAATGGCATTCAGCAGCCGCAGACAACTCTTTCCCAAGGAGACACTGCTTTTCTCCCTCACTCCCTCATTAAACAACTCCCAGTTACCTACAACTTATACCAGAGTTTGGGCTAAATCAACTGAGGCTGACTTTTCAATTAACAACTTCTAACCAACTATCATAACATACAGAGATGTAACAGATTACAGTTACTGGACTCAGCCTCCATTTCCTAGGGTGCCAAGAGGTTCAGACACACTGCTGCAGATAGAGGGAGGAAGTTGTGAGAAGATGTGTTACTCATAGCAAAATCCACAGATCCAGATCAGCAGCTTCATAAGACTCTGAGGTGTCGGTCTATGCAGCACGCTCTGCTGGTGTTCAAGCTGTGCTTACAGTGCAAACCCAGATGCAGCTCTTGTTCCTTAGTCTCAGCTCTGGCAATTGCCAGAGCTTGTACTCACTGAAAAGGTGCGATGGATTCAGATGGGAGGTCAAATGTTGATTCGTTGGTCATCTTGTTGAAGAAGAATTTCCTCTTGAAGTTTTTGCTGTATGCCATAGTCCAGGGATCTGGCAGAAAAGTGTCACGGATTAGACAGAAGATGGAATGGGGAAAAGGGCATGGTTATAAATGCACATATAGTGCAAGCAGGGACAAGAAATCTATAATGATGGTGATTCTCCTCTTACTTCTTTTCCTTTTCCTCCCTCAAAATCACCTACTTCCCAAACCATTTGCATTTACTGAGAAAACTCTGTTCTCTCTGCATTTATAAAAACTGACATTCCAAATAGGATATTTTCATATACCGTTATATATTCTTAGGGAAGAATTATGATATTTTTGAAAAAAGTGAGTCATGTAAATAAATGGAACTACCCACACAACAGCTAATCCAACTAAAACAGAAAAAGCTATCATAAAAGTACCCTGAACCTTGTCCCAGTCCAAGCTATGTTCACTACAAACGGTTTATCTCTAGCCACTGGAATATCACCATTAAATTTTTACTAAGTTACAGAAGGAGTAAGCTTCTTCAATTATTTTTTTACTTGAAGATACAGAGAAAAGCAAGATAGGAGCAAGAGACTCTCTCTTCCTACCATTCACAGTCCGTACAATGTAGAGTCCTGTGGGTACAAAGTGCCGGTCATCTCTGCCTGTGTAGGATAGCCGGGGTATTCCCCCTGAACCCTTAATGACTTTCATCTCTAACCTGAATGTTGAGAGAAGACAATAACAGAGTGATGCCAAACACAGCATCTCCTGTTTCTTCTTTTACAATCATCTTGCACACAACATGCCATCTGCACACTCTTTCCAGAGCATCACAGTGAAAATACAACAGGATAAATCATCACATCCCTGAAGCATTCACTCTCTTGCCTCCCCCATGCAGCTAGGGAAAACAGCCAGAGCTGTATGTATATGTCAGGTAGCAAATCTAGCACTGCCATGTAGGATCTGTGATGATTTACCACACTTAATCCAAATGGGATTCCCATTTCAGGTTTGAACTCTTAAACTTTCAAGCCACTGACAGTTCTGCACAAATACTGAAGTGCAGTTGCTACTTCTACCACTGCAAAACACATTGGCTACGTCTGTAGTATTACAACTCAGCAGGAAGATTCTCTGAACCAAAAACAGCAGCTATTAGCTACAAGATCTGTACAAGCTCTTTCTCCAGGACTCCTCAAGCACATCTCTCACCTATGATGTCCATAGGCCCTGAAGTGCTTCATTTTTGCTGGTCACTTACCTCACAAAAATCTTCTCCATCTCCTCCAGTCTGTACACTTCCTTCACTCTGGGGGGAAAGCAGAAGCAAGACAAAAACGTGTTGTAAAAATATCTATGTATATATTTTTAAAGAATTGTCATCTTTTTCTGTCTCAGCTGTAGGGAGCAGTCAAGCAGTTCATTTTTGTATAGCACAAGGTGGCCAAGCATGACTAAAGTCAACCTTTCTCCTCAGCCTAATGCCTTATTTCTACTGGCTTGAGAAAATGTGACATCTATATGCTCACAGCCTCTCTTATACTATGAGCAGACAAGGATGTAGAAGACTTTGCAAGGATAACACTAACTGAGCACTAGATCTACTACAACACACACCTGAGATCTGCACCAACCAGTCCATCTATGATGAATGCATGACCACCTGCTAAGTGAAAGGAGGGTACAACTTCTCCACTATCAACTTTGTTTAAGATATTTAAAGAGCTTCCAGCCTTTTTCCAGTGAATGTAACAGAACTATGCATTTCAGTTTGAAATTTAATTCCTTCAGCTCCTGATCTTCATCCTCCAACTCAGTGAAACCAAAACATGCGAGGCTGAAAAAGAGAAGGCACTCACCGGATTGGATTCATATCTGGTCGGCTAGGTTTGGAAACTGCTTTGACAAACTTCTCTGCCAGTTGAATCCTGACCAAAAACAGAAAGAGAATCCTACAATTTAGCTAGATCTTTGGCACACACAGAAGGTAACAGTTTGATTAGACACTTCAATACTTGCACACTGCCCCACCCGTAAGCCAAACAGGTACTGAGCAATAGGATTTTTTTCCACCTCACTCTCCCAGTTCAGTGCCCAGTGATACTGGCTGCTATCCATTAGGAATGGGTCTCCATTGCCTCCTCTACGAGCCCATGTGCTGCTGAACTCACTGATGCACAAGCAGAAAAATAAGACAAGTGGAGACATCATGATGCTAAGGAAGGAAACAGGGGAGCTCTTTTCTTCTCTGTAAGCCACCTATCAGCTGTGCTACACACGCTCCCAAGATGTTTTGTTTATCCATATTGTGCCTCACCGCAGACTAAGAAAGAAACTAGACCTGACCTCAATACACAGGGACAGTATACACACAAAAAAAGCTCTACCTACTTCACTTCTGAGAGCGTTTGTTCACAGTGCATCTTTACAGAAGTGGTTCAGCTGAATGTTCTCATCTACCCGTGCTCAGCTCTCTTCCATTAGTATGAACAACATTTCTCAGTCACTCCTCCTCATGTAGGAGAAAGAGGCTTCTCCAGAGATTACATACCTCTGGTTGAAATGCTGGTTTCGGACGTCATTGCCATTGAGTACCAAGACATCAAGTATATGGATAGCACTGATTTTTCGTTGGGCTTTCCCCTGCAGAAAGGAATAGACTTACCACTCAGATTGTAGTCTGTTGCTATTTCAGTTTTGGTTTATAGCTTGTTTGTTGTTTTTTTTGTGGTTTTTTTTTTTTGCCAGTATATCATTATTTTCTAGCAAGAGAGCAACTTTCTAGATAGAAAAGCAAGCAAATTCCCTGCAGCCCACTGTACATTAACTTGCCATCCTCCAAGAACTGGTGCGTGTCAACTACACAATTGTCTCAATGGAAGGAAAGACAGAGGAAGCAGGACCACAGCTATCATCCTTAGCTCTCTGGCACAATACTGCCTCATCAGGGAGTACAGCATAAAGCCCAGTGTACCACAGCATCTTCATTTGAGATGCCAGAAGAGAAGTAAACTCCCAGGTAGTAACAGTTTGCATTGTGAATATACCTCAAGGATGTTCTTCCAAGGCCTGCAATCGCTACTGTGCAGTTATGTACCCAAACAGACACAGATCACTTTAAGACTTAGTGGCAACATTGTCATCTGCTGCATGTAGGCCAACAACATGTCAGGTACAAAGAAATTTCAAAACAGTGTTAAAAGCTCATCTCTCTGATACTGGTTAAAAAGAAGGAACTTAATTGTTTCTCTAAATAAATGCAAAAGACTCTCAGCTGTCACATATGGAACATTTATTCTGCAGTATCTTAAAGAGAATAAGTGAAATTGCACATTATATTTGCAGTCGCTCTGTAAGAGAGAGAATAACTTCCTACCTCTCCTTTCAACTCATGAACAATCTCCACAGACAGAAGGGTATCTCGTGGCAGCTCAGTTTTCAAATCCAGTTTTGTCCAGCGGTCTGACTGGCGACCATCCCAGGTGTAGATCTGTGATTTCTGTGTATAGAAGGCAATCAGATTCACCCAAGGCTTCATAAAGGGATGTTGGAAGAGAGACCTCTGACTAACTCCAGAGCACCCCTCAGAGAATCTTTTCATCCTAGGCTGTCACAAGCAATTTCTTTGTGGAAAATTTTAAGGAAGAATCAATCTCTACAGCAAATGAACAAAAACATTGATTCTAATCTGTCAGTGTCTTTTCATATCTACACAATGAACGAAAAATAGAACATCTTTAAAAGGACAGCGAAGATAATTAGAGACACTAGCAAGAGTACAGGTCTCTGTGTAGGCTGGAATTACAAAAACGGGGTTAATTACTGTGAACAGCACTGAAGTCAGGAGAAAAAAACCATACAATAACTAGCAGTGTTCAGCGCTGTCAATGAGGATTCTTCCTGACCTTTGAGGTCAGGAAAGAATAGGATGAATCTGCAAGGCAAAACAGTACCACTAAAATGAACCAGCAGAACTCCTAGATGTAAAGTCTGACTTGTTCTCAGGCCTTACCCCAAGCCCCAGGAGGAACTTCTGCTCACTTCCAGATACCATACACCGGTAATCGAACACTTGGCGGATTTTCTCCAGCGTACTGGAATTCAGAGGCGTGGGTTTGTAACTGAAGGTATCAATGTCTGTGCCCTAAAGAGCAACATATAGAAAGGCACGTTAGACAAAATACATCAACAGGTAGGTAAGTGCAATTTTTGCACAAAACAATAATCCAGGACTAAGTTCTTCATCTTTTAATTACTGCTAGAAAAAGATCTATTTGCATGATAGAATTCAGAAGAAACTTCCAGGTAAGGTCTCACCTGAATAAGTTCAAAGAACTTGGACTTGGGATCTGAAGATGAGGGAGCAACACGAGCCTGATCAGGAATCTGGAAAAAAAAAAAAAAAATCAAATAATAAGGGTTATTCATTTGCCCGTTCACACAAACTGTTCTGGTTTCAATGTGTGGCAGCTCATCCTGCCCCCTGGAACTACTGGTCTTGGGACTCCAGCTACTGGAGAAGTTACCTAGCAAACAAAGTCTCACATTTTTCTTAAATTTAATGTAGGCATGAGACATTTCATAGGAAACAACGGGCAGCTTCCAAAAGTTTCAGGCTAAATCTTTGATCTCATTCACATTTCAGTGAAACACTACCATATGTATGATATGACTGCAGTCAAAGGCTCAGGAAAGAGACTCTTCGGATAACTCTACCACCTGGAAACCACTAGATGCTAAGTTCATTCAGTATTATATAAAATCTTCTAAATTGCAGCAAAGCAAAGCAATTAGAAGCCTGGTCAGTTAAGTCATACACCGAATTCACAAGCACCATCCTCTTTGTTTACATGAATAGCTTCAAATAATCCTTGACTTTCCTAAAGGGCAATGTATTAAACCTCTGGCTAGAAAGTTTCATCTGCGCAGTAGCTCCATTCTTATTTCATCACAGCAAGGAAGCCTTCATTATCTCTCTGCTTTGCAGCTCACTTACCCCCCATAGTTGGAGACACTCCTTTCGGATTTCAGCCTGTCGTGGCTCAATGAGTGTCCTCAAGAGAAAAGCAGCAGACTATTAAAACAGCGAAGTCTCTTCCTTGTTCTTGCAGCATTAACATATCCCAGCCCTATCAAACTTGCATCTTTCAGTGTCTGGCTTGGGAATGACAAACAAGCAGTGCTCCTCAAAAGGTTATTCTCAAATTGAGGATCTTGCTTCCTTCTCCACACATTCCCAACACCCTTGTTTAGTTTTGCATCAGTATACATTACTGATACTCAGCCTCTATCTGAAAGCATCATTAGGCATCAATACTTTCAAGAAGTGAAGTGTTAGTATGAATTCATGTTTATCTCCAAGAGCTGGAACCTCCTAGCCCTACTTATGAAGAGCAATGAAGACAAAAAACAGTGCTAATGTTAGGATTAACTCTTATGACAATATCTGGCTTTCAGGCTCACTCAGCTTTCTATTATGTATTTATGTATTTTCTCTGAACGACACCCAAACTTAAAAGCTACGACAGGGAAACAGGTATACATTGCAATGGCTTTAGTTTTATATGAAAGACATTTTTGTCATGTGCTTCAGGTATACTAAGGTATACTGAATCATCCTTGAAAAATTAAGAGCTATGGACCACAATGATGTTAGGTGTAGAACTGAACATATCAGACAGGATGGTATTGCTCACATTTTAAGCTCAAAGTCCTTCTAAGAAGCAGGCCCACTTAAGGTACTCAGAAAACATGCAACACATGGAAACCATCTCAGTAAGGGTGATAACAAACCATCAACTTTTAGGACTCCAGCTACCCGCACTTTTACTCAAGGAGCTCAGGCAGAGACACAAACAGAGCTACCTAAAAGCACTATTAATTTTCCTGGCTCTAAAGGCCAAGCAATGTACCAGCTCAAATTAAGAACACATTAAAGAAGGGCAAAACAATTTGTTTACGGTAGGTTAATTCAATACCCACCAAAAGCCAGAGGAATATACTCACGTATCTTGAACAAAAGCACGAATTTTAGCTAGTGCCTTTATCTGAATTTTGCAGTGGCTGAAAGAGAGGAAAGTTTCAGTCAGAGAGCAAGCTGATTACTGCCATCAACATTATTCTACGTGGAAGATTGATGGAACAACTGAAGGAAACCTGCCTGACCCTCAAAGGAGTGACTGATCATCATCAACATCAAATCAAACTGATAAGGTGGCCACTGAAAAAAAATAGGTGGTAGCCTCCTTTCCGCTCTACATAGGAAGACAGCATTCAGAGGCCAAACATTCACTAATAGCATAAAGTATTTCTCTGTGCAGTACCCCTTTGCTCTGCTAAGCCCCTCGGGCAGCAAAAGCACAGCAGTGTACGCAGCATCAACAAGCACCTCCATGAGTGCAAGCAGCTGCAACTGAAAGCCAGCCATTTTGGCTGATCTGCCTAAAGCAAGCAGCCCTCACTGCTCACAGGCACTCACTTTTCATTGGATTGGACAATATAATCGTAGAAATCCTGGTCATCTTTGATCACATTCAATGGGACGACTAGATTCACATCCACATCGGAGTTGCGCAACTGGTTGAGTCTGATGTTCACCATGAAGAGATATTCTCGCACGTCATCAATCCCTAGCTTTAATCCTTTGCACACCACATACCTGCACAGAATGCCAGAGACACAATTTAGGTTCAGTTTTTTTGACCCAGTCAACTTTCCTGCCACGCTCTCGCTGTCAAGACAGTATTCCAAATCCCAGGAATTCTGCCCACCCAAGTATCCCCAAAAAGGTGAAGTCTAACCAATCACATCATTGCATATCACTTTCTACTCTCTGAAAAGATAGGGAGATTCAACCCTATTAAGAAAACATCACAGAACTCCCTAAAGTAGTAAATTAATTGTGCTAAACTTGACAGGTATAAAAATACACATAATAATTTCTGGCTTCAATGGAAGCCTAATTGCTTCATGCAGAACAGAACTTATTACATACTTAGTTCCACTGTTTTCTCTACAGACGAAGCTCAGTACAGGCAGGGAAAAGCAAGCATACTTTGGCAAATACTTTCTCTACCTTGTCAGAAATCATAATTTGCTAGCCATCTAAAATGTTTCCTCCTACAAGACAGTTGACAACTGAGTGAAGTCACAGAGTTTTCATTTAACTAAACCCATCTGTCATTGTAATTAGAGATCAAGCTTTGTTTAGCAGTCCCTCATGCTCAAGAATCTCACCTCTCTGAGTTAGCAGGGCGGCTTGTCACGGGTTTAAAGATGCACACACGCTCAAAACAGCAATACAGCAGATAAACAAGCCCCACGCTGAATGGAGTAAACAGGTCAAAAGTTTTGCAGACAAAATGTCCTCCTGGAGTAGAGAGAAGAAACACACCAACATCAGCAGACTATAAAGATACGACGACATATCAGGCATCTCCATAACCTTATTTTCCACAGAAAAAAAAAAAGATAGGTGGTTTTGTACAATAAAACAGCAACTAAAACACTTTCACGAAGCAGGCCAGTAGGGCTCCATGAACCATCTGTCCCATATCTCTTCAACAAAAGGACAAGCAGTTCTCTGACCATGCTTAAATCAACATGCATTCTGCCTTGAGAGCAAACTTTCCACCCACTCTACACTCTACACCATCCCTTCCCAGGCCCAAACTGTATCCTATGGTATTGCAGCATGCTACATAAAAGTCTTTGCAAACAAAGAGCTCTGACATGCGGACGAAGCCTCACACTGGAGGAAAAAACTGACAGACACCACCAAAACAGAATAGAAAGAAAAATGTCTATGCCACCCTTAGCCCTCAAACAAATTTCCCCACTACCCTAAACAAAAAGCAGTCAATCTTACGAAGCTGTATCTACACAGAGAATAAAGACTTCAAAAAGGTTGTTCCTTTCACCATATTATGTTCAAGCAGATACTGCTAGGCAGATCATTGGCTCAGGTATATTTGAACACAAGGCACGGGACAAATGATAATGTGATAATTATTTTTTATCTTCTGCTCCTGCATGTATTAGTGCCAAATGCTAACTAAACTCTGCAGAAAAGAGGAACCATCAAAACCAGATACAACCATGAAATCCACCACTTGGCAACAATGGAGTATACCTAAGACAGCATGAGACAACAGCTGGTGTTGATCACAGAGATGGCAGATTTAAAGGAGAAAAGCCACAAACTAAAGGGAAAATGAACTGAATTAGTACTGCTCTGCTCCAACCAGCCTGCCAGAATATTCATAAAGCAGCTGGTCCAGCTGATAGCATAAAGCTCAAATATACTGTCCAGCAATTACACTAGTGACCTTAGCCCAAGACAGCTACATAACCTATTGTTAAAATGCAT
>JAOWBP010001760.1:27915164-27926773 GCA_028571105.1 Tragopan temminckii
AGCTCAAATATACTGTCCAGCAATTACACTAGTGACCTTAGCCCAAGACAGCTACATAACCTATTGTTAAAATGCATTAGTTCAGAGCTTTTACCTCCTGCTTGTAAAGAAAAAGCAAAATAGACAGTCTTATTTTTCTGCCCTAGTTCATTTAGCTTTGTGACAACTATCTCAGAATGAACGTATATACATTCAATCCTGTGCAACCTAGCCTCACAGCACAGCAGATGTTATGGTATGTTAATAAAAGTCTACAGCACCCTTCTGCAATACCACGCACACCTTAAAGAAGGAAGAATAAGACTGATGGATAAAACATACCTGTCCGGACAATGGACAGTGCCATAAGAAACTGACAAAGCATCAGCTGTTTGCTTAGGATTTCTTGCAAGTTCTCCTGACCCTCCACAGAGAAGCCCTACAAAGAATATAGCATGTAATTAGCATTTCTTTCACTCAAGCAAACAATTCTGTACGGCTGACTCATGGAATCATAATAATTTCTTCACAACACAAAATGCTGCCATCCGGAATTTTAATGGCAAGCCTTAATTTCACATTGATAATACAAACACATGTCAAGTATCTTAACGCACACAGACTGAAGTACTAGCTTTGGTCATGAGGGCAGGAAGAAAAAGAAAGGGACCAACCCCATCAGCCATTAAGAAATGCACTCCTTTGTGATCAGTATTGTCCAAAACAAAGTTCCGGAAAGCAGTAATGTTCTCAGGGCGAGTGATATCTCCATCTCCATCTATCCCTCCTTCTCCTGTGGGGAAAGAGGAGACAATTGCTAACATGTTTGCAAAGTAGACTAAAATATCAGTACATACAGGTGATCTACTGTATTCAATCAGTATTTAGCCAGAAGCTACAAAGACCTTGATAGGTGAGTAAGCATAAATACACACATTCCCTGGTTCACCACTCAAGATGCTCATTAGACTAGAAAAATTATTCAAATGTTGTGGTCAAGGCTAAACAAAGCCATATAGTAACCAAGCTCAAAAGACAACTTGTATGTTAGCTGCAGCAAATGACAAATCCCTCACTGCCCTCCTCTGGGTCAAGAACTGCATTACAACATAAAATTCTCAACCAAGGAGAAATGGAAAATAGCTGAATCTACTAAAAGTGTAGGAGACAATTTCACTGAACAGCTCACCTGTTAGTAACGTGATTTTTTATTTTTTTTTTTTTACAAGCAAGGCAAAATTATTCACATGGTGCACTGGTAACCTTCAACTAAGAATTAGCATCAATCCAAAGAAACCTAATTATCTACGTCCAAACACAATTTAACCTAGAATTTTAAAAAGCAGCCTCAAAATCATTCACATATAAACAAGTTTGTAAAGGAAGTAGGAAAATAGAAATATGGCTTATTTGCATGAATGCTTACAGTTTTTCCATATGGCTTTTTTTAAAAAGAGATGCACTGTGCCCTAGGATGGTATTGTAGAAAGCTAACCTAAGGCATATTCTAGAGGTTACCAAATCTCACTTTGAAGAAGCCTGAACTTCTAGTTGGTAATAGTCCCCACAAATCTTCTACAGCTATAGTTTCTATTAACTGAAGAACTGCAAGACTAGAAAGCAGAAAGATCAGGATGCACGATTGTGTTTGATGACTAAATTCCTCATCAATCATGCTGTCACTACGCTAAGTGACACTAGAATTTGTTACCATTCTTTACAACACAAATATCACAGCAGCCTACTTTCTTCCCATCACTTGGAAGAGAGTTTGTACACATCTCACTAGACTTTGCAGCATAGCAGACAGAAACAGAATCAAGAAAATGCATCAAAGTCATCAGGCTACTCATTTCTCCATGTATCATCCTTCCCTTTTAAAAGCACCAGTCTGCAGTGAGTTATGAAGATCCAAACAGTGCAACCACTAGAACAATGCATTTTTCTGCCTTGCTACCCTTGCCATGAACCTTTCCTTTAACTGATCTAATCCTGAAGCACTAACTATTCTCTAAGAGCGCATGGTTAGATGTCACAAGTGTCAAATTGGCTACCTTTTTCTCTGTAGAACAAACACATTTGAGTTTCCTTTACGTAGTCTGAAATAAGAAGCAGCAAGACTATTAATCCTTGTATTTCCCTTCCTACTCCAAGAGGCTATGCAGAAAGGGGGCACACATATATCATAAAATGTAATAGGCTACCAAACACAAGGTAAGATAAAGTAATTGTCTGTGTACACGTAGTCTATCTCAAAGACACAGTAACATCTTAAACCTCTTTAGATTACACAGGTCATTTAGTCACGGTGATTCAGATACATCTTCTAGCTTTAATTTGCTTTATTTATCTTTACTGAGTGTCCACAGTAAATTATCAAGGTAGATTTACAGAGGTCTGATACAGAAGCATAATGCCAATCAGGCAAGTAAGGCTTCTACCTCTGGCTTTGCTAATAGTCTCTGGGCAAGTCATCTCACTGTTCACATTTCAGAACTGCATAAGTCAAGTGAGAAAAAGTATTGTCAAACAAGCATGTACTCTGCAGCTTTCAGATGAGCTCAAGTACAAACTATTACATCAGAACACGTTTTCTTGGCAGAATGGAAAAAAACATAAAAATGTGATTTGATGGGCAAGTTCACCAATCTCAACTCCCTTCTCAAAGACAGCCCCTTCCTACCTTGCAAAATGATTCTCTAGAAACAGGCTTCTCTTAAATCCCCACGCTGGTATCAATACCAGTTGCACTCCTGATACAGAAGCCGGAGAGCAAGCAAAAACATCAGAAAACATTTATGCATGCATTACATACCATAGTAAGGTTCAAAGAGCTCACTGGAAGCAGAATAGAAGTCCTCAAGTTTAAAATCATTTGGTCCTTTCAAGGTCATGCCAAATCCTTTTGCATGCCACTTCCTCCTCCACAAGACGTACTCAGAGAAGCCCCCAGGACCAGCACACACATCAGCAAAGTAGAGCAGCTCTGCATCTCGCTCCTTTATCAAGGGCCTCTACAAAAGGAAACTGAAGAAATTCTACTCACCCAGTAACAGCTTCCATCAGTCAAACCTATCAACTGCACTGCTCAGCCAGAAAATGTCTTTCAAAAACTTGTTTTTCCAGCTAGTGCTCTAAGGATTTTCCTTTCTCCCCAGTTTCTCCACTCTAAGAAAGCACTGCTTTGAAAATTAAAAAGAGGTCCTCACCCCCTGGAAGTCCTTAGGGTTTGTAAACATGTAGTCAAAGACATGGTCCATATTTGCCATCTTCATTGCAGCTCTGTGAACACATAAATAGGGACCTATGAGTTTCAACCTCGGCTCCCACAACTGAAAGTGGACATAATGGGAAGATGACCTACATAACCACAAGTGCTACAGACCTGTTCAGAAAAAAGACTCCACGGATCATCTCATAGGGGTTAGATCTTGTTCGGGCTCTGCGCATTTCTTCTCCATCCAGCTCATCAAATACACTCTGTGCAAACAGAAACCAAATTAACCTGAATTTGCCAAAGGCTTGAAGGATAGATATGAAACATAAGGAGAGAGAAGCATGAGTGTAAATAGGATGCTTAGCATTCTATGCTACCGATTCACCAATATAGAATGTTTTTCTGTCACATAATGATATAGAATCATAGAATCCTTAGAGTTGGACGGGACCTCTGAGGGCCATCTAGTCCAACTCCCCTTACAATGAACAGAGACACCTTACGCAATTCTTACTCAGATTTAATGACACTGAAGAGTTCTGTAGAGACAGCTCCAGAGCCTGACAATATGGTAGCCATCTTAAAAGTAGTCACAGGTGAAGGTATTTCTCTCACACATACATACACACACACACTGAAATTCATAAGGGCATGATCAAATCCAAAAGGAAAAATGGAACACGCAAGAAAAGAAAGGAAGTTTAGTCCCTTTGCTCACTCAAGCCTACTATCTTTCAGTTGAACTGACTAAGAAATGGACACCGCTGTTTTCATTCATCTCTTTGAAAGCTGAGGTGTAAAACAAGCGGCTGAACAGACAGTAGCAGCCAAAATTCCAGGTCACGCCAGTGGCACAGATGTGAGAGAGGATGTGTGGAGCTCTTGCTGATCACCTAAGTAAATTCAATTATTATTTCACTTGCTTCCATAAAACTTCAATTCCTCTCCAAGAAAGAGGACTCACCTTGCACCGCAGGACATTAAGTAAAAGCTCTTCATTGCAGAACTCTGTTTCATCTTCAATCACCATCTTCCTCTGGAGCATGATGAGAACACGTAACAATTAACAAATATGCTATGAGTCATTACAGAATGCAACGTGAACTTGCAATGGATAAAGCCTATCAACCACATACTAGATGTTATTAGCAAAAGCATAACCAGCAGGCTGAAGCACTATTGTCTCGTATTTGGCATCTAACACTTGAAATATTGCATCCAGTCTAGCACTCCACAGTACAAGACAGACATTGACATAGCGTAGTAAGCCCAGCAAATGGGCCATCAAGATGACAAGTGTGTAGTAGTATCTAGTGTGTAAGAGACTGAGGGAACAGTTCGTTCAGAATAGATAGAAAAGGGAGATTCTATTCCTGTCAACAACTACCTAAAGTTAGGAAAGAAAACTGACCTAGGCTCTTCCCAGAGATGCACAGTGCTAGGATAAGAAACCATGGATGCAGGCTTCAACACAAAAAATGCTGATTAATGAATAATTTTGTCAATTGGATTATCAGACCCAGTTGTGTAGTAGATGCCCAAACAGGCTGTAAGACTTCCATTCTTGGAGATATTCAGAACTCAACCAAACAAGGCCCTAAGCAACCTGATCTAGCAGGATCTGCTTCAAGCAGGAAGTTACAGTAGCAGCTTCCAGAGTTACCCTGCAGCCTAGATTATTTGACGACTCTTTGACAAGGCAACTGGCTCAGGCTGAGTATTTATTCCTGTGTCTTCTTAAGCTAAGTACTAAGATCTAAAATACTACCTTGCCCACAGTCATCCACTCCTTCAGCTCCTGGGCATCAGGGATTTCTGTGGTACACTCAAGGCACCAATCCACCTCCTCATAGGCACTAGGCTGCAAACACAAGACATAGGAAGAGTCAAGAAAATTTTTGCTAGCAAAATGTAACAACCAATTGTTCCCCAATCCTACCATAAGGGGTGAAGCCATGACTTGCGGGCCAACTTTCTAGGTTTTTTTCCCCTTGCCTAAAACATGCTTCATTTCTTTGGATAAATGCAAAACAAAACAAACTAAAAAATGACCACACACCACTTTCCTCTCATCTGATGTTTATCAATAAAGCTATAGCCTAGCACTCTCAAGGTACATTTTAGAGACAGTGCAGAGACATTTGACATAATATTCTCGCAGTACTTCACACATCTGTTTTTCCAATTCTTTCTCAAAGTCTCCCCCAGTTCCATGACTTCAATTCAAGGCTTAAATATTTTGAATAACCTAGGGAAGGAATTGTTTTGGCAGTAGAGTTCATAGCAATGCCAATTCTTCACAAGGGCAGGCTGTTAACATCTGCTTACCTTCTTATGTTAGTTACAACATTATCATCCACAAGGGCAAATGATAAATAACATCTAATTGCTGTAGGATGCAGAAACATGGTGAAGAACGACCCTCAAAGCAATGAGCCTACAGAATTACTGAAAACAACTCAAAGAAAGAGAAGAAAGTACAATCAAGTGCAGCATAAGTAACTGGACAGCACTGCTGCCCTTGACTCACAATAGCTGGGGCCTTCTGGCTTGCCCTCCAGCTGATCAGATTCCTAGGATTCTGTGCTGTGCTTTTATTTTTTTGGTTTGTTTGTTCTTTAAATACAAACATATAGCAACTGTTTCACATTGAATAGTATTAGAATGAAGCTCTACTTTCCAGACAGCACCTATTTCAATTTTCTTCCCTGTTGAGGAGCTTGGCAAGATACAGAAATAGGACATCTCAGCATTTTTTTTTTGAGGATTATTACACAGACACAGAATAAAATACTTAAAAAACATCACCTATTTGAGTATGAAAAATGATGACATACAAAATAAAACAAAACAGCTTGGTAAGTTTTCCATCATGTTCACTGCTACAAATTCAGGAACAAATCATACGGATCACAGCAACAATCGATCTGAAACTGACTTGGCGCCATAAAACACACCATCCCTGAACAAAATAGAGTCTGGGTCTATCCAGCTGAGCCACTTGACAGAAGTAGTATGTCAGCACTAGAAAAACATTCCCAGGGGGCAAATCCTGAACATAGCAACGGAAAGGTACTCAAAACAGTAAATACTTACCTCTGGCTCATCCTGCCAATCAATATTCAGCTCCCCATCAAACCCTTTGAGGGTTAGCCCAAAGCCTCTCCTTCCCTTCTGATTGGAGGCCTCAACAATATCCTTCCTACCTTGGCCATATTTTCCCAAACCTTCTCCTTCCCGGAAGCCCATCTTGGCCTACAAAGACAGAAAAGGGAGCACAATGAGGTGAGTAGATTTAAGACTACATACTGCAACTGGGATCAAAGACTAGCCCGGAAAAAGCCATCACACTGGAGTGACTAGGAGCCACAACCATCAAAAACAAACAACAGAAAAAGCAAGATGTGAAGAATGACGTTTGAAAATAAATTAAGAAAGGAACAGTGTGCTCCAACAGACAGAGGCATTCATCACTGTGTTCAGTGGGTTTATAAACCAAGACGCTGGCACAAAAACAAATTCATATTGTGATATTACTTGTTGTGAACATGCTGTCACATATATTACAAGCATCAGTTAAAATTCACCTAACACTCAGAGAAGGAATGCAATTCTGAGGACAGAATTTTGAACATAGTAAAGAATGATTTTCCTTTTACCTACCAACTCATCTAATCAGACATTCAATCTTTGTATTCAAATTTAAGAAACCTTAAAAAGAAAAGCCTTCTGAATTCAGAGAGAATCCTCCAAGAGAAAGACAGTCTTGTGCTAGAATCGGCAAACTGCAGCCCAGCTACAAAAACACACATGGACAGATTCTGAATGATCAATTATCAGCAACAGAATTTATTCACAAAGGAACACACCAGCATCCCCCAACCTCTGGATCCCACTGAGTTTTGAATTCAGCAAGATTTAAAATTTCCTGCTTCATACAGATGTATGACACAGCTGCTAGCAGCAATTTGTTTCCTGGAAAGGCAGTACCTCCCTGTTCCCACTTTTATTAAGAACTAACACTTCCCAGCTTCTAGCAGCAGACTGATCTTCTCACTTGGTAAAGGGCAGTACATGCTCACATACCACTGTGGAGCTGACTCCTGCCCCTGAGAAAGCAACACAAAACAGAGGGAGACCCCAGTTCAGTCCTCCTTTGTGTCCTGGACTTCCTCTCACATTTCAAGTAATACACAACTGTGTCTCACCATCCCCTGTTGCCCCAGGAATATAATTTTTGTTTCTCTTATCATGAAAATAAATTCTTTCAGGGTAATGAGGTATTCCCAATAGTACAGTGATGGAGTTTGCATGAGGAAATGTGTAACAGCAAGGACACAGAGAAACTTCACTTCTCTAGAGCTTACCATTGCCTCTACAGTCAGGAAAAAAGTTGTCAAATGTGAGATTAACGTGAGAAACAGTCCATGATTTCCTTAAATTTTCTAAAAAATGTTCTCCCCTGCACTATCACTATGTAATTAGTGAGCTGGTGATCATCCCTGAAATTTGGCTGTTAGAGTTACTATTGTGCACAACTCCATGCATTTCCAAGAAACTTCTGGCCCTATATAAACTGGGACAGCTTTACTTGAAATAAACACCTTAACAGTTAAGGTAATAATTCTACAAGGGTATGCCTGTCAGCTTCCAAGACCAAAATGAATTAATATCAACACGAGAATTTCTTAAGGTCTTTCTGACAGATGTTTGTTAACTTAAAAATAATTGCAAAATAACAGAAGGTAGGACTCTTTTCCAGCTCAGCAAACTGCCTTATTCAAAGATCTCTTTCTTTACATTCATCGCCCTGTTCGAGCACCTGAAACATGAACCAACTTTTTTTTTTTTTTTTTAAACAAATTCCCCTCAACAAAGCTGTCTCTGGCTCCCTGAACTGCTTACTAGATGGATTAAAGAAGCAGAGAACCCTGCTACAAGGAGGACCAGAATCAGAATCTCAGAAAAGATTGGTCTTTTCAGTTTGCACTCATGAGGTATTAATAGTTTGGTTCAAAACTGTTTTGACCTACCATGAGCTTTTGGGAGACACTGTTATACATTGAGTAGCGCGATGAAGTACCCTCCACCAGAGAGTCTTGTTTGAACTCATTGTTAAAGACAAGCCTTTTTTCATCACTCTCACTCTCAGACCCACTGCTGCTACTGGAAGACTCTGAAAACAAGAAAAGTGAAAGAAGTGAACGCACACTAAAACAAAACAAAAAAACCACCACCAAGACATCTCAGTAATGCCATCAAGAACTACACGATATGACGCACCAGGTGAGTAGGGAGGGAGGCCCTGCAACCCACCGATTACTTTCCCTTTTCCTGTGCTGTGACCACGATGAGGATGAAGCAACGGCACAAATTTCCTTCCAGAAATTTATCTAGCACCACAGCAGTCCTACTAAAGTCTGTACTGTGGGGCAGGCCATAAAGACTAATGAAGCAGCAATCCACAACGAGCATAGCCACACTCTTCATTAGACCTCTACCTCTTGAGCATCCCTTGTTCACTGACTACTAGAATTCATTCCATGCTTCTTTGCACAACCAGGTGTTGAACCGTAAAAGCTACCTCAGGATAATTGTTGTCAGCAGAGATTATCTTTCCTTGTTTATCACTTAAGAAGGAATTAGATAGCTGCACACAGGTATTAAAAAAAAAAAAAAAAAAAAAAAAGACAACCTAGAAGAGATTGAACTTCTAAAATTTTTTTTCTAATTAAAAAAAAAAACCCACTATTTCCCTGTTATGGATAACCGAACACCAGTGAAATAGCAAGAAACAACTGGAGAATTAGTAAGGAATTGTCATTACCAAGTTAAATTAGTAAAGGTCTTTAGCCAAGAAAGTGAAAGACTCAACAGTGAAATATGTAGCTGTAGTTGTAACTGTTTCAACGTGTACAATCTCTGCTGTTGAACTATCAGCCTTTAAGATAGCTGTCATGCTGGAGCTTATAGCATTAACATTTGAGACTTTCAGCTCAAAACAAAGAAGGCTGTGACGTAGCATGTTTGCAGTGGTATATTCCCATCTTACTTTTCAAGCACCTGTCACACAAGTTACATTTCTTCTTCATAAAGTTCTTAGAGATTAACAGGATCAAAAAGATTTTACTTAAGGCCAGTTCCTGATTTCTGCTTCTCCAGTCCTCAGCTTCAATAATCTTTGCTACCTGCTTTTGAGCTACATTTTATTTTTAGGGCTCATGATGGGTTCTCAAAGACAATTTGGACTACATAATCTTACGAAAGTTTCTTTGCAACTCTTCCTGCTTTTAACATTTGCAAGGACATGTACACACACCGTACCCTATCACTGCCACTGCTCTCAAACCGACCACTCACCTCTCATGCATTTTCCCTCCCACTTTCACTTCTTTCTATGTTGACACCCTTTCCTTACTAACACTTGACTACCATGGGAAATACCAAGACTAAGAAGTACAAAGAGTGTGAAGTAATACGAAGTACCATCCTGGAAGAGGTTAAAGCACCTCACAAAAGGGACAGCAATTGTGTAGGGCACTCTCCTCATCTCTGGTATACGACAAGTAAGAAAGCACTGTCCAGCTTGGGGAGGAGGGAAGGGAGGAAACAAAACATTAGGCAATTCATTTAGGTAACTCTGAAACAGTTATTCTTTCTGAAACCAAATAAACATGAACTTCCACAACTTACAAAAAAAAAAACAAAACATTCACACTGATCCAATAAAAGAGATGGCATTGTAATGTAGAAGAAAATGATAACATCTAATGTTTCGTGTTTGTTTGCTTTAAAAAGAAAAGCAACACAAGATATTAGACATTACCATTATTATTATTGTTACTGCACAACGCACAACCCCTCACTACTGAAAGCTTCCAAAACAAAAATATCTCCTGAGACTGAAGAGACTAATGCTGTCTACGTACAAACAGAATTTTACAGCTTTTGGCCATGGACTTGTCTATTTCCTATGTCTGCATTCATGAAATCCTCAGACCAAAGTGTTTGTGAGAGTTTTATTTTTAAAAGCTTAAAAAAAATTGCCACCAAACAGATTTGTGAATTAAAAAAAAGACAACGTTTTTCTACTAAAGACAAAGTGCAATCTTGAAGTTCTGGCCATCAACTGGAGACACCAACCACGGTTTGGGTTGGAAGGGACCCTAAAGGCCACCCAGTTCCAAACCCCTGCTGTGGACAGGGTTGTCAACCACCAGGATCAGGCTGCTCTGAGGCTTTGAATGCCTGCAGAGGTAAGGCATCCAAAGCTTCTCTGGGCAGCCTGTGCCAGCGCCTCACCATCCTCTGAGTGAAAAATCAAACAATCTTTCTTTTAGTTTAAAATCATTCTTTCTTGTCCTATCGCTATCAGTCCATGCAAGCAGTCTCCCTCCTGTTTATAAGCACCCTGTAAGCATGGGGAAGCTGCAATGAAGTCTTCCCAGAGCCCTCTTTCCTCTAAGCTAAACAAGCCTGCCTTCCTCAGCCTTTCTTCACAGGAGAGGTGCTCCAGACCTCTGATCATCCTCATGGCCCTGCAATTCCTACTTGTTAGTTAGATTCCCCACAGCAGCACTTACAACCTCTAACTGTACCTTGAGTAGTATGATTACTAAGCTGAGCTTCATCATCTGAAGTAGAACTGAGAGTCAAACCCAAGTCTTCCACCTTCTTCTTCTGCTTCTTTTGGGGACTGCTAAATTCAGGCTCAGTTCTTCTCTTCATTTTCTCTGAAAGAAGAAGATTAAACTCAGTAAACGCCACACAGATTAACACTCTTCTTCACGCTGAAGGGTAAGGCACACAGCTCATAGCCGTAGCATGGCAGCACAGACCACTTCATGCATTATTCTGTCTTACACTTCACAACCTGAGCTGTCTCCAGGTAAAACACCAGGTTTTGTGAACCTACCTAACAGCTAGTTTAAGTAAACGAACAAAACCTATCCAGAAGCTCATTTATTACTGACAACTATAGCTTGACACCCTTTCTACGAGCTACTTAAGCGCTAGTCAATGAGGACAACCCAGACGCCAGCACGTAAATAAATTAAATATACGACAATTAGCACTCCTACCGTATCAAAGACCCGTTTAATCCCAACACACGAGAAACTAGCAGATATTGCCCTACAGAGGAACGCCGCAGCAGCAGAGATGCCCCAGGGCGCTGCTTCTGACCACCCCTAATCAGGCTTATTTCCCCAGCCGCACACAGCAGCCCAACACCCGCGCTCTTCCTCACCCCCACCAACAGCACCCGCCGCACTACGGCAGTGCACAGGGTTTCCTTTCCCTCCTCTCCCGGCTCTCCCCGCACCACGGCTCCCTCCGCCCGACCCCGCCGCTCCGCGCCCCTCTCCCCGCACGCACCCCACAGGCCCGGCCGCGGCTCCGCAGCGCCCGCGTC
>JAOWBP010001760.1:27926873-27983475 GCA_028571105.1 Tragopan temminckii
CCTCTTGCTCTCCCCAGTTTGCTTGAAGAGCTCTTAGCATATGTAATACGAAGATCCCTAAGTAGAGGGATGCTTTTCAAAGCACCTGGGAACTCTTGAATCGAATTTATTTGCTGCAGCTGCTGAAAATAGGGCTGGGTGAGGGTAAAAGTGCTGCTTATTAATTGGCTGGTGCTATGGCTCTTCTAGCTCTCCCTCTTCAATGGCTTCCGAGGGCTGGTTGGGCATTCCTGCGGGGATTGCAAGCAGTCTGGGGGAATTTGTTTTCCTAAGCAGTGCATGGTCTCCCAGCAAGACAGGCAGGTGCATTTCCATAGAAGCTGATTGTTCCCAGCCGTGCAGCACAGGCTGAATAGCACAGCAGACGTACCAGTTCCAGTAGAATAAGAATTAACCTTAAATTAAAACCCAATAAACAGCCTGACAGCTTGGAGCCACTGACCCAGGTAAAGCACACGTACTAGCATTGTATAGCAAATTTCTTGTAAAGCCTTTGTCTTTGCAAATAGGCTGTTACTTCCTGGAGCGTGTCAGCCAGGTGGGCTAGGCAGCAGCATTGCACTGAGTACTAATTCAGCGCGGAGCTTCATGGATGTCTATTTTGGAGGTTTGGGAGGTTTTCCCTTTCTTGCTCCAAGGTGGCTGACCTAAATGCCAACCACCTTACCTCACTGCAGCCAGTGATCTTAATGAGTTTGCAGCCTTAGGTCATTTGGTTCTGGGCAGATCCAGCAGGCTTTGGGGTGTTCATTTGGTCAGCTTTTTTCTTCTGTGTGCTCTCGCAGCATAGAAAGGCGCTGAGGCACTGTGTTCCAACTAAAAATGTTTTTCATTGCTTGGGGATTCAAAGCAGCCTCCCCAAGCCAGATCTTTGCTTAAAAAATAAAAAGCCTTTTAAGTTGCTTATTTCTCTCTGTGTATTTTATCCCCTCCCAGTGCTCTGCTCTAACATTAAAGAGAAATGAGAAGCCATCTAATATTGCAAGCAGGTCGCATCCTGGAGGAAAGATCTGAGCTGGGCTGGTGGTTACGGTTGCAGAGGATAGTGGCAGAATTACTGTGCACGTAATGAGTTGGAACCCATCTGTGACCTGAGGCTGCAGGAGAAAGAGCAAGGAGAAGGTATTGGTGCAGAAGGGGAGTGTAATCTTTGTTGTACCCCTCAAGGAGACTCGAGGCTGCCATTGCCTCCATGCCTTCTGGTACGTGGACTCAGGCAGAACAGGCCCAGCTTCACGCCTTTCTGCCTTCCCCTCGGCAGAGCAGACCCAGCCCCACCTGGCAGACAGGGCCCCACAATTTGCACCAGGCCAAGCCCCGGACCCATTTGCTAAATTAGCTCACTGAGTTGTCATTTCAGATTAATTCCTGTCAGGAAGACTGTCTTTAATGAGAGTGGCCCTGTGCGATGCCTGAGTAATTGTGCGGCCTCTCTTTGTTTGTACTTTCATCCCCCCCATGTTGGATAAACATCCCCTGCTGTCTACAAACCTCATCTGGGCTGCAGGGACGGCTGCCACTCGCCTCATCAGCCAGCCAGAGCAGCGTTAATGAGAGCCGCGGCCGTGGGGAGCCGGCTCACCGTGCGGGGAGGTGGCAGATAACAGAGCTGTTTGGACACACAGAGGACAGGGACTTTAGCGGGGATTTAATGATTGTGATTAGAGTGGAAGGATAACTCCGCTGACGGCCATCGCAACCCAGTGGGAGAGTTTTTACACCGAGGCCCACAGTCTGTGGATCCATATCGCTTCCCTTCTGCCTCTGAGTTATTCATTTGTTCTACTCTTGAGAGAAGAGCGCACAGAGCTGCACACCTCTCCAGGGCCACATAGAGTGGGACAGGGCATCCTCACACTCCTTCCTCATGCACCAAGCAGGGATGGTGTGACTTAGAATGGAGAAGTGAGCTATACGCCTGGCTTTATTCTCCTACATCAATCTCTAAGTCAGAATAGTTAGCCCACACCACTGTCTTGCCCTGTTCGTGAATCACCACAGCTTGATGAACACACGTGCATGGCCCTTGGCACATGCAGAACCCAACCTAATGGACCTAGATGCATCTTCCAGTGCCTGCAAGCAACACCATGATCTTATAAACCACTAGTGTGTGCAGCTAGGGTAGAGCAAGCTCATCCTCCCAGTCTTGTGTTCACAAGAACATCCATGTGGGGCAAACCAAGAGGTTGTCTCTTCCCATCTTCAGCCATATCCAGTGCCTGGAGAAAAATATAGCACGTAGAGAACTGCTTTATCTGCATTATAAGCCCCAAGTCAGGAAAGGTTCTGAACTTGGCAAATGGCACTCCTTGCGGCAGCCCAGCCCTGTGCTGTGGGAGGGGAATGAAAACCCTCATCTTCTGCTAATGCAGCCGTGGCTTCAGGTGAAGCTGCTTGAGAGACAGAGCAGTCGGCACCTCGGGGGGTTGCCTGAGGGCTACAGAAGAAGGAAACTCTGCGTAAGGCAGGCAGGGGTGACTGAACTCATTTTGCAAACAAATGGGCTAGCGTTTCGCCAGCTCTCAGGGATTGCACACTGTTTCGGCAATGCTGCCATCACCACGGTAACCACAGAAGATGGGGCTGCAGATAGGCCTGTGACCACAGCATGCATCCCAAGGCCTGCTGTGCCCTGTGCTCCCATGCTCTTTGTGGCCTATCCTGCATGTCCCCCCACTAGTGCTAAGGGGGAGTTTTCAGTTGGGGGATGCAATCAGAGGTGATGCAGTGAGGTTTCAGGACAGCTGAGCTAAATAGCTCCTCAGGAGGTCCTTGTGATTCCTTTTCATTCTGGAAGGTGAGAAGATTAAAGGATGGAACTGTGGTTTGTAAACTGGGAAGGGTCTCATCCTGCTCTGTATAAATTGTGACCTGTGCAGCACTCACCTCGTGTTACCTGGAGGATGAGAAGGGCTTGCAGTGCATGGACAGGGGCACAGACAGGTAACATGGAAAAGGGACATGTCAGCCCCTTTTTCTTTCCTCCTCCCTGCTACAGCATGACAGTCTCAGCTTGAGGGAAGGGAGTGTGGCTGTGGCTTCCCATGACGCAGCAGATGGTGCCGCTGGCTGCTTGTGAGATGCTGCATGGATCAAAAGACTTGCGGGGTGGGACACACAGCACATCCCTTTTCTGTTAATCATGTCACTTGATACGGGTTGTGCTGGTCCCATCTCACTGGTATTAGGACAGTGAACTGCAGTGACTTGGCCTTACAGTGTTTGTGCAGGACTGAATTTCAAAGCAGATCTTCTGTTGTGGGATGGCTTATAAGTCATGCCTGCTGGAAAGCTTCTGTAGTCCTCTTTTCTTTTTTGCCTGCCCTGGCTGCTAGTTTGATGTCTGATCACAGGCTGCTGTCATATGGGACAAAGTCAAATCAGCACAATTCCACCTACCTGCTGAGCTGTCCTCTGTAGCAGGAGGCTGCTCAAACTCTCCTCTCTCTCCCCAACTGATGCAGGGCTTTTTCAACTTTTGTTCAGGCAGGAGGAATAGGCAGATTGCATGTGTGCTCTCATGTCAGTTGCCTTCAGTTATGCTAGTGGCGTGCATGATGCTGTGCAGAACTTAGCCCTGAGGGGAGTGGAAATGGATACAGAAAGAGTGTGTCTGGGAGATGTGTTTAGCAGATGGATCAAACAGCCATCAGGATGCAAAGCCAAGGAAGGCAAGGGGAGGGAGAGGTGATGCTGCCTTTACAGGCTGTGAGAGGGAGAGGTTTGGGACGTGTGGTGGGATTGAGTGGCAGCCACGTGCTGGTGAAAGCTGATCAATAGCGTTTGATGGACAAGCTCTGCTTGAAGCTTAATTAGATTGTTGGGGAGGGCTTAGGGTGTAAAGCAGTCACTGTACCACAGGCATCTGGGAGCAGAGAGGGCAGGATCCTGCTTCAGCTGTGCTCCCTCCTGCCTGAAAATGGGACTAAGCATCCATCTCTGCAGCCTACAGCAGGTTGAGCCAACTCTCTTTCTGTCCCCAGCAATACACCATGGGGGGATAGTGTGTCCATGAGACCAGCTACTAAGGCAAGGTCCTCTCTAACTGTGCTGCAGAGAGGGTTCCAGACCAGATGGATGTTTGGTGGGGGTGGGAACTGAAGAGCTTTTTCCTGTTTTCTGTTTGTATTCTGTATTGACGAAGTCAGTGACAGTAGAGTTTCCACTCAGTGCAAATGAAGCATGTTTCCTCCTGACCCTTGCTCGCTGCAGGTGGAGGTGTCTGCCCAGCCACGAGTGTTGTTAGCTCTTCAACCAAAGATCTGAGTGGTTCTTGCAGGGTGTAACTAGCACAAATGGGTCAGGCGAGTTCAGTGGAATTGCCCAGAGCAGTGGGATGAGGTTTCCCTTAGGTCTGCCTATTATCTTCCAGTTCTGTTATTGAGATGTCCCTTAGCCTACAGGACCTTAGCAAACGATGCCTAACTAATGAATTAGCCTGACTAGCTCTGTCTTATTGCATTCACACATTCCTCCTCAGTATGGTTCATGGTTTTCTTGAACTGTTTATCCTTGGTCCAGATATCAGTTGCGATCAGTTAATTGAGAAAATTAGCAATATGAGGAGTGGCAGTTAATCATGCTTCGGAGTCTTGCTACCATTTCTCTTCTCTGGTTATCCCAATTAAAGTAAACTGCCCAAAATAGGGTAGCTGAAGGCTTTACAACATGGCTCACCCTTCAGAAGGATGAGATTACACCTTAACATTCAATTTTCATAAACACTGGTCTTAATGCAATTCCAGCATTTGACTGAGATAGAGAGAAAGCAGGATATTGTTTAGCTTCCCTAGTACAAGGGAATAATTATAAACAGTTTTCGCACTCTTAGCTGTGCTTGGAATAGTCACAGTGCCTGAGAAAAGCAGTACAAATAATCTTGCTAGAAAGGCTCATATGCTCTTAAAACACATCCAGTAAGAAAATCTCATCTATCTCTAGCTCCTAACACCACTGTTCAGTGCTCATTCAGAGTAAGGAGAATGTGAGAGAAGAGATAATCACATTCCCCCAACCAATATACCCCTCATATCAGCCCTGCAGGCTTGAGATGTTGTTTTCACACCCTTGTGCTTGTTCGTATCCAGCAGGCTGTTGGCTTGTGTTTTACAAAGCTGAGCACAGGATGAAAAATGCTTGCCAGGTCTCAAAGATAAAAGTGAGTTCTTTATGTGCATCTCTTATCCACACTTCTCCAGTGGCTTCAAGGGGTACATGTCAGTTATTGAGTCTTTCTGAGATTCCGTATCGATGGGCTGTGATGTAGCTTCCTGCCTTTTACTCTGCTCATCTGTTGTTTTCAGTAGTCAGATCCAAGTTCCTGGTACTGCTTTTGGAGTGAGTCTTTTCTTTGTTAATCTTCTTCCCTTTCCATTCCCCCCTCTTTGTTTTCTTTTCATTCTTTTATTTTTGTTTCCTTTTTTGGTTTTGTTTCCCTTGCTCTTACTCCCAGAACATGTTGAAAGTGTATGAAGGAGGAAGGATTTAGAAGGAAGACGTAGTCTCTGCTGTAGCTGGTGACAAATGGGCAGGAGTAGGCTCTAGGAAGATGTTTTGACTGTTTCATAAAAGAATGAACTTATGCAGTCTTGCTGCCAGCACAGGCAGCATGGAGAAACAGGAAGGATTTTACAGCTCTCCCTGTACATGCTGTGCTGTCTGCCCCTTCTTTATTAGAAGTAGGACTGCAAGTGCGGTGGATTCAAAGATGGCCCTTAGACTCTTGGGTGATACTTGCCTGTATACCTTCACTACATGTACCAGACTGGGAAGTCCAGAGACCCACACAAACCAAGGAATTCCAGTAAGCCCTAAACTTTATTAACTGTTGTTTTTAAGGGTAAAGATGCCCTAACTGCATACTCTGCCAGAGTTTAAAATGAGCCTGAGGAAAGGGGCCTAGGAGGTGACAATTTCTGTTGGTGGCACAGTCTCATTTACTAAGTTTCAATCATATTATAGACAAAATGATTGAGAGGTCAACCAAATTGAAGCTGGAAAATTTGGGCTGTGCAGAGCTGGACTGCATTTTCTTCTTGAGTCAGAATGGTGCAGGATGGTGCATTGACACATATGTTGGTCTTGCTGAAGGTTGGATTTGATGCAAGGAGATGGGAAGAGGCACCTGCACTCACTGAGGTTAGGAAAGGTATAAAGTTGGATCCAGAAGGGTTCTGAGTAGTGCCAGTTTTCATATGTCGGTTCAAAATTCATGGGAAGCATTGCTCTGGGAAGGAGGAAGCAGTATGAGGAATGTTATCCTTTACTTATTTTATGCCCATCATGCAGACAAAGAGGTGATTCCAAGCTCTGCATTGCATAGACGGGTGCAGATAGGATCTTGCAGCAGCAGTGTAGAGCTCCCATTCTAAACAGAAGGATCCATGTGCCTTCAGGATTGAAGGTATGGCTGTGAAGACAGTAGGAGAGAAATAAGCATAGCTAGACATACATATAACCCATCTAACTCAGTACAAACCATAGTGACACCAACACAGACTACTCACACAGACTGGGAAGTACATGGCTCTCCCTTCCTTCCCATCCATCACCAAATTCAGGTTCTGTTTTACTCCTTTCCTTCTCTACTGCTGGGCGCTTCCTCCTCAGGATGTGCAGCACTGCAGTACCCCACTAAGCCATGGCTTATGAAGTTGCCAGTCATGCTGTGCCTCAGTTAAGGCTTTTGCTTGACTGTCTCCCTGACAGAGTGAAGATTAGATCTGTTCTAAGACCAGGGAACATATGCTAATAAAATACATATTGCTTTCTGATCAGCCCCTAATGAAAGACATTATTGAAGAGTGTGGAACAAGCACTTACAGTAATTCATGACAGCACCAATTTGGCTTCTCTAGGAAGCTGTAAACTGCTGCTCTCAGTACCTAATGAGGATGGGCAGCTGATTGCATGTGTGTGAGAGAGAGAGGCGCTCTCGTGGCTCCAGCTGTCCTCTGTAGCTACTGAAGGTCACAGTTGTTTCTCTCTTTAGAGATGGGGATGTCTCGTCCTGAAAAGGAAGCCTCCTGCTATGGACAATTGAAGAGGAAAACTTTCCAGGACTCCTCATTTAGACCAAATAATGGATTTGCTTTGACCGCTCATGCTTGCTTAACCTCAGGATCTGAACAAGCGTGCTTGATTGATGAGCAGCGCAGGCATGAATTTCAGTTTGCTGGTGTGCTTGTCTGGCAGATGACAATTTTATGTTTCCGGTGTGATTATTTGCTCTGAAAACCCCTAATAAGCAATGGTCATCAAACAAGGAAAGGAAATGAATCCGCCTAGTGCTTTAATTGATGCCGTTAATGTTTGACATCATTCCCATTCAAGGTGATAATAAAGTATAAACCCAGGAACATGTTGCAATCCAATCTGACAGGCACAGGAAGTTTGATGAGAAATTATAGAGAAATGTCCCAACTACTGTCTGTCTTCATATCCAAAGCAAATTTCTCTGCTACCCAAAACGTACCCAAATGGCTTTCACAGATAGCAGCTACACTGCTGAGTGGGAAGGCACCTTTATTGAGGCTGACAACTTGTGATCAGATCAGAATCCCCTCTCAGGAGGGTTCTTCTCAGAAAGACTAATGAGACAGTGGCACAGGCTGCCCAGGGAGGTGGTGCAGTTACCATCCCTGGAGGTGTTCAAGAGCCGTGTGGATGTGGCACTGAGGGACACGGTCAGTGGGCATGGTGGGGGTGGGCTGGTGGTTGGACGAGATGATCTTAGAGGTATTTCCAACATTAATGATTCTGTGGGTGTGCTGCTGAATTGAGAAGACAATGCCATCACAGTGAAGGATTGGGATACTGTAAAGAAGATCCCAAGGACTGAAAACTGCTTCAGTGGGTCAAATAGGATGAAATGCAGCAGAACTAATGAAAGGTTGTGAGTATGGAGAGTGCTGACAGAGGAATCTGCTACAAGCTAGGAGCTCATAAGAGGGAAATGACAAGACTCGAGGCATGATGTGGGTGAAAAAGTTGACTGCAGGGAGCTGCTGGTAAGAGGTAGGTGTGAGGAGGGGCAGATGTACTCTTAAGTGAAGCCTGAAGTACTTCCAGGGAAGGCAGAGAGGACCTGCTGCATTCTGTATGCCAACTCCAGCAAGTGAGATCATGCAGGAAAGGATTGTAAAATAATAGGGAAAGTGATAGTGTGTTACCTGAGGAGGCACAGAATGCTCAGCTTGTTTAGCCTTGCAGAGCAAAGGCTGAAGGGGATGTGATTGCTGTCTATAAAAACAATGGGGGGTCAAGCAGCAGGGAGGGAAAAGTTAAAGGATAATACTGGCATGAGATCAAGTGGGTGCAAGCTGCTTGTGAATAAATTCAGGCTGGAAATGAGAACATTAGGGTGGTTAGGTTCCAGAACAGCTGTCCAGTGGGAGGAGCAGGCCAAATGGGAATGACTTTTAAGATGGGATATGATACATCCATAAAACAAATGAGCAGAAATAGCCCCTGCGGTGTCAAGGGACTGGGCTCTGTGAGGCAAAGCTGTACGTCCCCTGCTTTGTCCCTGGAGGCAGTCGTGCTGTCTCTGTTCTAAACTCCTGGTAGATAGCAGGTTGTTTCCAGTGTGTAGAGGGGTTTTATGCCTGTCCCAAAATACAGAGAGCAAAAATCGAATATGTGGTGTCCAAGTGTGACATCAAAGAAAAACCCATCTCTTCTGCTCTGTCCTGTGGACCCACGGTGACATAAAGGACCAGAATCTCAGTCCACTGCTGTGTACAAGAAAGAGGATGGGTAGAAGTGGGAGAGAAAGGTCATTGGAAAATACTCCAGCTTCATATGTTTAGGAGATGTTCTTAGAATTCCATATCCTCACCTTCCTCTTGCCTCTCTTTCTGAGCATTTTTTAATTTTTCCCAATGAATTTGCTATCATCTTATTTTCAGTCATCTTCTGGACTCATTCTCCAGCAGCAGCCAGTGACGGATTAAATGCCTAAGAAACCTCAGCAAAGCCACAAGTAGTGTGAACAGCTCAATCCCAGGATTGAGCACCAGGAGAAATCAGTGGAAGCCCTAGGAGGGTGTGGGGGGGAGGGCAACTGTGCTTGGTGCCTACTGTGATGGCAAGGTGATTTGCACTGCAGAGCCTCACATTCATTCAAGAATTTGCCACCAGTGCCATAACAAAGCTCAGCACCTTCCAGTCCCAAGAGTTGGGTGTTTGGGTACATCTTTCCTGGATGTCACCAGTTTAAGGCTACAGGTGCTGCCAGTCTCTTCATGTTGAGGGCAGTGGTGTGATTGTTCCTGTCGAGGTCCTGGTCCCTTCAAGCAACAGCCCCTTTGGAAGGGGGTAGCTCTATCTTAGCTGCATTTAGATCGGTTTCATTCATGGCAGTCTCAGCCACAGGGGAAATTCAACATGAGATGATGCCTGCAGCCCCCTAGGACAGTGCTATATATTGTGCTCGAAACTCCTGGCAAACAGTCTGAATTGATAAAAATGGAAAGTTCTTTCACATTCTGAGTAGTATTACCTGTCAGAGGAAAAGTGCCCTTCTGCTGCTGTCACCTTCACCTGACCACTGGACCGTGCTAAACTGGGACGTGTCTATGCCAGAAGATAAACTGAGTGGCTTGGCTGCAATTGGAGAGAGGCAGAGTGAAAAAGGGAGAGAGCAAGTGCATGTAGAAGGAATTTTTAGAGAAGATGCTGGAGAGCAGAGCTAATGCTTGGTGCTGAGCAGAGTTGTTGTTGTTGAAGTGGGACAAGTAAGGGGAGAGAGCAGCAGGAGTGAATAGCAATGCTGGGAAGCAGGATGCCCATCAAGTGGTTCCTTTGCTCTGATCAGCTTGCTGGAGAATCTGTGGGGCTTTAATATAAATTTTTCTAGCTGGTGTTTGCACTGATTCCCGAGGCTCAGTGCTGAAACAGGTTTTCATTCTGACTTCACTTTTTCCCTTAAGCATGTAGCTGTGCAGTGTGCAGCTGGTTGTGAGAGCACGTGCGTGGCTGCTGAGGTCACGTTGAGTCCCAGCACACACAGGTTATCGTGGTCCTTTGAATCCCTGGTGCGGGTTACTGCGCAGCACTGCAACAGTAACTATTGACAGATGTGTTTGTTTATAGGCTTTGGCTTTATTATATCTGATAGCTGATACATGCCTGCTTTCAACATAGTTCAGCCTGCAAACAGCATCCTTTTCACTTCTAACACACAGAAAGCTTGGACATGTTGGTGTCATACATTGTCTCCCTTTTGTGGAGACAGCATCGCAGCTGGGAACAAAATGTGGTGAGAGGTAGTGTGGCTCTTCACTCTGAGGCTGTGTCTTCCTGGGTCACGAGCCAGCTGAGGCTGGTCACACTGACACAAGCACTCTGTGTGGACCACAAACCAGTTTACACACTAAGGTGTGGGACTGGGTGGAGAAGACCTGCCAACAGGGTGTGATGGTGAGGAATAAGAAAGGGCAGACCCAGTTTGTAGTGCTTGGAGACTTCATGGTTCTCTCTCTCGGTCGCTAATATTGCTTACAAGTGACAGAGAAAAGGGACAGCTTGCCTACTGTGCGTGTGGATATATACATCCCACCTGGGGTGTTTTTGTTCTTTGTAAGGTATTTCTAGAAAAATCATTCTGCAGGAGCATTCCCACCTCTGCATCCTGTGTGATATCCACAGCTATCTGGTAGAAATAGTGTGAGTTTGTTTGTTTGTTTCTATTCCCATTCCCTCCCTCTCATTATTTGAAATGGAAGGAGGTGAAGGCAGAAATGAGACTGCGCATTGCTCTGTGCTCTTGTTCTGGGCCCACTGACAGCATCTTGAGCCTGGTGATAAATGAGCTCGGTGCCTGAGATCTTCCACAGAGGCTTCAGCATCTTGAATAAGGTGGCCAGTGTTTCACTGTCCTCTGTGCCTGCCTCTGCTTTAGGAGCTGCACCACAGCAGTATTACACTGGAGGACCATGCTTGCATGTTCAGAAGGAAGGAGAAGGCTGAAAAGGAGGTAGAGGGAAGAAGGTACTGGGATAGCATGGGAGAAGAGCATAAAGGCAGCAGCAGGAGACTGGAGCAAAGGATTAAAAACGAGTTCCTGCTGGACTGATGCGTGCAGCTCTGCACAGAGCTGCTGCTGGCAGCCAGGAAGGCAAAGGATGCTTGGGGAGAGGGAGGCGGAGCCAGACGTTGGCTCTAATTTCGCTATCTGCTGGACCTGTACTCATCACTGCAAGCCCACAGCAGCTGTGCGCTCACAGCGTGAGCAGCTGGCTGGAGCCAGGCCTTGTTCTCCCTTGCATTGGTGTCACACCTTCTAAACTGTGCTGAACTCCAGTCTGTTCTCTCTCTCCCTCAGCCTTCACAAAACTTTCTACCTATGCTGCAAGAGGGAGTATGTCCAGGTACTCGCTGTGCCTTGCCCATTGCCTAGTGATACAAGGTCCACCTAGAAGTGGGACAGTTGTGATCCATGGGGACATGGGTGCTGTTATTCTTTTCTGATTTATAGACAAACTGAGGTAGCATCCAAGTATTTATTTGGTTAAGCCCACATGCCCCTGTGGATAGACTTGACTGGCACATCAGGAGTTTTGCAGTCTGGACTGGAGGCTGATTTCTTGTCCTGGCTTAGATGATGTGGAAGAATACGTAATTTCACGTTATTCCCAGAGGCTTTAGATACCCAAATTCCACACAGCTCCCAGATGAGGTGGAATTTGCGCTGTCTGAACCTCACCCTCAGGCTTCTCTTCGATTCTCCATTTTGTTTCTCTTCTAAAGGTTATGTCTAGACAAGGGAAATGGCTCCTGATCCCCTCCTGTTTGCTGGCTACCTTCCCGTTGTCCAGGCTCTGAAGCAGCCTGTAAGGAGGAGCTGCCACCAGCCCCCTGGCCAAGCTCTACTTCCCAAAACACCCCATGTCAGAGGCCATGCCACCCCCAGTCCCCTGCCTATGGCTTGTGCTTCCTCCTCTCCAACCCAGTAAGTGATGGTCTGGTGCTAATGATCCCAGGTGAGATCACTGCCAACAGGATCTGGTTCCACTCTTGGCATAACAGTCGTGCTGCAGGCTGGCAGATGGAAGGGCTGAGCAGCAGGCATGCCAGTTGGACCTGCACCCAGCTTGCATGCATGCATGCAGGCAGAGTGTTGTTTATGTGTACGGAACCTGACAGCAGCCCAGTGCCAACTTCATGCTTGATTCCCAGAGGAACTGCCCTGGTTCTGCCCACTGAGGCTGCTCCCTGGGAGGTACAGGGATAGGGGAAGGCACAGGAACCTTCCCAGTCCTCTGACCCCTCTTACCTGGGGAGAGGGAAGGTGCCAGTTCCTCAAGCAAGTTGCAGCCTGATCTGTTTAAGGCAGGTACAAAGCTCATTGTTGGCTGTGAAAACAACATGCAGCCACAGGTCTGTGGGGGACTCTGCACAGTACCATGGCGGGGTCTGGTCCAGCCCTGCCCCTTGCGTGGGAGCTCCATACAACCTGTGGGTAGCTTGGCTCAGTTAAGGAGATGGGTCCTGGCCATGATGGAAAACAATGGGGTTCTGGCATTGGGAGCTCTCCAGTAGCAGCCATTGCTTCTCAACTGGAGCTTAGAGTCATGTATTGTTAGGGTAGCTGGGGATCAGAGGGATTGCCTGTGCTTGCATTGTTCAGGTGCTCTGCCTGCATCTTTCCCTTGCCCCGCCTTGCTGCTGGCCTCTGCTCCTGCCATACCCTCACTCTGTGCTCTTCCCCCACAGTCTCCACACTGATGGATTTGCTGAAAACTTTCCTCCCTGCATCCCTCTTTCAGTCCTGTTACTGCAGAATTCATGATGATCACTGAGCCCAGCTATCAGGAGAATTTTCTTTGCAATGAAACTTGTCAGCCTAGAGAATGTTATCAAGGGGAGGTTAGTGTCTGGGACAGTGAATGTGAGGCCATAGAAAGCTCTGCCGAAGGCCTTATTGCCAGGACCAGCATCCCCAACAACATATCAGGACCAAACCTTGCCACAGGGATCCAGGCACTGCACAGCGATAGAGATTGTATCTTTACTGTATAATCCTTGTTCTTGTCCTTCCCCTGCCAAGCAAGCATGACTGTGGCAGGGAAGTTTCGCTGACACATAATTCATCATTTTTAGTGGTGGTGATTTTGACAACGATATTTTTCCAATCGTTTTCTTGAAGCTTCCCTGCTGCCTTAGTGTATGAAACTCTGTTCAGCTAGTATGGTTCAGGTAGTATGGTTCACATTTTCAGTGGGATTTAGAGAACGAGGGAGCCTATGGGTGACTGTGGAGGATCACTGGCTTAAACAAGACACCTTACCCTGGTCTGAAGCGATAGTAATGGCTAGTCTTGAAGGGCAGATCCCACGGAAGGGTGCTGAGGAAGCATGCCAGGTAGGTAGGTTCCAGCAAGGCACCAAATGAAATGCCACAGGTATAGACAGCAAATGAATGAATTTTGCAGCAGTGATTGTGAACTCAAGGGGATCTTGGCAAAATGCCATGCTGCAATGAGCACAGGACCTTGGTGCACTGATGCAGGTCAATCAGGTTTATTTCTCCCATCTTGGAGCCACTGGTCTCGACATGGAATTGCTCCAGGTCCGTATTTCAAGTCATCCCCCTAATCAGGAGGACCTGAAAGCTTTTTTTCAGTGAAAGCTCAGGCTCCTGATCACTGTTCTGCACCAGAGAAGGGAATTTTTAGCCAGTTCTACATGACAATCTCACTGGCAAAGCAGGCATACTTGCCTATATAGGAAGGGAAAAAGCAAGGTGTTAGATAGTGAATAGGATCTCTCTGGTTTCTAATTCCAGGATTTTCATGACACTGTGGATTCTCTTTTCATGCAGCTGGCTCAGCGAAACACCATCCAAACCTTCATTCCTGTACAGAAAATGGAGAAGGGCCTGTTACTGGAGCACATCCTGCCCAACCTGAAGGTGCCTCAGAGCTACGAAGTTCGCTTGACACCTATCACCAGCTTTGGGGCTGGTGATATGGCTGCTCGCATCATCCGGTACATGGAACGTAGGTGTCTCCTCCTCTGTCCTGGCTATGAGAGCAGGTCTGAGCTGCCAGCTATTGGTCAGCCAATGGACATAGACATGTGTAGACATTGTCTCCTGCAAACCTTGGGTCTATCTCTCAGCTGCGTAGAGTTTTGATGGCATGGTACTGTCACATTTGGCCATTTTTTGGCTGCTACCATCAATGCAGAGCATTACATAGAGACCTACTAGGGTCAGTCTCGACTCATTCTTTACTCAGCAGCTCCAAGACACTCTCCTCTCTGTGGGAGCCCAAAAACCCAATGCTACCTGTGGCTCAGTGACATGTTTTAGAGAACAGACAGTGAATTCTGCATATTAGCCACATGCCCACAAAAGCAAATGGATTTCAAGGGACTTCATTGTTTCCAGAGCTGAATGCACAGTTCCTTTCCCAACTAGCCACAATAAACCCGTAGCTCTACCCAACACCCTGAATCTCAGATCATCCTATTGACAGACATTGACCATGCTTCTTTTTCCAGCATCCAGACAGCTCCCAGCTCATCCGTTCTCACAACCTTATGATTCTTTCACTTCCATCAGGAGTCTGGACCCTGTATTTCAGCATAAAGTACAGAGCTCCTTCCACCTGTGTTTGCATGATCTCACACAACTTTCTTGACCTGGAAAGTGACACTGATGCCCCTCTTAGATACCAAGCTGTATCTCCCAGTGACTGCTTTCAGAAAGAAACTGCTCAGAAAGCCCAAAGGGATTCCCTGTGCAGTTTCAGGATCACCCATTATTAAGATCTGTTGCTGTTTGGATCAGTAAGTCAGCAGCTTGTTCTATCACCAAGGCAAACACTGAGCAGTGCTGTTTTGCAGGGATGCTGCTAGGAGATTTGTACAACTCTGACCTTTCTTGATGTGCTTGTTTTATTTTCAGACTTTGATTATGATTTGTGATTTGGCGGAGCACTAGCTGTTCTGATGTGTTGTTTTTCTATTTCCTTTTCCAGCAATCAACTATCCCAGCCCAACAGGTAAGCTACAAGACCTTTGTATTTATGTTTTGATTGTAACGCTTGTTAGTCAAGTACTTCAGGAGATCAGGCAAACTGGAAAACAGCACTAACTTAACAAAATATTTTCCCCCAAAGAGCTTGAGATTGCATAGACTCATAATAATTTCATTAAGTGATGCCATTTTTTGTACCTTGAGTTATCACCAGGAGATATATGCCAGAGATGTGCCTTCCACTTACACCTGATATCTCTGTGACTGAATAGGTTGTGACATTGAGCCCACCCTCCCTCTACTATTAGCAATTTGCATCCACTAAGCAGATTATTAAAAGTTCTCCAAAATATCTCTATTTAAGGAATGTATAACCCCCATATTCTTCTTGACACCTCTACAGGCTGGTGTGGAGCAATCTCTGGCTCAGATCTGGTTCCACTTGCAAATTCCATGAGAACAGTTCCCTCCTTCTTCCCCTCTGGTGTCATCACTATTTGCTTTCTCATTTATCTTCCAGTCATTCCTGCTAGTGCATTCTAACATCTAGATGTAGACCCATCTTTTCTGAGCTCCCAGAGTTCTTCTTGATTTTGAGATCACAATACACAGCATCCCACAATGATGTTCTTCGTCAAGAACGTGATAATGTCCATTGAGCATAAAAGAGGGTTTCTAGCATGCTAATCTCCCCTTTGCTTCAGTTGTTGGATATGAGCCCAGGCAAAGCTCTTGGGGAGAGATGGGCAAACTGCTTGCTGATGATCCACAGAGAGCAGGCTGGTTCCATGTAAATGTTTCTTTTTTCCTGTTTTCAACTGCTAAGTAAAAATCAAAAAAGCTGAAACACCGTTCAGTCTTCTTAGGTAGCACTCTGCATGTGGGCAGGCAAGTGTTACTGCTGCACTGCAGGATATCAGTGGGAAGGAGAAGCCAGGACTGGGCAACAAGCAGGAACTGGAGCACAGGGTTGTCTTGTTAAGGCAGCCATCAAGCATTCATTTGTGCAGATTCACACTCCAAGGATGATTAGGTTCATCACGTTTTATCTGGTAACAGGAGTTTCTCAGAGAGGCAGCGGGATTTTGTATCTATGACTCCTGATTCCTTTTTCTTTCCTTTTCCCCACTTTTTGATTCTCTTTAAACATTCTCCAAAGAGAACTCACTGGTCCATTGGGGCTGATTTCCACCAGGAAACAATGAACATATTGCCAGGGACCCACTGCAGGATGCGTCCCTCCCTTGCTGGAGGAGGTGAGCATTCTGGTTCACAGGGGAAAGTGATAAAATCTGGCCTTTTGCCACTTGCTTTTACACCGCATGTATCTCTGGTAATGACAGGGCAACTTCAGTCTTAATTGTGTCAGTCTCCTCGGAGTCTTTATAAGCTGAGCCTTCAGATTGCTCACCTGGGATTGCAGCTTGACTGAGACCAGAATGAAATTTGCCTACATCAGAGAACTCGGCCACGCTTGTATTTTCATGCAGTAAACCCAGCACTTGAGTTCTCCTTGTTATGATTCATCCAGACTGTGCTGAAAATTGGAACCGCTGAGCCAGCCATCAGGGTCCTGCCTCTGAGTTCACGCCTTGAGATTGACTGCCTTATAACTTCAGCCACCACTCTTGCTTTCAGAGGTCTCCCTTCCTTTCAGGCCTGCTGCCATTGCAAATACGAGCCCTTTGCAAACATGAGCCCAAAGCCTCATAGCTCTGTCTCTGGGCCACAACTTGCTTTCGAGTCTCTCAGTTCAGTAGCATGGAAATCCCTACTCCTACCTCTTTTTACCCCCACTTCCCTTGCTACCACCACCTCCAGGAAAAAGTGTTGTGATTGCAAAGGTATCCTCACGCTAGGCTGCCCAGCCAAATTCTGGGAGCAAACATTGAGAGCTCTCAAGTGAAAGGCAAAGATTGGATGATTAATGCCTCTGGCAGCCTGATCCAAGGGCATGCACAATGGTGATTAATTTACAAACTCTGAGAGTCACTTAATACAATTATTTCTTCATGCATTTTCTCTCCCAGCCTAATAAGATGTTAATGACATTGGGGCAGGCATGCATGTGCCATGGTTACTGAGCCAGGTGCTGAAATTATAAGGCGAAAGGAAACTGAAAGCACAGGGAGTGAACAAAAGATATTGAATATTTCACTTATTTAGAAATTAGCAGTAAGACTGACTCTTAAAAATCAGTTAATCTTATTCTAGAAACCAGAATTTATCTTAAGAGGCTCTCTTTGAGTAGTATTGATTCTAAGGTAAGATTTTAAATATCTCCTAGGACAACTGATCATCTTAATGTTATGATTAAACTCCAGGGGAATCTGTTCTGTCCTTCTTACTTTTACTCTGCGATTTTATTTGGATATGACGTTCACTTTCCAACCCAATCCCTGCAGTGTTGCTCCCAAAACTTTTCCATCTTATTCGCAGTGTATGGTTTGGTTTCCCTGGTTCTAACAGATGTAGCCTTGCAACCTCGGTGATAAGGGAATTAAAGAACATATGAGATTACTATTTTTTTCCTCACTTGTGCAATGTGTCTTGTCTGTCCAGAGCAGGAACATTATTCCTTATGTATCTGCAATCTGGCTTTGATGGAGCTAAAATGTTTTTGGATCGTGGACATGTACAGTGGGTGGTGATCAGTTCCAGCTGCAGGTTGTTGTAGATTAACCTGGCTCACTGCTCACTATCCAGTGCTTGTATGTCTTGTCTCTCTTAATGCCTCATAGCACAGAGGGATCTGAACTTGCTAACTCAGCATGAACATGTGGGAACGGGATATGATCCCAGTGTTTAGAATTGGATTCCTCAAATCTGTGCCCATCCCTCAGGCATGTGTGTAATGCAGATCTTAAAGCAGGTGACTGCCACTAATTCCTCATGACAGGATGGAAAATGTGATTGGGCCATATTATACCAGTACCGTAGATGGGGATTTTAGAGCAGATGGTGCTCCAATATGACCCAACCAGTTAGTGTATTGTAAAGCTTTCTTCCATTACTGGTTAGAAATGTAGAAATGCTTTAGAAACTTATGGAAAATATTGTTGCGTGTTTCTTAAATCCCAGAGTACTTTGAGGTCACAATCCAGTTTGCATTTTCTTCATCTTCTAGGTGGGGAAAGTGATCTCTAGTGATGGGCTGTGGGTCACGCTGCCGGTCTGTAACAGAGCTGAGGCTCGGATCGTGGTCCCTTGTGCTCCAAGCCAGTTTCAGCTGTCACAGCACAGCTAAATGACGAAGGCAATTTTATTTGAATGTGTTTCCATCTGCTATTCACCTGTAGTCTGCAGCTAGGATCATCTTATTATTTTTTGTATGCATTCATTTCGCAGCTAGAATTTCAAGGCCAGGGATTGCTTACCCCTAAGGACTTGAAATGAAAACCTCCATTATGTTTCTCGAGAAGGTGAAGCAACAAGAAATGCTAATAGGCATGGCTGAGGGTCTCACCTCTGGGAATGCAGGGAGGTGTCTATAACCAGGAGCAAACATCTCTGCACTTTGAGCTGCTGCCACTGTAAAGCCTGCCAAGGAAATCTGTTTGGTGAAGACAGCACTAACTCCAGCCTTTGAGGAACCAGCTCCCCTGCTACTTCCACCTCGCCTCTAACAATCCAGAGAACAACTTCTGTGTTCAATATTTAAAGCCACTGTTTAATTTTTAATCAGGAAGGTTCCTTTGCTCCGCAGTGCTGAGCCAGGATCCCTGGCAGATGGTGCAAGTCTGAAAGAAGGTTTGCTTCACACAGCCGAGGTCAGCAGTCAGATCGGTGCTGTGGCCTCTGAGACACAGTGGGTCACTTAAAGGTTTGCTTTGCAGCTGGATCAGACAGGTTTCTCTCAGTCAGCCTGATGATAATCACCCAGAGGTGACATGCTGGCTGTGTCCCAACGCTCTGAATATACCTGAGTTATCGTGGGCACCTCCACTTCCAGCTCAGAGGAGCAGCAGAGCTTCTGCCTTCCTATGGTTTGCTTTAAACCAAGCAACCAGCAGTCAGAACGCCAGGGTTCTGCTTCCATCTTTGACACTGCCTGCTGTGACCTTAGATGTGTCTGACTGTATTTTAGTGCATCTGTTTCACCGTGTGTAATGCAGGAGATGTATAAAGTGCTGATGCTTCATGGAGATATTATAAAGCCTTGTTCATTAGTTGTCACAAAGTGCCTTGAGATCCCAAGCTAGGCAAAAGCAGTGTGCTGTAAGTTGCTCTCGCATGGCAAGTGGTGTTACGTGTAAGCCTGGTCCTGCCGTGCCGTGCCCAGGAGCCTCCTCCATTTTGTGCTCTCTGTTAGGAGAACTGTAAGCCAGGAATACTGTCCTCTTGTGTTGCATAGCTCCCTGTTTTCCTCTATCCCTGCACTGACCTTCTCTCTGGTCTCTACCTGAGCTTGGGCTTACTCCTCAGCCTCCTTCTTTGGTTTCTGTGCCGTTTTCTTCAGGGATTTGCTCCCTTTCAATCAGTTGCCTGGCAGGCTTCTGTGCTACAGTTTTCAGCTGTTTTCTGATATTCCCAGTTAAGGGAATTTTGTGCTAGGGAAAAATGCTAGCTTTCTCCTCCAAAGGTCCACAAGCACAATAGGATCAGAGATGCAAATCCTTCCTGTCCTGGTTGTTCCCCATGATTGCAAAAGGATCTTGTTGTACTGGGCTGGCAGACCCCCTAGCCGATGTTATAGCCCAGCCTCAGACTCTACAGGTGTCTGCCCTGTCTGCTCCTGCCACCTCCAGCTCCCTGTGCCCAGCACTGCACTATGTAGCAGTGGCTAATTTGGATTAGGATGCTAATTAGAAATGAGCGGATTGAACGGAAAGCACTTAGCCAGGGTTAATCAGCAGTTAAGTGGCCAGCCCAGTCGAGCTCCCTATGGCTGTGCTCAGCTCACAGAAGCAGTGTTTCCTGCAGAGCTAAAAGAAAAGCCAGCTGTCCTTCTCCACGAACCAAACCCTTGGCTTGCAGCATAATGTCCAGCCATTCTGTGGGCGGTGGAGGAGGCTACATTCTTTTTCCTGACTGCTTTGATGTAAAAACCACATAAGAAGGGCGGATAACAGCACAGAGCCCCCATATCCCTGCTGCATGGGGCTGCAGGCTGTTGGTGTCTGTCTGTGTGGCAGACAGCAGTTTCCTTTCCCAAATGGGAGGAGGTGATGCAGGCTATAGCTGGAAGATAGGTGCAGCATCTCAGAAACAAAATGCTCTTCGTTTATCATAGAATCATTAAGGTTGGAGAAGACCCACCCCCACCATGCCCACTAACCATATCCCTTAGTGCCACATCCACACAGTTTTTGAACGCCTTCAGGGTTGGTGACTGCACCACCTCCCTGGGTGGCCTGTGCCACTACCTCACCACTCTTTTGAATAAGAAATTTTTCCTAATATCCAACTTGAACCTCCCATGGCACAATGCAGAAGCCCAGGTAGGCGTTCAGGCTGCTCCTCATCTGTCCATGATAGCAGGAACTGTGGTGGGGGTAAACCACAAATAAGTGAGTTCAGCGTGCCATGGATGAGTTTCTAACACATTCCAAAATCTGAGCAAGAACATGTTTTTCTTTTCTGTGTGTTCTTTCGTGAATTTAATTACTTTATTGTTCAGTTTCATAGCATACCCTCCTGGCTCTAATGTAAAGGCAGAAGGTAAAGAGATCTGCTTGCTGCGTCTGCACCACTCGAGAGCTCTGAGATCCCACTCTCGTCTCATTCTCCAGCTCTGATTTCATCCCTGGGATCTTTTGAAAAAACAAAGTAATTTTCATAGCCAATCTTGGACTTGTTGTTTCTTTCTTTTCTGTCCATTCTTTCTCTTCTTTTCCAACTGTATCAGCAGTGAAAGGCTTTGGTTTTGAGGCTCAGAAACTAGCTTTCACCACAAAGGTTCAACAAAAAACCATCTTCATTCTGGTCAAGTTTGATTTCTCCATTCTCTGCAGATCCATATTGGGTTGTGTCTGTGCGCAAGATTCTTCACCCATCTCATATTGCTGTAGGCTGTGATTGTCTTGTGGTAGTAGCATAAACAAGCTCTTTTCCACATGTAGTTGATGCTACATGAAAATCCTTTGCCAGTGTAATGTGTTTTGTTAGGAGAACCTGCATAAGCTGCAATAGCAGATATAACTCTGAGCTGGTATAAATTGAATATACTCTAGCTAAATGACACGTTTATAGCACTGAGCTGACCTCTTCTCCACAGCTGATTTTTTTCATGTGTGGCATAGTTTAATTTAATATGTAGACAAAAGTGGGGTTCACCTGCTGGCACTTTCTCCTCTTTCCTGGGAAGATTATTCTACCATCAGACTGTTCTGGTTTAAAAGCCGTCATGGCCTGCTTCCCTTCATCACTCTGTTACTCTTTTTATCATTCTCTATATCAGCTCCCTTAGACCTCCCAGCAGAATCTCTCTTAAGTCCTATTAGCTGTATTTTATTTTGTCAGATAATTGCATCCGTCAGCCTGGATTAACCATTCTTTAATTGTAGCCATCATGAAAATACACCTTTTCAGCCTCCTCCTGGGGCTGGGGGCTGCTCACCTGTGCTGAATACCCTCCTCAAGGAGCAAGGCAGCCCCAGGAGGAGGTTTGAAAAGCGGCACTCCCTGTCCTTCCCTGCAGATAACACCTGTCGCTTTGAAGATGAGAAGATCTGCGGCTTCGTGCAAGACAAGATGGACAACTTTGACTGGACACGGCAGAACGCCCTGACCCAGAACCCCAAGCGTACTGTCAACACGGGGCCGCCCACAGACATCAGCGGTACGCCAGAGGGTAGGCACACTTCTGGTTTTCTTCTGGCTCAGTTCTGGAGGCGAGATGCAAGCCACGAGGCATCAGGGTCCTGCAGCTGTGGGAGATGGCGGAGCACTGATCTGCTTTCCGCACACACGTTTCTCCTCCGCACAGGGTGCAGGGAGCAGGCAGTTAATTTGCATGTTACTGATTGGCATTAAACACACAATTAAAACACCCACGACTTTGTTTAAGGGAATAGTGTGAGCATTAGTTCTTGTTACCAGCTAATTGCCTGCTGCCTAATGTCCTTGTCCCATTTGATGCTTGTTTTGAAGTCAGAAAAAGGATAAACAAGTAAGAGAACATCTCCAACACCCGGAAATGTCCCTGCTGGGTTTAACCAGCTGCTTCCTCAAAGAAGATCTCTGTGGGGCAATTCTCTTCCATACCAAGCAGCAGCAGGAGGGATGAGGCTGGGGAAGTGCCACTGGGGGCCCCAAGCCAGACTGGAGGAGGCTGTTGTTGTGTATTTCTCCTCCTAGCTGTGCATGGGGCAGCCACACCAGATTTAGCTGGATATTAAATTAATATGCAAGCACAACTCTGAACTCAGAAAAAATGTAAAAAAAAAAAAAGGGAAATACCTGAAGTCCAGCTAAGGGAGTGGCTTTTCCCATTATTGTTGAGTACACCAGCCAGACCTAGCACTAAAAACAGTGTCAACAAATAGTTAATCTGTTCCTCCTTGGGTTGTTAGCAACTACTTTGGCATTGTTCTCTTTAGATCAAAACAACACTGCTTAGGCCAGATACACTGAATCCTTTCTGCAATCCTCTTTCTGCACGTTTCTGGATGGGATCCAATGGGATGAGAAGAGCAAGGCCATGTCTCATGCAGGAGGAGGAGTCTCCCAGCCCCAAGCATCCCATTACTTGCAGGGCGAAAGATGCAATGGCTTTCCCTACCTTTTTCTCTCCTTGTGTAGGTTATTACATGTTCATCGAGGCCTCTCGGCCCCGGGTGACAGGAGACAAAGCCCGGCTGATCAGCCCGCTATACAACATCACGGCCAAGTACTACTGTGTCTCCTTCTACTACCACATGTACGGCAAGCACATTGGTGAGTACTGTCTGGGGATGGATACCCCTGGCCTAGTGAGGGGTGTAGGGGAAGACCTCCAGCATCAGCTCCACCAGCTATGGCTGCAGCCAGCAATCTGAGTGGCTGAGAGTCTCACTCAGTACTCAGAGTGCCAGGATGGTCCTCAGAGAGCTGTCCTTTGCCTGCACCCAGCATGTTGTGAGGCTGTCCTTGGAACAGTATCTTGAAGCCGGCCATCACTCCTTGCCATGTTTCCTCTAGAACAGGGCTCCTTACCCTCCACAAGAAAAAACACCACAGCTATGTTCATGTGTTTCTCCTTGTTGAGAACACAGCCACCTTGCTCTAGGTAGTGTGACATCGGAGGGGAGATGGAGGTACTTTGTGGGACTCTGTGGTGGGTGCAGCTACTTTGGAATGTTCCAGATGTGTGTGCCAGGGCAGAGCTGTGACAAGGGGCTCTCAGCTCTGCCTGACTCCCTCCTCTCCAGCCATACTCATACTGGTACAGCGAGTGCCATAGCAGCACCCAGCACACTAATGAGTTTCCATATCCAGTCAAGGAGCAATTGCTAATTCGTCACCTCTTGATTATAATTTCATTAATTTGAATAATAGATGCACTCTTTCCACAGCACGCTAGGTTATTAATCACCTGCTGGACTGGAGCCTGACTGAAAAAGCAGGGCCCAGGCAGGAATGTGTCCACCCTTCAATAAACGGGGTTAATTAACAGCTCTCTGCCTCAGCACCATTGATGTCATTGGAAGGAAACATGCTCCTGAGTCCAGCCACCACATCTCTGTGCACACGTGGCACAGCAGAGAGGTTAAGCTGCAAAATCTGAGACCTTTTCTCAGTGGGGGCTAGGCTGAAAGCCTGACCCTATGGATGCTGGTTGGAGTAGTTGGGCAGTGGTTCACAGAGCAGGTCTCCTTCTCTGTCTTTGCTGTGAGGACTCACGTTTGCTTTCTGCACTAAGTCCAGCTGGGTCAGAGGTGTTTCCACACACCTGTATCTCTCCTGCAGATGAGCTGCTCCCTGCTGTCTCCACACTGGCAGTGGTAGAAAACTGTTGGTACTGGTTGACACCAGGTTTTCCCAGGCTTGCTTAGCTGACAGAGTCCAGCTGTTAATGCTGGATGGCAAATCCCCTTCTTCTCAGCCATTTTCCATCGTGGTCAGTTGGCTTTCTTGACTAATGCCCACATGTCTTCTCCTGGCATTTTTGAAAGGGATTAGATCTTTCGTGATTGCAATCAAGGGTGGCACAGACCAGCAGGGAAACATGGGAGACTGCCAGGGAAAGAAGATGTGAAGGGAGGAGCACAAAGCAATCTCCTTTTTCTTTGTCTCCTTTAAGAATGCAGTTGTGCCCTATTTCCAGGTTCATTTCACTGGGAAAGTAAAAGCCCCTTAGCTTTTGCTCTGTATTGGAAGACAGCTGTTTGACAGCACTCCTGTGGTTTCTCAAGAGGTGGTGTGGATGGGATGTGCTGGGAAATCAATTCATTACAGATTTTTGGCTTTTAGTATTTTGACTCTTTATTCATTTCCTTCACCCACGAATTACCCTGAGCAAAAGATACAGTTAAGCCAAAGACCTAGGAAAGCCACTGAGTGTCGTTTTATATTCATCAGCATCAGGTGCCTTTTATAACAATTGATTGTTCCCTTATACTCAATGCCATCGTTCCGACCTGCTCCCCATTTCCCCCTTGTTGCATAAAGGGGCTGTTAAATTTTTGTGAGGTAAATAGGCTGTTTAACACCATGAGATGATTTTCCAGAATGGCTAAGGCTGAGCTGAGAGTGAATAAATTATTTAAAAATTAGACTGAATAGATAGAGTCAGAGAAAGAGAGAAAAAGAAATGAGAAGTTCTTTTCTCTTGGGCTTTGAAGATGTGGATTGGTCTAGGAAACCCACAATATATCCATTTGCAATTTGAAATTCAGTCCCTCGTATCTGCTCTCTGCTCTGTAGTTTCCTTCAGGGTCAGTCATGACCCTGTAATTATTTTGGATTCTTTTTGATATTTTGGGGCAGTCTTGATGTCCATGCTGGCTGAAGGCCCCTGAGAGTCTTATGTGAAAATGGCAGACTGCCTGATGGCAAAGCAAGCTTCTTCAGCTTGTGGCCATGTTTCTTTTTAGTCCCCACTTGAGCAAGAGGGGAATTCCCCTCAAATACAGGCCTCCTTGCTAGGACTCCTCCTGCCAAATGAAGAGACAGACCCTGGCCTCCTACCTGTATCACATCTGTGACAATATGAAAATAAAGATGAGTGTTTACCAGCCTAGGCCATGTCCATGTCAGTTCCCATATTGCCACCTGTATCCAGAGCATATGGACACAGCTCTTACCCCTGGCTCACCTATTGTCAGCCTGGTCCTACCAAGCCAGATGCACTACTGAGTCAGCTGTAGCATATCAGATGTCTCCTGTTGGTGAGCAGTGCCAGTAAGAGGATACCTCTTAGTTTCTCCTAGAAGCTCCAACTCCATCGTGAAGCCAACAGAAGCTCTGTCACTATGAAAGGAAGCCATATAAAACCCCGACATTTATTTATTTTTTTAATAACCCTTTTATTACCTTTTCCCCTCTCTACAGAACTTGAAAGCTGGTTTACTCTCACAATTTGACTATAAAATATCCATAGCCATCCAGGCAAATCTTCCCTGGGAGAGTTCCCAGACACTACTCGTTTATAATAGATATGACGAAAGAGAGAAACTGAATACAAATGGAGCATTTGTAGCCATGGTATAAAATATTCAGCAACTAGCAGAGCAGGCTGATGTTGAATATCTCTCAGCTGATGAGAGAGCAGGGTGAAGGGGAGCTCCCTGGAGGCAATTCCCATTCTTCTGGAGTTATTTGGTCATCAGTTTTTCTTCTTTTACCCCCCTCTGGAGCAAGTGTTTATATTGTCCTACAATCCTGCCAACCCAAACAAAAAAATCAGGAGGAGGAGAAGGAAAGAAATACAGTTTCCAGCAGACATTCAAGAACTAGCGTGTCTTGTCTGTGGCAGACACAGATACATCAAAGCAGGAATTGCTCACTATATGTCCTCCTTCAGAAGAGGAGCTAGCCATGGCACACAGAGACCTGTTGTTGAGTGCAACTCCTTGTCAGGTTGGCCTGGTGAGTCTCAGCATTCACCAGGTCCCTGTTTCCACTGTCAGATTCCTCTTCCTCTCTTCCCAGAGATTTCCTGAGAAGGGGATGCTGTGAGGGACCAACTTGCTGGGAGTACGTATATGCAAGCAGTGACTCTGAATGTACCCAAACAGCTACTTTTTAGCCTCCTTCCAATATGCGATCACACCAGCAGACCGTTTTTTTGCTGTGTTTTTAATACAACTCATCACTGCATACAGGCTTACGACTTTATTCTACCTCAGAAAGGGGGATGGCAGAGAGCTCTCCTCACCCTAGGGTGTCTCCTAGGTTGGAAGTGTACAGCATCTTCCTGTAGGATGTCTGGCAGGTCCTAAGCAACAGGAGATGAGCCTGGTTGAAGATCCTATTCTGGGCTTGCAGTTTTATACTTCAAGCCTCCTTTCGGCTCTGGTAGTGTCGTGGTCTTACCTTGGCCAGTCCCTCTTCCAGAAGTCAAAGAACAGGCTTTTTTTCTGGTGTGTGTCCAGCATCTGTAAAAATCCTGGAGAATTGAAGGTGGTATTGTTCCAGCTTAGTGCTGACACGGACCTTATCTGATCACACCAGCTATGTCTGGCCTATCTATCAGGATGGGAGGCTTTCAATGAAATTATAAACTACTGTGAGGAACCATGCTTGGTACTGATTAAGAGGGATTTTAAATCTAAATCAGTAGAAACAGTGAGCCTTAATCATGCACATCACTTGCCAGAGCACCCAAGTCCAAGAAACCCTCAAGCTGTTATACAGAAGTAATTGGCTTATAAGCAGTCCACTTACTCTGGTAGTGTCACCACTGTCACCCTCTTCCTGATCAGGAAACGTAGACCAGAAAGGTCTGACATAACAAATTGCTGTTTTACTTCTTCAGCTCAAATTATGCAGCTGGTACAAAGGTGTGTCTGAGACATTGTGGTGGATGATGACAATAGGAGCCAATGTTTGCAGAGGTGCCATAGTTGCATCTTGTTTCTGACAAGTGACAGAAGTAAGAGCTATCAGGTCATGCTGATTGCCAGGTACCAGCTATGCCAATGTCAAAGTGATCTGAACCATGAAGAAGACCTTTTTGTAATATTCAACATCAGCACCCTCTTTCCCACTCAAACCTTGTGGATATATGTGTTCTGTTGGTTCAAGTACTACTGCATGCAGTTACACAGCTGCTGTCCTGGAGGTAGCTGCCTTGTGTTGGAGATACAACTTTTGCTTGATGTACAAATGCATAGTTCATTTAATCCATGCCATTGTGACCAGTGCAATAATTCTACACAACAGATTACGTCACTGAATTGATTGAGGGGAGGCTGATTTTCCTAATGAGTGTGATTCACTTCCCTCTAGGCTTTTGAAAACAAGTTGCTGTTAGAGCTAAGTTTGTAATGAAAAAATGCATTCCTTTTGTATGTGCGTGTATATATATATATATATATGTATCCTTTCTTTTTCCACTTATTCAGATGGGTTCTTGGCTTTACGCATTCACCCATCAATGGATGCGTATTCAACTAATGTTCTGTGCAGACATCAAGCAGCTTGCTGTGGGCTATGGTATGGGGCCTTGGATAAACTGTTGTTTCTTCTAATAGTATCTGCTTGGTTCTCCTGGAAGTTAGTCAAATACCATGATCATGAGCAAGGATTATAAATACCTGGCAAGATAACTATATATTTGTAAAGTGTCATTCAAACTCTGTAAGTTCAATAGAGTGGCTCTGAACCAAAGGCTATGGAATGACTTCAATAGAAGTCATTGCTTTTCTGAAGACTCCAGTGAGCTTTGGATTCTAGCCAGATGGGACCAATACACTATCTAATCAAAGTTTCTGAATAACAAGAGGCAGAGAACTCCCTTCAGTTATTTTTCCTGAAACCCAGTAAATAATAGTTGTCTAAGGTTTGATTGGATGTTGATTCACAAATAGCACCAACAGCATGCTTGGCACAGCTTGCAGTTGTGGGACTGAATTGTCCTTAACCCAAAGAGCTTGGTTGAAGACTGCTGTAAAAGCTGAAGAAGACATGAAGAGGAAGAAAAAGGATTCACATATGGGTTGTTGGCTATATGTCCTTTCTGTTCCATGAATAATATGTCTTCATGTCGATGCAGGCATTCTGTTATTATCTTCAGTCCTGAAACACTGATCCTTACCTTTTCTTGCTCCTACATAATAGCGTGCCACTCAATCAAGTTCCTACTGCAGATAGATAGCTACTGAAATGTTGCCTTCTTCAAAAATCCTCTTCTGCTGTTTTACAATTTGTGATCTGACCATGTTACTGCTGCAGAATTTGTTGGAAAGGATGGCAGGCACAGATTGCTGACACAGATGTCCTGAATGCCCATAGACAATTTTTACTTCTGCTCACCTAATTTGAGTCACTGTTATTTGTCCTGTGGGAAGCTACAACTACTACAACCCCCTTTCCTTCCTCCCAACTCTGAGCAAAGGATGTTTCCATTCAGACTTGGCTTATGGCACAGCCATGTGCAAAGTTGAATGTCAGTCAGGATGTACTGCAACCTGATCATCTCCTGGGATACTGGGTGCTGCATCAATTATTCAGTCCCTGAAGTCATTAGATACGAAACTTAACAGACAGTTAAGAGGAAACGCTTGAGCTCTAAGTGCCTATTTGGATTTTTCTTTACTGCTCGTGGGTCACTCTTCTGTTCTCTTCATGGAGCAGTTTCATAATTGTGCAAGTGGAGGTTAAAATTGGTGTACCTCCAGAGACCCTCCCCCAGGTGCTCTGACAGGATAGTTGTGGGGCAGGGGACACAACTATCTCGCACTACTTGGGCAAACATTCCAGCCTCTCTTTGAATTTCAGCAAGACGTGATTTTGCAACACGTATTGAAATGCTTCCCAGAAAACTCAAAAATCCCCAGTGTCAGTCATCACCATTGCTTCTAGGAGTGACTACCTCTCCCAAAGAGAGCCATCCCAGCACCTGAACCACTGGAGTTTGCACATCCTGGCTGGGAGTCTTACTGTCTCAGCCAGTCTCCTGGAAGTTTCTTGGAGTAAGCACAGTGAGCTAGGAAATGGTATGGAAGTCTCTAGTAACAATCCATCCCATCTCAAAACTGGGAACACAGCAAGCTCTAACAGCTTCCCTACTGTGCATGAAGAGGCCATCATCCTCCCCAGTTCCCAGGTCTGAAACATCCAGGTTGGATATTAGGAAAAACTTCCTATCCAAAAGAGTGGTGATGCAGTGGCACAGGCTGCCCGGGGATGCGGTGAGGGTCACTGTCCCTGGAGGTGTTCAAGAACTGTGTGGATGTGGCACTGAGGGACATGGTCAGTGGGCATGGTGGGGATGGGTTGGCAGTTGGACCAGATGATTTTAGAGGTCTTTTCCAATCTTAATTCACCTCTCCTTGGGTCAGGCGGAGGAGGAGGTCAGGGACCAGATTTTGAGCAGTGTCTTCAGTTTAACAGGAAGAATGCATGATCTCAGCTGCTCATTCCTGCTGTCTTGCCTGCATTGGCATCGCACTAAAACAGCCCATCTGCTCCAAGCCCTGCAGCTGTGCAGCTGCCCTGTGCTTGGCTCCTGGGGCTGGGTGAAGATGAGGAAATAGGCTGTTAATAGGGATAGAGACAGCGTAAGTACATCTGCTTCTGCAGGGCTTTTGTCAGCCTCCTCCTGACACCACTTCTATCCAGGGGGCTCTGCAAGTCTGCTTCCCCTCTGACCGAGGTCTTTGCAAAGACTGCCCTCAGAAGAGATGCAGGCAAGCTCACCCTGCCTGCCTGTTGTGCTCTTTTAAACCTGGCAGTATGTGTGAAGCAGACCTCTGTTTCCACTCATCTGAGAGCAGAGCACAGTGCGTGCTCTCAGTCTGAGAACAGAGAACAAGAACTGCTCAAAGGACCCAGCTGTCTCTGGTGGCAAAGATGAAAGGGTCAGCTATCAAAGCTGGGAGAAGATAGAATGTTTGCCTCGAGGCATTCGGGCATGTCACAAAACAGAGGGTGAACGAGGATCACGCAGACCTCATAGTAACTGTGCTTCACTCTGCTCCTTGAATCTGCAGAATTGGTGGGAACAGTTACTTCCACATGATCTTCTTCTTGCTCTGCTCCTTGCATTCCCATTCTCCACTGCGTCCAGCTGAGTGTCGAACTGAAACAGTGGTAGGCACCGTCCTGTGCTCCTCTGTCTATGGAGGGCAGGAGTTCTCCAGGAGAACCCAGTGGCTGAGTGTCTGGATTGAAGGCAACGGGGGTCTTGGTGTAGTGGCAACCTTGGCAGAGGGAGGACGCTCTGGGCCTGATCCCATGGATGCTGTAGCCAAACTGTCCTGTGGGGAAGGATATAGCCTGTCCACATTGTCCCCTGCAAAACATTTAAGTACTGGAAAGAGGTGTGATTAAGCAAGCTGGCATAATGATTCAGATGTGGAGTTGGCGAAAAGCCTGAGGACTCCTGCTTCTTGTCTTTTTAAATGCCAGGCTGTTCTCTCCCTCTGCTCTGTTCTGGCTGCATATCTGATGGGCCTTTGTTTTTCTGAGATGGCATTAATTTAACGTTATGGAATGTGGGTGGGTTTTTTTGTTTGTTTTTGAATTTCTTAAACCATATCCTGCTGTCCACAGGCAGGAAAGCCTGTCATTGGTCAGAGAGAACCTCTGAGGGAATTTTCCCTAAAAAGAGGTGGCAGGATTTTACTTTGTACACGCAGCATCAAAAATGGATATCTTGTATCGTTTATCTCTGTATGCCAACACTTTCTCTAATTAGATCACGGATCAAATGAGCAAAGGAGCTCAAGCATAGCTCCACTGCAAGTCTGCTCCTACCGTATCACCATCTGCTCTCCATGTACACAGACAGGTGGGGATGTCCTAGAGAGAAGGAGCTGTAGCTGTAGTCTGCCTGCTTCCCTCCCGTTAGCACTTCCATTCCTCATCACTTAAGTAAGGCATGATGGTGCCATTGCATTTATCCCAGTGCCCACATGACCCAGGTCTCCCCCAGGCATGTCACCCCAGGTTGCCAGCCATCTGTCCACCTTGCCTCTTCACAGTTTTCTCCCTGCTGGCCCATTCCTTCCATCCCAACACTCATATACATGCCAGGCAGGTCACATAGTGATGGATCATAGATTGGTCTGTGCAATTGGCTTTGTTGTGTCAGGGGATATATGCTTCAAACCCATCCTCATCTGATGGTGGTTTGAAAGGTCAGGGGTGAAAATGCATTTTTTTCTAATTTTTTAAATCCCTAGTAAAATGCAAGATAATTCCATGCAGCAAGATTTAAATGATTTTCACAGGTTTGCTACAGGGGAAACATTGCCAAGCAAAACTTACCACATTGCTGTTTATTCTCAGAAAGTCCCGGCCGCAGTAGGGAACTAGAGACTTTGATTCCCCCGATCCCTTTTATCAGTCTCTGCAGCATAGCACAGCTGAAAGAGAATCCCATAGCAATTAGCAGGCCTGTGACATGGCGCTGAACATGCTTAATGTCTCTCTGAAGCCAAAGGGAATGCCTTACAAGTAGAGCTGGAATAGCTGTGCTTTCCAAACTCTGACCAAGACTCTGTTTCCTCGGTATTAATGAGCTTTCTGAACTCTCCCGCTTTGATTTTGCTGAAGCAGTGGAAGGGGTCTGGGTAGTGAACCTGTGAGTAATCACAGAGGACCCTGCACACCAAGCTGGGATCAGTTAAAGACACATTGAGGCAAAGTTTCTGTGCAGCCAGGAGTGTAAAGCAGCCAAAGGGCTTTAATTGCCTTATTCCACATATATTAATGTATGAAGCATCATTAGGTACTGTGGAAGAATAAATATACCCTATCATGGCACAAAGACAAGACATTCTTGAAAATTATGACTCAGTAAGAAGCTGATATTATTTCTCTGTCTCAATCAGTGCCACAATTGTTTTTCTGCTCTCTGCTTCCCAGCTCTCAGAGCAGTAACTTTTCCCCACAGCACTGTAACTGAGAACACCAGCCTGATACTGACTGCTCTTCATTAGCATCCATTTAAATGAGAGAGGGAGAAGGAGAGACGGGTATTTGTTCCGGGGATTATGAGCAGTAATAGATTCTTTCTGGGGACTTTCATTCGCTTCTGGGATTTGCCTGCACTAAGCTTTGGGCTTGTAGTTTGTGATCAGTGGTGTTACACTAAACTGCACAAGGAAGTGCTCAAAGTCCCTGTAAGAAAGATAAGAGCTCTTTTCTCCTTGGCCTGGCTTTAGCCCTGACATTAGGTCTGCAAATGACTGTCAGGCTATATAAGGTCTGAGTTGTCTCTGCCTTGGGCATTTCCTGCCACAAATCAGTTTCTTCTCATCTCGATTTATCTTGCTTACAGCTGTAATGCCCTGAGGACTCTCTGCTCTGGATTCCCCTCTCTGGCTGGCCTCAGCTGGGTGCCAAACCCAAACCGTTGCACCAGCCAGAGCTCCATAGGTAGCTGATCCCCTGGGATAGCCCCATCCCACAGCAGGAACACTGCAGGTAGGCAGCGGGGAGCCATGGTGGGATCAGCCTGAGGCTGCAGCCACCCCAACTCCCAGCTGTGAATCCTGGCAGCCTTTCCAATGCAGCCGACAGAGCTCTGCCATGCCTGGCACGGCATTCTGTCTCCTGGTGCTCAGCATTGTCCTCCCTTCACTTTCTGGCTGTTCTCTTCCTGGCTTCCACCCAGAATGAGCTGTGTGCCCACCCCTGCACACAGTAGCTTGTCCCCATCCCACTTTCACCTTCCCAGCTGCCCTGCAGAGAGCCCTTGAAGTGTGCTTTGCCATCCCACATGGACTGTGCCCATGGTGTTGCCCTTGCAGATCCTGCTTCCCTCCCAGTGCTGCCTCTGCTGGTTCCTCTGGATCCACGCTGCTTTTCAGCATGACAGTGAAATCTCCATCCCACAGAAAATGAGAGGAGACCTTTTCTTCTCGTGAGAAGGTAACATTTAAAGGCATCCCTTGGGCTACTCTATCTGGCAGCCCAGCTGGTGCTCTTTTGTGTGAGTGCCACTCTTGAAATGCCAGCTTTGGTCTTAAAGGCAGTCAGCAGAAGGCAGGGCTTGCTCCCACTGTAATTGATTCCTCACTGGCCTTTATTCTCTCTTTTGTTTGGGAAGAAGGAATAATACAGATTGCAAGAGAAATGTGAATATCGTCTTGTTTGGGGAGAGGTAACAATAGGATTGTCAGTGTCCTGGAATTTTTCTTGTGTTTGTCTGTCTCTGGTCAGCTGGAGAGATTCAGCAGCAGATATGTGGCCTGCCTTTGTGTGTACCTCGCCACCACGTGCCATTAGGAAATGCCAAACACATCTGATGGAGGAGATGGGGAAAGAGCAATGACTAAACAAATAGGTAACAAAACTGCCAGCTGGCTTCGGACTCTGATACAGGAAACTGGGCGTGATAGTAGTACAAAGCCAGATGGAGCTGAAGCTTCATCCATATTTAGTTTGAAGAGCTGACGTCTTTGCCATGCCTCTCAGAAGCACATTCTCAATGATGATGTTCCTAGAGAAGGGGGGTTTTGTGGTCCTTTCCCAGCCTTGGAGAGGCTTTGTAACTTAGCTTAGACTGCATGTAGGCTGTGAGGAGCAGATCTGACCCTCCTTTGCAACTCTGATTTGTAAGACAGTCGTGGACACATTGCTTGGCTTGGTTTTGACCCTCAGTTTTCCAGGTGTAGACAGGTATGGTGAAACATGGCATGTTGTGAGCAGACAAGGAAGCTTCCTTTCCAATTTCAAACTGCTTGAAGAACACCTGCTTGTGTTCAGTATTGTTCTGCTGGAGAATTTGGGGGCCAAAACGTTGAATGCTTCAAGGACAGCAGGCTGTCAGCGAGGACATGCTTAGGCTTAGTTTGGGTTCAGGCCAGGTATTCACAGCCAGTGCTTTGGGGACACTAATTTGCATTCCAGATGCTTTTATGAGTACCTTTCTATCTCTCCTTCTCTTTTATCCTGCGGCACAGCAGAGTTCATTTGCTGCTTGATTTGTCTCAATGCCGGCTGCTCAGCCAGGCTCTGGTGTAGTGGATCCTAGCTGCCATCCCTGAATGAGGCTGGAATGGACAGCAGTTGACTTTAATCCTTGCTTGCTGGCAGCTCCATATCAGTTCTTCATTTAGTCTCAGTCCCTCAACTCGCCAGATCTGACTGCTGTAATTAGCTGCTCTGAACACGCTCATGTTGACATTGATCTATGGGGTTATGTAGATCCTGTGTGGGCTGTCAGTTTGGCTAAGGGCTCCAGTGGGGATGAGGTATCCTTCCTAGTTAGGCTTCCCTCATAAGTTGCTTCTGAGGGTAGAGAGGGCACCAAGAAGCCAGAGGCTAAAGCTGTTTTTGCCAGAGGCTCCCATGGTGACCTGTGTTGCCAGGAGGGAGATCCCACTTGCTTACTTCTGCCTGAGGTTGTGCAGCGACAGCTGATCAAAAGAGGAACGAAGCCATGTTATTCCTCATTTGAAGTGGGAAACTCAGAACCACTGGGGAAGTAGTTTGATATATTCGATATCCTAATATTTCCAGACAGAAGGATGTTTTCCCATCCTTCCCTTATTCATCTTTGAGTCACAGGAATTTGAAGGGAGGTATTAGCTCTGCAGGCTGGCCAGAATGCATCCCAGGTGGTGGGATGTTCCCCTCCCTTCCTGCTGTCCTGCCCTCTCCCTGTTTGGTCATCTGTTTATCTCAGCCAGCCTTAATGCTAGTGCTTCTGAATATAATGAATATTTCCAGTCAATAACCATGCCCATCTTTTTTCAGTTCACTTAATTATACACTTACTTCATTCTTTTAACCTTTTCTTGTAAGTCAGCCACTCAGAATCTGAACATTTCTTCATCTTTATTATGCATCTCTGAACTCCTTGTGATGTATCTTGCTCTCTGTCAGCAAGGCACTCAGCAGGAGTACTTCCAGGTCCCTGTCCTTCACACAGTACCCCTAGGGCTGACATGCCAAGAAGGAAGGATTTCAGGATATTGTAAAGGGAGGAGGTTATCTAAGAAAGTCGCTCTCCCTATCCCTTTTCCTGAGCTTTCACTGCTCCCAGAAAGCCATACCCAGGAAAGAAGGCAGCATCCCAAGTGCAGATAAACTATGGACGTTTAAGTAAGAGTTGTTACTGCCTCTCTGCTCTCAGGGGTAATGTGTCTGTGTATCAGAAACACTGATGAGCAAAAGAGTGACTAGAGTCTTGATTGATTCTTTGGTTCATCAGCTGAATTGAAAAAAAGGAAGTGTTTCAGTTCAGCGCTGAACGAATGTTTAAAAATGTGTTTTTATTGAAACAAAAAAGGAAAAAAAAAAAGTCAATTGGGGAGGATTACTAAAAAGATACAGTAGGTAGACAGTTTCATTTGTGGGTAGAGGGGGGATGTGACACTTTTTGAAGTGAAAACTGGAAATGCTTTCAGATTTGTTGGCTTTGTTTTTGCTTTAGTGGCAGACAAAACCTTTTGGGAATTGTTTGATGGAAAGGGCTTAAAGCCAGTGCTGATTCAGAGTGTTTGTGTCCCTCTGAAAAGGTGGGGGCAGGCATGAGAGGCAGTGCTGCAGAGCACCAGCGAAGCACACTTGTATGCTTCAGGGCAAGTAAGTAACCAGGACAAGTGGCTTCTGAGGACACAGGTGATATTTCTGAGGACCAGGATCAGGAAAAACTGTAGACTAAATATGCTACATGGCAGTGGTGGAAGAGGAGAGGGGAACGTGTGTCCTAGGACTCTCAGTTCAAGTGGGATGTGGAGCAACTGGTGTGGATCCAACACACAGTCATCAGGACGGAACAGGAGCAGAAATGTTAGGGAAGAAATGTTGAGGGAGCTGGACTTGCTCCATCAGGCAAAGAGGAGGCTGCTATCAGCCCTTGACCACTAACTGTTTGGAAGGCAATTACGAAGGTCATGAACCCAAACTCTTTTCATAGAATCATAGAATGGCCTGGTTTGAAAAGGACCACAGTGATCATCTAGTTTCAACCCCCTGCCATTGGCAGCGTCGCCAACCACTAGACCAGGCTGCTCAGAACCACATCCAGCCTGGCCTTGGATGCCTCCAGGGATGGGGCATCCACAATCTCCTTGGGCAACCTGTTCCAGTGTCTCATCACCCTCTGTGTGAAAATCTTCCTCCTAATATCTAACCTAAATCTCCCCTGTCTTAGTTTAAAACCATTCCCCCTTGTCCTATCACCATCAATCCATGTAAACAGTCATTTCCCCTCCTGTTTATATGCTCCCTTCAAGTACTGGAAGGATCAGTAGTATTACACAATATAACAGGGAACAGCAGCCTCCAATGGCATCACTGAAGGTCTGTTCTGGACTTGGCCAGACAAAGCCATGCTGTCCTGATCTAGAATTGGAAACAGCTTCAGACAAGAGGTTGGACAGGACACCTGTTTAGGTTCCTTGCAACTAGCCTATCTGCCACCCACTTCTTGTGCAAGGCCATACAGCCATGCTACAGATTGCTGCTTCTTCTTCATTTCCTCTGTCTTCATCTGAGTATGTATCCTCCTTTGAAGAGCCCAGGTAGATGAAATACTGCAAGTGAGACATGTTTGTCAACTCAGGAGAAGGAGCTGTGCCAAGGGTCAGCCCAGCAGATTGGGTTTCCTGCATGCCCCATGTCACCAGCACCCAATTTCTCTCCTACAGGCTCCTTGAATCTGCTGGTTCGTGTGCGGAACAAGCGGGCCATTGACACCCAGGTGTGGTCACTCAGCGGGAACCGGGGGAACATGTGGCAGCAAGCACATGTGCCCATCAACCCGCCTGGGCCCTTCCAGGTAAGTCAGGGCCACAGCCGAGGAGCTGCATACCACCCACCCCATCCCATGTGCTGTGGGAGCTCTGCACCCCCATGGTCATGGAGGCAAGGCAAGAGCTTAGTGCAAGCACAGAGGTCACAAGTGACTTTGATTGCTGGATGCTTCTCAGAGCATGTTCTACAAGAGCCCACCCCCACTATCCCTCTAGTTTAGGACTGTAGGGTGGCTTGCAAATGTGAACTGGGCATGATGTATCTGCTTGATGAGTTATTTATGAGTACCGGGAAGGTGTGTGTGGCTTTGTTATCAGATGTTTTACTGCAGGTGCTTTTGCCCAACAGGCTACTTGGATGTTGTAGGGTTGTTTGTGAGATCTGGGGCTATGCAGGCTGGTACAACGTGATACTGTGGCAAAATGCCCAGCATGCTTTTGGGTACTATAAAATAATAAATAAGGATTTAGTTACTCTTGCGAGTGCTGTTCAATGTTGGTTTTGCTAGTGCAAAGTACTTAATAAAGCAGAACTCTGCATGCTCATTTATTACACTGCAGACAGTACACAGAGGTTGATTCTCTACTCTGTGGGGCTCAGTACTCCAAATCCTATGTGTGCTGGAAAAACAGGGAGAAGTCATTCACAGGGGAACCTGGTAAGAGCTGGTTTGCTCCTTGCATGGAAAGGAAGCAGGTCCTCCACAGCTTCACTCTGGGCTCTGCCCCGTGCTCTGATTGCAGATCATCTTCGAAGGTGTCCGGGGCACGAGCTATGAGGGAGACATTGCCATTGATGATGTCACTTTGAAAAAGGGGGACTGTCCAAGGAAGCCAATTGGACCGAATAAGGGTAAGAGTGTGAATGCCTGAGAGGAAAATGAGCCAACAGGAGTGCACATATGAATGTGTGTGCTAGGGATGTTCCCTAATTTCAGTGCACACTGATGTATTTGTGGGGCTCAACAAAACGGACTTTATCACCAGAAGTTAGGAGAGGGCCTATCAGACTTTTAACTTGTTCTTTATAGTCATGAGTCAGCAAAAGCTCAGGGGAACAACTGGATACCGTAGGGGCTGTGCTGCCAGACACCAGTATGCTGAAGACCACGTCAATGAGCTGGTTTGAGGGCGTCACCCCCAGGTAGCTGAAAGCATTCCAGAAGATGAGAACTTCATTCTCACTGAGGTTGAAGCCATAGCAAGGTGCATGAGCAGTATGGAGGTATTAAGTCTTTGGGTGGGAATGTGCCTTGTGCCTTAGTCCTGCCTGTGTCCTCGATAACCTGTCCAGGTGAGCAGGAGGAAAAAAAATGGTTAAGAAAGAGTTCCTGTCATAATTCCAATGGTTAAGGGGAAAACAAAACATCAAAATAGTCAAAATACCCTAAAATTTTTCAAATTTCCAATGTAGTTAAAGGTCCTCAGATGGTCAAACTTTAACCAAGCCACAAAGAAAACTTTTTCCATGGCTGAAGTTGAATTATCTGGGGCAGAAAGGAAGGTTGAATTGCAAAAGTAACCAAGGTTCAGCATTTTGAGCCTGGAAATGAAATAATCTGGGAAAAGCCTTGAAAATGTTCAGGGAGTAGAAATACCTTTCATTATATCTGGTATATGCTTCATGGTTTGGGGTGTGAGGAGAGACAGTGACACTGCTGTCCACTGACTTGTTTGATGAGATCTGCATCTTTCCCATCACTAATTCTCTCTCTCTCTCTCTTTCTGTCCTTGGCTGGCAGCGGTTGCTCTTCCAGGAAGTGGGGTTCCAGCCCAGCATGGCCCTTGTCTTTGTGGCCCATTGACTTTCTTCCTTTACATGCTGCTCAGATGATGGCAAGTGAGAGCTCCTGTCTTCGGACCGAGACATTCCTGCTCCTTTCCTACTCAGCCACCTCTGCTCCTCTTCCTCCCCTCCTCACTGGCACACCAAAGTGTCCATATGTTACCAAAGACTGACAGGCATGACCACGCAAAGGGATCTGGTTCAGAACTGGAGCACTCCTTGAGAAAGTCATAATGTCTAAGACAAAATTAAAAAATAAAGACAATGTTTTTTAAAAAGCACGTGCACAAGAGAGTGAGAGAGAGAGGAAGGAAGGAAGGAAACAGAAGCGCAGGAAAGAAGGAATTAAAGAAAAAAAAGAATGAAGAAATGTGAAGAGCAAATGAAGGAGGAAAAATCTACCCCTATATTTCCTTGGGAATGTCAGACAGGGCTTCCTCAGGGAAGTGGGAACTTGTTTTAAACAAACAAAGAAAAATATATTAAAGCACAAATTTCTACTAGAACAGTTACCTTCTTTACCACAGAGCCTGCAGCTTAGTGGACAATATTTCACAGCCTTCTCCTCAGCCCACCATGCTCTCCCACTGGCTGGGGCAGCCCTGCAGTGATGCAGCAGTTGCCCCACAGGCCAGTGGCCAGAGCACCCTGCCTTGTCCGCATGTGCTTCAGTGTCTCCATCCATCCACCCTCCAGGCTCTCATGTATTTAATTGCTCCCTGTGCAGTTTGCTTTGGCCCACGCTGCTGTCCTCTCCCCACCTTTTTGTGCTTCTCACCCACCAGCCTGAAGAAGATGGAACAGGAGTGGACCCATCCCTTGGATCCCGCTGAATGGTGGAGGAGTCCCAACTGGATCCAGCTGCAGTGCAGGCCCCCACATGCCTCTTTCTCTCTTTCAGCAATTCTTGCTGGGTGGAGAAACTATGAGAGCAGATCTGAGCTGCAGGCAGAAAGGTCTCTCAGTGGGTTGGGGTGTGAAGGGAAGGGGGGAGCAATTACACATTGGCTTCTCGCTATATTTGTTGGGATGAGAGCTGTCTCAGCCCTAAACCCAGCATTGCTTCTCTGTCTCTCTTGCATTATTTATTTATTCTAGTATTTAACTCCATTGTTTAACTTCCCTCACCTTGAGCTTTTTGAATGATGGAAAGAGTCAGGCATGTTAGCCTGATATTGCCACCTCACTTCTCAGGCCTTTAGCTGCAGAGAGGTGGAAATGTGGCACAGCACCACTGCTCAAGGGAGAAGTGGCTGAATTCTGTCAGTACGTGTAGCCTTGCAGACCTCAGGAGAAGGGTCTGCCTGCACCGGCCAAGCAGGAGTCACGATATCCTTGCTGCAAATGGAAGCAGCAATGGGCATGACTTACTTCCCAGCACAGGGCAGAGTTAGCCCCACGTTACAGTGCACTGGGGTTTACTTTCTCCACTAGCCTCCTAGCTGAGTGGGACTCCTCCCCTTAGGGACTCCCCATCTGAGCTCTTTATCTGGAGCACCACAGGTGTGCAATGAGCATGTAACATAATGAATATATCAGCTACTCTGAGACAACCGTGTTTGTCCAAAATCACCTGAATGTATTAGCTGTCTCTTGCCACTGCTCAGCTTCTGGAAACAGCTGGTGCTGCCTTCCCTCCAGTGATGGAGGGGGAAAGCTTTAACACCCAAGAGATCCAGTTTGAATTCCTGAACACCAGCTCTCTTTGCTCCTTGGTGGGAGTTCTGCATTAAAACTCCCAGCCAGCATCAGAGAGAGAAAAGACATCAGCTCTGAGGGATGAGGGGCCTCCTCCGTACAGACCCTTACAAGACAAGAGAAAGGGGATAAGCAGCTCTCCCTTGTTCCTATCGCTTTTCTCCACTTTCCAGAAAGAGCCCTATCAGTCTTCTGTCTCTGCAAGGTCTTCCTTCCTCCAGAGTGTGGACCTTGATCACACTGCCTATTTGACCAGGAGACCTGCAGCTGTCTCACTGGGCTAGGCAGTGCTGTGGGATGCTGTGGGAGCTTGGAGCAATTCTGCTTCTTGCCATTTTGACAGACAGTCAGTGTCCACAGCATCTTTGAACTGCACCCTCTCAGTCCAATGGTCCGCTCTTCTTTTTACCTATGTTTGTTGGAGGATAGCGGTCATCACCCTGATAAGAGTCTGCTTTCTTAGCAGAGAGGTGATGCTTTCCAGGAGCCCTTGGGTGCTATGTGGTGTCTCCCGACCTATCAGCAGTGTTATCTTGCTGACTCCAGGGGCCTTCTGCTGGGCAGAGTAGGAAATGGGAGCATTTTCCTATCAGGAAGAGATAGCCCAGGGCAGTCATCTCACCTTCTTCTGGGCTTTGAGGCAGGGATCCTCATGGCCTTGCTTTTCATGGGCTGCTCAGGTCCTTGGGAGGAGGTTTCACAGATGCATTTTGCTGATGCTCAGTGGGCAACAGGGCTGCTGAGGGGTTGGGGAGGTGAAGCCTGAAAGTTCAGGCCCACGGACAGAGCAACATCTATATGGTAAGTGTCCGTGCCCTGCTAGCAGCTCTGAGCCCACCAGGAGGAATGTAAGTGCCTCACAAGCCGACCCAGAGCTCAGGAAGTCCATCCGCAGCCATGGGCTCAGGGCAGAGCAAGCAGTCAGCAGTGAGGCCTTCTCCTCCTTGCTGTCAGGCATCCATGTGCCGCTTTGTTGGCCCTGCAACTCTGGTAAAAGTCTCAGGGAGCCCCTTCCAGCCTAGAGCTCTGCTCCTTTATCTCTGGCTTGAACACGGCTGGTGGTGAGTCTGGTGGAAAGCCCTTAACCCAAGTGCCTCAGCTCATCAGAAGCACCAAGGGTCTCATTCTCCTGACAGGTGTGCAAGGGGAGCATGGCAGAGGGAAGAGGCACTTCAGCAGTGGGGAGCTGTGCAGTGATGGAAGCTGCTGTTTGTGTGTGCGTGTATGTGTGCACGCAGTGGTGGACAAGAGGCTCTGTCCCCCTTCCCAAGAGCAGCAGTGTTTGGGGTTTGCTGCCCCATGCCTGTGCTTGAGGGGGCAGTTCTCCTTGAGGAGGCAATGCATCCCAGGTGAGATGTAAAGCCATGCTCCTCAGCCCTTGCAATTAAAGACTCCCTCACACTTTTCACAGTGTTCTGGCTATAAATTACCGTCCTTAAACTTAATTACAGACTGTCGTCTTAAATATCTGTTGCAGTCCCAACCTGGTACATTATGTTTCCCTTCTCAATGTTTTATGTTGCTCCGTGCTTATCGAGTAGCTGCTTTATTCCACTCCAGAAGTGGCTGCATTTCAGTGATGGTGGAGATTATTCTGTACATAGAATGAAAGTCCCTGCAGAAGAAAAGTGCAATATAAATTTAAGAGACTGCTTTTATTTACAAGGAGACCTCTGCTTGGTAGTTGTAGAAATACATTAGGAAGAATGCTGTGTGGGTGTTAGCCGATATATACTCAATTTCTTCTTTTTTTTTCGGGGTATAAAACAGAAAATATGTGAGTGTGCAGGCTCCTGGGTATAAGCTGTAGATATTAGAAGCAGTGACTGCTACTGTGTAGTTACAAGTGGGGCTTACAAAGAAACTTTCATTTGAAACCTCTTTTTGTAGTTGTTCATTGTATTCTGAAAAAAAATATATACATTTTTGTATTATAATTTTCCACGTTTGGGTGAAAGTCCCAATAATAGGACATCAACAGGACATTAATCCATAGCTTTTAACAACACAAATGTCAATTCCTACCCCGGCTCTGAACACCAGCTCCTGGCTGGTAACAGTAATAGCCTGTTTTCCTCCATGTAGATCAGCCGCTGGAAAACGACGGAGCTAATGTGTTTCATTTGATGTGAAGTTAAGTAATTTGGAATGCCTGAGCGCAGCTCTTCCCAGCCACGCAGGAGTGAAAAATGTTTCATCTCTGTGACAAATCACAGTGCAGCGCGCCAGCGGCTGGGGAGCTCCTGAGCTACGTGGCTGGGAGCAGTATGGGTCTGCCCTGCACAGCATGCCACAGGAGAGCAGCCCTAGCAGGAGCCCTGCTTCTGGAAGCAGTGCTGTTCTGGGAGAAGGTAGGGCAGCAATCAGGGGAAAAAGTGGTGGGGTTGGGGGAGGTCAAATGTTTAGGTGTTTCCTTCAAGGATAATTATGGATGTATGAATGAGCGTAGTAAACACCATACAAATTGTATTCTACTCTCTACTGCTGTTCAAAGCATGGAAATCTAATTTCTCTCTATACAAAGTCCTGTGGGTACACTGCTTCAGAACAGCATGAAAATGCATCAGCTCCAGAGACAACCAGGGTGCTCCCTCTGCAGCCTGCCCGTACCACTCCACACCAGGAGAACTACCTTCTGTTGGCATCTTTGTGCATTGCAGCTGGGCAGGGATGGTCACCAGGAGCAGGCGGCAGTGCTGCTGGGAGAAGCACTGCTTCGTCACACCATGACAGAGGCACCGGGCGTTATTAAAAGGGAGACCTGCAGGAAGAGTGTCCGAGCATGCAGACGAGGCAGGAGCACAACCCAGTACAGACTGCTGGGGAAGCCAGGAGCTGCCTCTGTTTGTGTTTTACTTTGGCTCCTCTGTTAACTGCTCGTCCCACTCGGCCTGGGAAGGCGTTTAATGCAGACAAAAGGCATTTGCAGAAAAACAAGTCCTGGAGAGCTCTGGAAATTGCATTTTAACAGGACCCAATTTACACTCCATGGTAATAACTGGCAGCTGGTGGTTTCCAGCCGGGAGCTGAATAGCCCCAGTACACTCAGCATCCCAATTGATAGCTGTGATAGATATGTGTTTTTCAGCAGTCAACCCTTTGGAGTAAGGCATGTGCCAGTTTGTTTGACAACCTGACACCACCTGGCACACTACAGGTAATTCTGGGCTCTTCTGATGGCTACTCATAGCCTAGTGTGGTCACATCAAATCAGGGACAGCCATTTGTATGCGGGAGGCCATGCACATCCCCAGGAGCACTGCAGAAAGGTGTGACCCTGGGCCGGGTGTAAGCTCTGCCACCAAGCGTCCTTCCTCCAATGGAGGCAGCTCTCTAGGGGGCCTGCAGCAGGTCAGCAGGGCTGACTGAGTCCCAGTAGGCACAAGGGCATATATCCCATTCATAACTGCCTCTGGCATGTCCTGGGGGGGTGGTGGAGTTCTCAAGTGCTGACGATGGAGCAGGAAGACAGGAGCACTTCAAGACGTGTGTTGGCTCCATCAGGGATTTCCCGTGGGTCACGTGGTGGCTTCCCCTGTGACACTAGAGGGCTCAAGACAAACTCCATGGGCAGCTGAGAGGATGGACAAGACAGCATGCTGGCATTGTTCTTGGAAGAAAAGGCTGCGCTCTGTGCTGCACTGCCCTTCATCTCACAGGTGGAAGGCAGTAGGCTCTGCCCTGCAGCTGCTTGGATGCTGGGTGATGGAGAATAATAAAAAGCCATTAGACCTATAAACCATTTGCTTGTATGAAAGGAGGCAGTTTTATGCTTCCAGTAAGTCTTGTCCTAAAGGGCGATTTAGCTATGAACGCTTGGCTTACAGTGAGATATTTTACCCCCAGGGTAGACTCAGCACAGCAGAACACAGCTGGACAGCCCTCACTCGATGCCAATAACCATGTCAGAGCTGGTTCCCAGACCTCATTGCTGGCTGTGTTTGAGGCTATAATGGCCAACCCTGGACTGAAGCACTAAGCCAACTGACGGGTAACTGGCTGCACTGCCACCCTGTGTGTGTATTTCTATGTTCCTCTTGCATACTTGCCAGCCCTGCAGGAAGATACAGGGCCTGCTGCTGCTGTAGCCAACAGACGTCTCCCTCAGCTGAAGGGGCTGGGCTCTGGTCCTGCCATTTTGGCAGCAGGGAAGCTTTCAGCTGCATAAAACCCAGATGTTATACTGAGATGGTCAAAACTTGCATAACTATAGTATCAGATAATCTGTTTAGGCAGGCCATGGATAAGAGCTGAAATATGCCAGGCATTGGCAGGGAAAGTGAGCAGCAACTGCGCTGCCCTCAGCATTACAGCTGCTCTGGGCGGTGATTGAGCCCAAACCAGCTCGAAGGGAATGCTGCCACACTTCCCTGTTTGGTTCATATCTTGTCTCACCGGGTGTTGATCTCAGGAACTGGTCACTAGTGTCAATAAACACAGAACAACCAGCAGAAGATGTAGTGGCATGGTCAACTCAGACAGCTCTTAACTTGTGGTGAGAGGAGAACATCAATACCTTGCTGTCTTTGAAATGCCATCAGCACTGACCAGGGCAGTACGTTAGGCTCTTTGTAGAGGTGGCAGTATGCACCTCCTAGAGGCTGAGCAGCCAGGGAGCCCTGAGCACTGGGAAAAGGGGAGTGAAGGAACTTTCCTGTGAATTTATTTGATTGTTTCCTAAGGGACCCTGGTTTGTAACATCCTGGGATGAGAAGACACGCTCTGAATTTGCTGGAGGTGACCTATTGCTCTTCTCAAACCTTGCTATTTGTTCTCTGTTCCTCAAGCCTAGCTTTCCAGTGCATTGATGTAACCGGTGGCATCAACTCTGGGTAAAGTCACCTGGCGTCAGTGCTTTCAAACAGATGATCTTGGCCTGTTTTCGCAGCTCTTGGGACTATGTGGATTTACCGTAGTGCTCCAGAGGGCTCTACAACATGCGTTCATCTCTCGGAATAATCCCAAAATGCTGGAGATGCTACAGACAAATGGCTCTCCTTTGTGTTTTTGGCCATAGCCCTTGCCTAACATCATGGAGACAGTCTCCAATGTCTATGTGGGGAGGAAAAACTAGTACGAGGATGGTTTCACTTGAGTCTTTTTTCACAGCCAAAACCATCCTGCCTGTATTGCATTGTGCCTAGTAGAGGAAAGGAGCTGTCACTCAGTATGCGACTGTCTCATAGGGCAGCAACTGTGGCATCTCCTGCCTTTGGCCAGAGGTGAGCATCAGGTGGTCTGTTCCACACTCTTCCTAACTCCATCACCCTGCCCCATATTCATCCTCATTGGGCATTTCATTCTCAGCCTGGAGAGATCAGCAGTAGATCATGCCTGAATCCCATGGAAGGGGATCACACAAAATCCCTCTCTCGGCTTGCAAGGGGCAGGGAGAATCAGCTCAGGCGCAATGGTGAGCCACTTCAGTGGGATCCAGCACCAGCGGGACGTCGCCAGCCTCATGCTTCCGGGTTGCCAAGGCCAGTAGACAGTACACGTTGACCTGATGGAAGCACTCAGAAACATTCGGAGCTACAGGGATACTGTGAAGGGCAGGGGAGTTCTCTGATGTCTCCTGTTTCCTTTTGCATTGGTATCCTGGGTGGGGACCCTTGGGCAAAGCCCACCCACCTCCGTCATCACCACCATATCTTGTCACGTCCTGCTCCACATCTCATAGGGTGCCATCACGGTCGTCGGGTGGAGCTGGGACCCTCTCACCCAGTCATCCATGATGTTAAAAGCACAAAACACCAAGGGACTGAACTGAACCTTTTGAACAGGGTGAGATGTTTTATAAGCATTGCTTCATCCACCCCCTAACCCTTATGCATCTGACATGTAACGTATAGACTCTCAACATGGATTGTTTCATACAAATAAAGCTGCAATACTCAAGTGGGTGAGCCTGTGTGTCCCTCTGTGTTGGGTTGGGTTGACAACTAGGATGCAGCTTGCAGTATGGGCTGGAGCATACGGAGGGAGAAGCTGCAATGGCAGCCTGACTCTGAGGGGCACACCAATGTGTGAACGCTGGAACTTCCCAAGTCTGGTTAAGTCACTGGGGAAGGCTGCTCATTCTTGCTCAAACCCCACCATGATTGGAGACAGCCTGGGAGAGACTCAGAGCAAGACAAAAGTGTCCTCCAAGTGTCCCGTTGCTTTGTACTTCATTCATTAGCTAACCACCTGTTCTATATGTCCTAACAATGGGGCTTTGCAGAAGCACTCCTGACTTTCAGTGTATTGTCTGGTATAAAATGATACACACTTCTTTAAAAGCAGGATTCCTGGCTCTCTCAAACAGGGAACCACCATTTAGAATTAGCTCCGATAACCCAGACTTCTTGCTATAACTTCTGTCCAGGCCTTTACACCACCCTGTCTGCAGCCATCCTCACAACCTCCATGCTAACTTACACTGTTGCAATTCTTCCTTGTGAAAGGAGGATGTGCTGCTGTTTAGAAGCTAGGCTGAGGTCCACGCTGCTCCTGCAAGGTGCTCTGCACTATTGATTGCAGAACTGCTACAGCCCAGCTCCTCCTGCATGTGCTGGAAACAATATCACCTCCAAAGGTAAGAACGATGCTAATTTTGTTAAAGTCTGCAATCACTGGGAATGCCTACTGCAAAAGGCCACAAGGGAATGAGTCTGTTTTGTTTTGGCTTGGGGATTCAGTGGTGAGCAATAAATAAAACCTGGAGACAGTGAGTGATGAAGATCAAGACAAGTATTGACTGCATGCTCAAGTGAGTACAGTCCTTCACGTGAAGCCTGCAGACACAGGTTGCACAGCCATTAAGAAGAGGATAGTAATGCAGACACACAAGGATGATTGGCTGCACTTTAGGCTGCCAGCTGGCTGAGAGTGGGAGCACTGGCTGTGCACTAGCTTGATTTTTGCACACAACTCACCGGCAGCCCCTGTGCCATGCAGGGCTCCCCAGGTGCCTGGTTCCCACTGTGCCAACACACAAATCCAGGCTCCCACCTGAAACTGCACTGCACTGGTAGTATCCCAGAGAGGAACAGAATATTTATTTGTGAGCCAAAACATAAAATGTAACAATCTGGATTTTAAACATTCTGACCCTGTTATTTTAAAAAAGACCAGAGGAAAAAAAAAATAAATGATGCTGACTGGAGAGAAAGATTTATGGCTTGCATAACAGGGTCGGGATTTATAAGCAGAACAAAGTGACCTAAAAAGCCGAGAAGATTTAGAGATCCAGGCTGTAGCTACAGCCCAGAATCGTGCCAGCTCTGTCAGTCCCAGAGCAGTCACTGCCTGGACAGCCCTGTCCATCAGATTGTGTGCAGGCGAAGGGAAGGCAAACTGGATTAGCACTGCCCACTGCTGTGCCTCCATGTGGCAGAGCTGGAACTCCCTTGCTGAGGGGAGACAATGGAGATTAATTAGCTAATGACTGTTCATCGCCTTGGGGAGAGCTGGGATAGCTCTGTGCCTGATATCTCACAGCAGAGGGAAGCATCAGAAAGTGTTCTGCATCTCCCAGGAGGAGGACTCCCAGCCCATGCCTGGTGGCTATGTTGCAGCCCCTGGCCAAGCTCCTGCCACGTGCCAGCCTTGGTGCCAGCTCATCTTCCTGATGTGCCAGGGCCAGATTTTGTCTTTCCAGGCTGCACTCAGCTTTGTCTGCTCTGGAAAGAGCTGGACTGCCAAGGGACCTCCACCTGTAGAGAGATTTAGCCATGGGTCTGACAGACGTCAAATCTGCTGTGAAAACGCCCAGGCTGTGCAGCGAGGTTAACCAGCCCTTTCACAGAATCCCAGAATAACAGGGTGGCTGAGGCTGACAGGGACATCTGGAGGCCAAGCAGAGACACCCAGAGAAGGGATCACGTCCAGGTGGCATTTGAAGGTCTCCAAGGAGGGAGAATCCACAATCTCTTTCCTCACTGAAGAGGTGACATCAGAGCACTGAAGAAGGCACTAAGACAGGGATCCCGGTTTCCTCTCCTGAGTTCCACGCCTCGTTTCCTGCTGTCTCATGGATTCAGCTGGAGAGTTGTCCTTCACATACTCTGAGTCTATGGCACTACAAATTCTTCTCCTCTGCTGTACTCCAAGGACACTGTGAGGAGAAGAAAATGGTGACATGAACCTGCATTGGGCATCTCTAGACCGCAAGTGGCAAAGACATTTCCTCCAGTGGAGAACCAAATACTGCCTTCTTCTTTTGGCAGTGAGAGCAGTGCCATCCACATTTCCTTCCACAAAGACAATCTCCCCCTGGTATTCCAGTACCCAGCCCAGCCCCATCCCTACCTCTCACTCCTGCTCTGCACCACTGCAGATGCCACCATCCCCCTCCCCAGCCCTAGCTCTTACTTGTGAGCAACTTGGCATTCATGCCTGGGTCTGCAAGAAAGCAGGGAGCCTGAAATCACTTGGTTCCATCTTCTGAGAAAACTGACAACACTGCCATCAGAAATGAAAAATTCCTAAAATAACATGCAACGTGGAGAAGTCACGTGCTTCTGATGCCCACCGCCTCTCCCTCCCAGCATTCCTGGCTGCGTGTGCCTGCCTCATCAGCCTTCCCTGTGTCTGTCTCCATGATTTATGGTCTTAATAACTGAGCCCGAATCCAGCTGCCCCCCCAGGGGCTCATAACCAGCCGCCACTCACACTCGTCGCTTGGTATATTTTGGTGCAGTCCAGAGCATATCCTCATAAGAACCCCATCGCTTGCTCCTCTGCTCAGGAGTAGACACTTTTCCTGGAGGAGCCCTCTGGACAGACCTCTGGGCAGCTTCCTTCACCTTTTGCTGGAAGTCACCATCAGACTTCTGAAGCAGCAGAGGGGGTCATACAGCATTTTATTGGACTCTGGGGCCAACTGGAGGAAATGAATGAAGGAGCAGTATCCTGAGGACATGGGTATGGAGGCTCTGGAGGTGTCAGTATAGGGTCTGGGAGCTCCATGCCTGCCCCATGAGGGTCTGCTCCCCACTGCAGAGCACCTGCAGCCCATTTATCTGCCAGATCTCTTTTTCTATTACACCTTGCTGTACAGGGCACTGGTAAAGCCCCTCAGATTCCCAGTGTCTGGCAAAGTAAGTGCCTCCTGTCCTGCTTGCACTCCAGAGCAAATAATTCATAAGCAGCTAAAAGGAGGTAAAAGACCCCAATTAGTCTCCAAAGAGTCTGCCTGCGGTTTTCAGAGCTGCTCCGAGGTCTCCCGGCTCCTTGGAGGTATGGCTAACCTCTTGGACTAATTGACAGCAAGGGAGAGGCACAAGCCAGTTTCCAACCTCTAATCCCCCGAAACACCACACTTTAGCCCTGCAACGGTAGCTCGGCAGCTGGTGCCCATCCTGCCCTCCTTTCTGCCGATTAATGACTCTCTAATTGCTCCTTAGCTCGCACTGAGACGGCGGGGAGGGTTGCCAGCCTTCACTGTCACGGGGGAGAGGGAGCAGTGTGGGGGCATCCCAGAGGATCAGAGCTAACGATCCAACCGACTCCCAGCATGTGCTTTGTGTGTAATTCCTGTTAGCAGGCAATGCCCCTGGGGCTGGCTGGGGAGAGAGCTCCACAAGGATGGGGGAGGAACAGAGGAATGGGAGTCAAGACAGAAGAGCTCTTGATTTGGAGCACGTCTTATTTGCACAAAAGCCGGGTGCCCACGGTTGAGCAGCAGAAACAGAAATACCCCAGCTACAGGAGGAGGGGAAAGAAAAGGGCAGGTAGGATGGGATGCTCCATTGAGGAGTACGCTCTGGCTGCAGCTGGGAGGCAGCCAGCCAGCTCGAAACAGTTAACAGCTCTCTTCAGCCACGGCACGGTGATGGATGAGCCCTACCCCGTGGAAATGTCACCGTCTGAGCAGAGCGTGAGCTCATTCCCCTCCGCCTCCCACCTCAGCCAGGGGGGCGAGCAGCCCCATAGCAGGCACTGCAGGGGAGGCCTGGCCTAGCCTCACACCTTTTGGTGACAACGTCCAGACACGAGCAGCAAACAGAGCCGTGAGCCCTCGGGGTGTGACCCTGCTACCCCAAAGCCTGTTGATTAATGTAAAAAGGGCTCCCCTCCCTTGCCAAGGAGAGGAGGAAATGTAAACGGATGAGGGATGGTCTGGTCAGGCCTTCAACCTTGTTATCTAATTTGAAAAATGGGCAAATGAGATAATTATGGTGAGGTATCGATTCATAGCAACATGCTCCATAAATACCATAGCAATAACTCTCTGCTCTGCCATGCACAACCCCAGCCCCTCCTCAGCTGCAGAAGGCAAGCATGGGCTCTTTGATTCAGCCTGCGTGTGTGCCTGACGGATGGAGCTAGTCAGAGATGGAGCTGAGTGTGCCCTCACGGTTTCTGCCTTTCTGTCTTCCCCATGTGGCAGTGGCCTTGGGACAGTGCAACAGGTACCCCCTCCATGCTCCTTGCAGCATCAAAGGCTTTTTCCTGCAGCTGAGGTAGCGTTTTCCCTCCCGACCAGTGACTGGGGAAATTGATGCTGCGGGAGGAGTACAGTCACAGCTCCATTCACACAGCTCAGTCACTTATCCTCGGTTTCACCATGTGTAAAGTGGGTGATCATTATAATCCCCTGCCTCCCAGGGGACATCAAGAGTCAATGAATAAGTCATAAAAAGAAGTGCTTTGAGATCCTTGCGTAGAAAATATTCTAGGGCTGTTATTGTTATTGGTAATGGCACATACTTATTCCACTTATTGGCACTTCAAGCTACATTAAAGTCATTCCCTAGATGCAGGAGACTTCACACAAAATATATGACCTTCTGTTCCAAAAACACAGACACCTGCCTGTTGTAGTGAAGCAAATGCTGCCACTTGGCTGTCTGCTTTCTCACAATCACTGCCTTGTGTGCCCATTTGCAGCAGCATCTCAGCTCCCTTCTTCCCCTCCAAAGGGTCCTACCCCCATTGCCATGGCAAAACCTGAAAGCCTTTCCCCTTTCCCCATCCTCCCAGCTTTATCCGCTGCATCCAGTGCTGTTACACCCCCTTTCTCCAGATGGTGTTTTCTCAGCTTTTGCCCTGAATGTGTGTCTTTCCTGCTTCCTCAATAGCTCCTCCAACATGTATGCCTATACCCTGGCCCCTACTCCTTTCTTTTGAGGAGAGTATGACAGTCTGAGATAGTTCATGACTCAGTTTCCCCACTCCCTTTGGTTCTGCTATCCCACTGGATGCAAGGGGGGATTCCTTTCCTGAGACAGTAAGTGGGAACATCCCTCAGGACATGTTATCACAGGCATAGCATTATCTTAGAGCTCCAACAGAAGACCATCATACAGATCATTAACTTCAAATAACTGCCAGAAGGAGGGGAAAGACGCAGGATATGGGAAGATAGTATGACTGGTGCCTAGAGGCAATCTAAGCTGCCTGGGGAATGCAACTGCATGCAGTTTATGCTTTGCTGCTCTGAAATTCTTTACAACATCATCAAACTGCTTCATAAAGACTACCAGATTTCCTACTCACAATCTCTTGACACCAAGAGATGCTTTCATTTTCCTATCCCACATGAACATGTAGGACGTTGGAATAGTTGTGGTCCCCGTCCCTTACATCCTCCTCAGCATCCAAGTCCAACCTTCATGGTCCCTGTGTTCCTCTCTCAAGAAGAAGTCTGCACTTTTCTGGATGGACAGCACAACTTCTCCCCATCGGGTTCTTTCAATCCCATCATCATCAGGAGAGCCAGGAATTGGACTCAGTGATCCTTATGGATCCCTTCAAACTCGGGATATTCTATCATTCTATCATTCATTCTCCCTAATAGCATTTCTGTGGACCATTCTCTGCTTTCTGTGCAGATCACCTTTTCCTCCTCTGGCTGTAGCAGGAATGCAAGGAACCAGTCTAGCTTCTGGACAACTGCTGCAACTATGGAGTCCACCTTGGGTGTCCAGCAGACCCCCTGCAAATAAAGGCTGCAAAGTGCTTCCACCAGAGAGGTAAACCATCAAAGACGAAAGGTTGGGAGCTGGTACCCTAAGCACATCCCTACAGAGGTGAGCACAGCAGATTCCAGATTATACACAAATGTCTCTTCAGGTTCTCCAGCCACTGGCTGATGTCTTCTATGTGAAGTGTTAAACCTCCAGACACTGACTAAAAACTATCCGCTGACAGAGAAAATATTTTGTTAGTTTACTCTAAGTTTATTAGATGTTAGACCTAATTAAAAGTTCCAGTGCGTGGTAAATGCTTCTTTAATTACAGTGAAACAAGAACATTAGAATTGTGGTTTTGTAGAGAAAGTACATCTAATTAGGCTGGTATATTTTAGGGTATTATTTCTATCCATTCGAAATACACTGCACTTCACATTGCTTATTCCAATCAGAGCTTTACAGAAATGTGTTCCAAACAAAAACAAAAAAGAAAAGAAAAAAACTTTTTTTTTAATTTCCTCCTCCACTTTTTTTTAATGTTTAATTTATTCTTAATGAAAGAAACTAGACTGAGAGTCCCCAGAGGATGCACTCTCTTGTTTGCGCACAGAACAGATAACCAGCACTGCGTGGATCAGTACTGGGATCTTTGTTAAGAGCAATTGGGGAGCTACAAAGCTGTTGTTCAGTTCTCCATCTTACCATGTACAATAGCAATACTGAAGTCATGTTTTTATGACACGGGCACTTGTTCTGTGAGATGAAGACAATCTCACTCCATTTATCCCGCCAAATACATTTCTACATAGTTGCATTGCCAGAGGCACAATCCTGCTCTTCTCCCATATATCTTCCCTGACTAGCAGGGTAAATAAGCTCAAAGCTAATAGACAACACGTTCTCAGCTATGTGAGACCCAAGCTTTATTTCAGACACTTTGCATAGGAACAACCTTTGCTTCCCTGGCTCCCCTGCCCCACAGCAAGCTTTGAAGAGCAGCCATGCAGAACTGCTCCTTTTGTTCATCACTGGCAAAAATAGATAGCTAATTGAGGTGACTGTAGTGGAAATGCTAAGTCACAGCCTGAATCAGTGATTGAGCACCTGCTGAGAAGGCAGGGCAAACCCAGGGGAGCTCAGGTGCATGCAATGAACCTGAGTGACTGGAAGGGGTGGAGCCAGAATCCACCCCTTCCCAGTCCTCATTTGAGGGTTGGCAGTGGAGATGTGAAGGCATCTCTTGATGGAGATCCCTGCCCACCTGAGGCCTTCCAAAGGTAAGCAGCTTTTTTCCTTTATTTTTGTGGTTGCTGTGCTTGGGCTTGTTGTCATTTGTTGCAGTTAAAGACTTTGCTACCTTGCTATCATTGAAGTACTTTCCATCCCATTATAGCATTACAGTGACTGTACTGAAAAAAAAAATAGTGTTTTGCGGCTGAGAATTTGCTCTAACAAATACTGTTATTGTGTTCTTTGTGTCTGTTGTAGTTTCCATGGAAGTAAATTGGAGGCATTATTTTCAGAGCAACCTACATATGTGTGTGCATATACAACTGTGTATATGTGAATATATGCCTTATGAGTATTTGTAAATATGAAACAATTGGGATAAAAGTACAAAAAAATCTCTGCAGGCTGCTGGATTCTGTGTTGGCCACTTCAAATTTAAAGGGAAAGAGCACAAGCACATGCATGGGCTACAAACAGGCCTGGTCCCCATCTATGCGCCTGGCACTTGGAGTCAGTTGCTCCAAACTAAGTGCTGGAAATCACAAAACAAAACCAAACTAGGACCAGCCCAGGGAAGGATACTACCCATTGCTCTAGAACTGCATATACAAAAGTAGGGTCCAGCACAAGGATAGCCAATGGAGCCGGCACGTTGCCGAGAATTGCTCTGGGTGCTGTCTTTTTACAAGAACACAGCTATTTTTCCATGAAGAGGTGTGTGCATGCTAGTTCTGCAGGTAGGTCTTACAGACTGTTGTCTTATGGACTTCTGAAGGGCTCAGATTAATGTTGCGCTCTACCAACTGGCTCAGCAGTTGTCAGGCAGTCCCAGATGTTTTTCCATCTGCTTCTGTGGTCCTTTCCCAAAATTCTTTCCCCTATTCCTTAGTTTTGCTCTGTGCAGAACAGAGGCAGCAGGCTCAATGGAATAATAACAACACCTGCAAATGCTGGTAGAGACCCTCCAGCTGGGCCTTACAGCATTGTTGCACCTTCTAGACTATCTGTAGCAGCAACAGTGGATCACCTGGTTTGTTCTTCACACTTCTGTTAACCCATCCCCAACAAGCCAGTGATTGACAGCAGTTAGACCTGCCTGGAAAGGAAACCGTCCTGCTCCCACCTCAAGCTGCACTTGTCTGCAGGAGCACAGTGATCAGGGATGTAAGCTCTATTCTTAACAGCATGGTTGAAGAGACCAGAGCACAGCCTGGATGTAGCTCTGGGAAGGAAAGTGGCTGGGCTCACAGGTCACATGGGTGAAAGTCCTTCTGGCTGCAACATCAGCTAGAGCAAAGCTGACATAGCCCTGAGTCTCCTCATTTCCATGTGTAGGCTGATCTGCAAATGGGCTCTGGCAGGAAGAGCCCCCTGGGGGGTACTATCACACCGATGCCCAGATGTGTTATGGAGATTGTTTTTGCAGCTTTCTCTCAAGCATCTGATAGCAGCCACTGTCAAGGTTGAGATAAGGGCCTAAAGGGACATTCATTTGGTCTGCTACAGTATTTCCTGTGTTTACAGTGGCCTTCTTTTCTCCCATTTTTCATGCGTGTGTGTGTGTGTTTAATATACATATATATTCCTCTTGGCTTCATGGCTCCCATGTGTTCCCAAGCAGTGACTGTCTCTTTGTGTGCAGCTGGGCAGTTGAGCACCCTGATGCCATTACTGCCGTACAAATGGTAGTGCCCTGTCCTGTGCCCCTCCTCCTGACACAGGCCTCCCCATCCTACAGCTGCCCCATGCCAAGCTCACCAGACCCATGCAGAAGATGGCAGCTGTCCAACTCATCCCTGCAGGACTGTGCAGACCTTCCTACATCTCTATGCTGCCTTGTGCCCTATGTCTTCCAACACCTGCAGTTCCTTTTTACCCACAGCATCTTCCTCTCAGATTTAATTCCCCAGCAGCACAGCTTCCCACATGAGGTCCAAGCTGTCTCTTCTTACATGGCAGGGCAGTGGCATCACTCACCACAGTCCTTGGTGGCTCTGGCCAAATGCTACTGCAACACTGCCTTGCCTTTCCCAACTACTTTTACTAAATGCTGCAGGTCAAAAAACAACAGAAATGTGAGGTCCAAAATTCTCCAGTGGATTGCCAAAATACCACTGGCTGGAAGGCATGGTCTGAGGGTCACTCTGTGAGCTGATTTCCCATCTCTGCTCCCCTTCCAGTGAGTGTGCTTGGTCTCCTCATTACAGTCACTCTTCCCATATCAGATGTACAACCCCCCTTCACCTGGCAGCAGCTCATTCTCTAAGAGTTATCATTTATTTTAAAGACAAGGCACTAAATGGATGATGCCTAGCTTTGACAGTGGGCTCAGGGCTCCAGTGTGTGCTATGAAACATTCAGCACTCTCAATAGCTGCCTGTCTGCTCAGCAGCACTTCAGGGCCTCCTTGGCTCAGGGATTTTTTGCCCTACCCCACCTCTCCCTGGGCTTTGGAGGTCAGGGTGGCTTACAGGGAATAAAGAATAAAGCATCCAGAACCCCCCAGGGGGATGCTGAGCCCAGGGTATTGTGCAAAGTGTGACCTCCCTCATCATGCCCATCCAGACAAGGCCTATGGGACTTGGAGGAAGCCTGCCTTCTGCTTCAGCTGCATCTGTGTGGGGAAGTCTTAGCCAGCCACATACCTCCTCTTATGACACATTAAGGGGTGGAGGGACTCAGAATAATAGAACTGTTGAGGCTGGAAATGACTAAGATAGTCTAGTCCAACAACACTATGCTTACTAACCGTGTCCCTCAGTGCCACATCTAACTATTCTTCTCTTGAAAACCTCCAGAAGCTTTCCTGGAAGCTGTGCTGCTTAGCTGAGTGCTTGCAAACCCTCACCAGACAACTGACAGAGCATAGATGGTAAGTGTCCTCCTGGCTCCTACACATCTGTATGAGCCACACACAACTCAGTTGTCAGATAACTTCCCAGGTAAGTAGCAATAGGATGAGAAACAATGGCTTTAAGTTGTGCCAGATGAGGTTCAGGTTGGATATGAGGAGAAATTTCATCTCAGAAAGTGGTGATGCAGTAGCACAGGCTGCCCAGGGAGGTGGTGCAGTCACCGTCCCTGGAGGGGTTCAAGAGCCGTGTGGATGTGGCACTGAGGGACACAGTCAGTGGGCATGGTGGGGATGGGTTGGTGGTTGGACCAGATGATCTTAGAGGTCTTTTCCAACCTTAATGATTCTA
>JAOWBP010001760.1:27997109-28007767 GCA_028571105.1 Tragopan temminckii
GGTAGTTAACTGTTTTTACACCCAAGCTGAAATTTCTCAGGAGTGCCAAATGGATGCATGCTACTTAATATTTAACGCATACTACTCCTCCCCTCAGGAGCAAGTTGCATTCAGAATGCCAGTGCAAGCAGACTGCTCTTAGTCTAACACCTGAGGTATGGGCGCCCAGGGAGGCCAGCAGCATGGTGACATTGTCTCTGACCTTGGTTGGATCCTTCTGCTCATGGTAGATTCCACCCTCCGATTTCTTCGCTGGTGATGTTTTGGGTATCATTCAGCACACAAGATGGAAAGCGTTCAACACGATTCTGTTTTATCCATATCTTCCCAAGTGCTCCATATCATATTTGCTGTGTTTCAGCTAAACCCTGATAGGTTTCCTCAAAGCCTTTTCTAAGCTTTGCTCATGATAACATTTGAGTGCCACAGGTATTAATAAATTGTTCATCAGCAGCTTCCCAGCTGAATTAGGTGTTTTTATTATCTTCATAACTGAGGAACTGAGGGACAGAAACAAAGCCAAATTTATTCAAAATCCTCATTAATTTGGCAAGCTAGGTTTGCAGTGATCTTAAAGTCTGATTTTTCAGGGTTTACATGGGATTTTATATGTCCATATCACCAGTTGATCTGGGTATAAGGGATAGCACAAATAAGGCTTGTTCCTTGGAAGAGGAAAAATGAGTTGCTCCCAGTGAGCACCTTACTTCACACAGCTTGTCCACTGATACCAAAGAGCTCTTTCCCATTCTTCCCTGTGTGCAACTCTCAGAAAGGGAGCAGACTCCCACAGAGGGCAGAGATCTTTCAGCAATAGTGCTCCAGAGCACTCCGTGAGCTACAAAGTCCATCATAATATGTCAGTGTAAGAGTTGCACAAAGTTCCTCTCTCTAGATGCTGGAAACAATGCCAAACTGGATTGTAGGAGCCATGGGATGATGGAGCAGTCCAGTTGCAGATGGTCTCTACAGAATATACATGGGATGGGGAATTTTCAAAAGTGCATATCTTTTCAGTGGGGCAGCTTTAGCTAGGTGGGGTGGTATTTTACAAACACTGAATCCTCTCTCCAAGACATAAGCTTGCACTTCCCAGACACTCATCTGTCAGAATTTTGTTCTGTGTGGTCAAAACAGTGGTGTTTATTCTTCCCCTAATCTTCTCTTCAGAAATGAATGGCCCACTTTAGTTGAAACATTAAAACAGCCTGAGGCATATTTCCAGCTTTGAATACCCCAGCTTGCACAGTTAACATATGGATCAACTCTGGAGCAGGCACAGAGGAATCAAGGTTTGGAAAATAATGGCTCTAGTGCAACAATGAGAACAGGTTAAAGCAGAGTCAGGCTGGCAGTCAAGCTATAAGCTTTCTGGCTTCATTCTGTTTTGGGTCTCATAAAAGTGACGTTGTGCTGCTGCTGGAAAGCCCAGAGATGACACCAGACCTGTACTGAACCAGAAGGCTTTGCTGATACAGCACAAGGATCCCCAAACAATATTCCCTTAATTCCTCTCTCTCCCAAGGCTAAGGCAGGCTCAATCACTCCTGTACTTCATTTTCAGACTAGCTTTTATTTCTTCCTTTTGGAGAAGACTTGAACATGTGGATGAGACCTTACCAAGCAGACTTTTGTGCTCATTGGGAATCACAGCTCTGCCACCTGTCTTACAGGTTGGGAGGACAAAGGAAATCTAATCCCACAGACAGCTTTCTTTGTGCTCCAGGGATGGTCTCCCTTCGTCTGGGGGTTCTCCACACACCCCTACCTTCTTCTTCACTTCAGTCTCTGCCAAGTCTCACTCCATTTGAATTCACTTTAAAGGCACTCTGTAAAGCCTCTCACAAAGGGTTTCATAATGTGTTCCAACAGGAGCCATCAAAAAAAAATCCCCTCCTTTATTATCCCAGCTGGAGAAAGCTCTGTTTCAGTGCTCTATAAAATGGTTGTGTATCATGCCCAGAGGGTCTTTGCTGTGCATTAAAGCCCAGGGTGGGTGAAATGTCAGCTACAGTTCAGCCAAGATGGGGTCCCTTAGGCTTTGAAATGCAGTCAGAGGCTCCCTTAATGTCACCCTGTCTTCCTAATGGGTATAAAAAGGACACAGGGGGCACCAAATGATGAGAAATTAACATAGAGGCTGTGTTCATTCTTCCTCAGCCTGGAATGTCATCGTTCCTAAAGCGTTACAAACTGGCAGACAAGCCAGATACAGGGGCCAACTCTGTTAGTAGAAGCCTGGAAAACACATGGAGAGGACACGTATCATTGCCCCCACGTCTGCTGAAGCTCGTTTATTAGGAAATCTCAGAGGAATTTACAAGCATAAGCTGTTATACCCAACAGTTGATGACTGGGATCAAATCCTACTGCGGTCCCCCTAACCACAGACCTCAGCTACTCCACTTCCCAAGCAGGATTGTTCTCTGAGGACCACACAGAGAACACAAAGTACACTGAAGGAAGATAACTCCTCCGGACAGGCAACAGCAAAGAAGAAATGCCAGGACTGACAAGAGCTGAGTTCTTGTTCTCATTGCTTAGACTGTGGCCAAATCAGAGCCTAGGATCCCAGTCCCCTGAGTCTGGCCCTGACACCATCCTGTGCAAAGCCTTGTCCAGTGCACTGCCTTGGACGTGTGCCTGGTTAATGGATGAGACCCTCCTTCCTCTGATGACAGGAGACAGACTTGAGAGATGAACCTCACATGACTAATCCTCTACCTTTCGTGTGAGCAAAAAGCTCTGTAACAGTCCTCAAACAAAAGGAAAAAATAAAAGGATGGTTTATATTTAGCTGATGCTGTGTAACCTGTGGGCTGTATGCTAATTAGCTGGGGAAAGTAACGAGCTCAACCTGAAGCATGAGGAAGAAAAGTGTCTAAAAACAAAGATTTTATCCTAATTGTTGAGACTGTAGAAAATTATTTCTGCTGGGATGTTTGTTTGTTTTCTTGTTTTTATGGAGCAAATCATATGGGGAACTCAAATGGATAATGTCAGTCTGGTAAATACCCAGTCTCCAAAGAGCTGCTGCATTTAACACTCAGTGTTCCTGACTGGTATTGCCGGAGCAGCTAGGGCATGAACCAACGCTACAGACTGTGACCCATGGAACTCCATATCAAAGTCTACTGAAAACATCTCTCTCCCCTTAATTAGAAAGGACGGAGGGACAGAAGGACATCTGACTCCAGTCGGGGTCAGTGAGGAGTTTTAAAGGATGTTACCCAAAGGGATGGGAAATTGATTTTCAGCCTTTGGTCCTATCCAAAACGTCACTCAAGTTTCAGGCTTTAGCTTTTCTAAGTTTTTTTCTCAAAGCATCCAAAGTAGTGGCTAATCTTTGTCAATCCATCTCTGACGAAGTTCTTTCATTTCTCCTCTCCTCCACTTCTCCTAGCCCATGGGGTGCACAGTCTACCTTCATCCGTTTGAAGAAGATGAGAAGCAAGTGAATCCTAATCAAGTCTCTTAGGACTTCAAATTTTCTGCTGTGCCTTGGGGAGCTTCTGTTGCTTTTCCAGGGCTATCAAGCCCTCTGCTAAAATATAGCGACCCTAAAAGTTCCAAGAGTTCCATCTACAGTCCGAACCACTTGGGCATTTCAAGTTGTCAGGGTTCAAGAAATCCCAGTTGTCCCACTTGACCTTTAAAGCTCCTGCCAGAAAGAACGGCTAGGCCAGTAGGGGATCTGAAAGGGCTGCTGTTGTTCAAATCTGGGGAACCAGAAAGGAGAAGGCTGGGAGCTGTGGGCATGGGAAATGCTGTCTTTATAGCCTTTCCTTTTCCAGTTTGATGTTGTTGATGAGTGTTGAGTCTTCACAGATTTCAGTGAAGGAGATGGTTTCAAGTGGCTCATTTTACCTGCTTATGCAATCTTTTTTTTTTTTTTTTTTTTTTTTTTTTTTTTTTTTTTTGTCTTGTATGTTGGGTGGAAAGCTGCTAGGAAAGTATAACACAATATCTTTGAATCATGGGTCTGTATCCTGGTATTCAGGATGAATTTCAGGAAACAGAAACACTCATTCTTCCTCCATCTTCCAAACATGCTATGCAGCATGTGGGTGCTCAAGTGCACCAGCTTAAGGACTCAGATACCCCTAAAGTTCACAAAGCTACTATTCGTACTGTGTGAATGTGAGCCACATCATACATGCTGAGAAGCTTGGATTGCAGCGACCTTGTGGGCCATGAAGCCCCATCTCAATTTGAGTTGTTCTGGCACTTTGTGCACTGGACCAAAGGAAAGGGAATTGCCATCTAATTGAAGCCCATTCCAAGTGGAATGCTGCTTAAAAAGGGGGTAGGCAAAGGAAGTTCTGACAGCAGAGGTATAAATAAGAACAGCAAGGCAAAGTGACCTGATGCTACCCCAGACAACAAAGGGGCAAGGAATGGAAGATGCAGGAATAATGCTGTAAAGGTTAATGTAAACAGGATGCTGCCTTGAACAATTAGCACAGTTAAAACCAAACGAGCAGCTCTAGAAATCTCCATGATGCTGAACTGAGAGGCACTCGTTTCAGTGGTGCAGAAGAGGCTGCTAAGCAGACTGGATTGTGCTCCTCCTGGTGCTGTAATCTCTGCTGGATGCTCTGCAGATGAAGGGATGGGTACACATCCAGAGCTTTGGGGGTCCCCTCAGAAGACAGTATAATACATGGGCCAAAGAGGGAGTGCTAAACCCACCAGGCAACTGTACTGAGTCCAGCCACACCGTGAGGGCCTTCTGCAGCACAGCAAGGGTGAGGGGGGCAAGGAGCGGGGATAACTGTCAGTGGGACTGGCAGACATCTCACCGTCAGTGCAAAGAACTGAGGTGCGAATGGAGTGGTTTGGGTGAGACAAGGGGCAAGCACATTTGGGATGGGGGCTGCACTCATGAGACACAGGATTCACCCTGATGCCATCTCTGGCTACTGCAATCCCAAAGTCTCCTTCCCAGTCATCCTGGGCCAGCAGGACCCAGAGGGGCATTTTGTCATAGCAGATCTTGTCTGACACAGCACCCAACCCACAGGAGCCACATCTGGCCTGTGAATGTCCCCGCGGCCCTCCTCCTTCCCTCCACACTGGTTCTCCGGTCAGCACTCACTGCCTTGCTCCTTTCCTGAACAAATCATTTTCTTGAGCAAACACAATTTACGGGGGAGGCAAGGGGGGGCTGCGGAAGGGAAGGCTATTACTGCTCTCTCTGGGTAAAGTGGGCCTCATTACGAGCTCTCTCCATGGCTGGTCAATACTGTTTCCCCGAGGCTGAGGGACATTTCATTATTCTTCACATTACCTTGTTCATCTCTTCCACATTTCAGGGGGTATTTATCGAACGCTTTGCATAAGAAGCTTTGGAGCAGAACAGCACAAGGGAAGCACGGACAGAAAACACTGTTGACTAACGTTCAGCACCAGTGGGTTCTCCCGGTCCCAACCCCCCCACCAGCAGCCACCTCCTCCTGCTGCAGTGCCACCATCCTTCTGAGACATCACTGGGGGAACTGGAGGCCTCATTCCTCTGCCCCATCGCAGTGCACGGAGACAAAGGTGGCAGTGAGGGTGAGGGAGTGCAATCTGCTTCTGGCTTCACTCCCAGTTGCAGAAAAAGTGTTTTGTCTATGCTATAGGCAGTGCACCACAAGTCCCGAGATGGAGCCAAACACAAACTCATAAAGCAACTTCTGGTCAAATTACAATAAAATGTGTTAAACTGCTGCTCACCGTGATTATTTTCCAATTACGTTCAGTTTAGCTCAATTACTTTCCCAATGCTGCTCAGTGAATCTTCTCCATTTTTTCCTCCTAAACAACTGCTGACTGTTTTTCCCTCCCTGAGGCCAGCCCCAGCTCTCCAACAGGGCAGCAGATACCCCTCCCACACAGTCCATGGCTCTTCAGAGGCACCTGGGTGCCATGCAGACAGCCTTCCTGGGGAGGGAGCTTCCTTTATACACCCCCATACAGACCCTAAGACCCTGTTCTGGGTCCCTCTTTTACCCTGGCTTTGCACCCATTTGGGTGGCTCTTCATCGCAAGAGGATCCCAGCAGCCCTTCCCCTCACAGTGCAGCAGCAGAGCTCAAGGGATATTAACCCCTCATTCCTTTTGTTTAATAACCCTCACTTCTGGCCCTGCATTTGCACAGGCCTGAGAGACACAGGGATCTCTCTTTGTTTCAGATGCATCCCTTTTCAGGAGGTTAATTATGAACACTGTTATTCTATGGCCCTCCTAATGTTAAATGGAACAAAGGTTAATTGATGTGATTACGGCTCATGAGCTGAACTGCAGTCCTTAGTGGGATGGATGATTTCAGGCATATGGGCTGCAATTATTTCTCCCACTTGGCTCATCTAGGTTTTGTGAAACCCATAGTAGGGACCTAATGATACTTAATGGCATGAAGATAAAGCAGTTAATAGTTACAGAACTCCGTAAAGTTTAGTGTTCCTAAAACTGAACTGACTGCCAAAGGATGTATTTTGAGCAGTGGACATGAACATGCAGTAATGGCCACATAGGGTAAGAAGGAGGCTCATCTATTTGAACAGCTTCCCTCCAAACAGCAGCACAGAACAGGGCAGGTACACTGAGGGATTCCTTCAGATTACTCTCCCGGCCACATTTGCCTTAGAGATGTCCTGGGTTACACACAGTATTCCCATGTTTCATGCTTCACAATGGAGTTTTCTCCCCAGAGCTGTCTGGTTGCATTCAGGTCCTACAGGCTTTCACAGCTCTGCTGAGTCCCTGGGTGTGGAACCACCTCCTCTGCTCTCCTCAGGACCTCCAGTCCCAGTGCCAGGAAAGAAGAGTCATTCCTATTCTCCTTTTTCACAGCACTCATGATTCCGTAAGTTCAGCACCTCACCTGTTTTTTCCAGTCAGGAGAGTACAGCCTCCAACAGTCATTTCCCAAATTCAAGCCACCCCCACACCTCTGGCCATCCTTGCTTCCCTGCTCAGAGCCATTTCAGCTCTACAATATAAAATGCACTTGAGCTGGAGAAACCAGAACTGTGTACCCTACTCAGGACATGGGTGATAGCATAACGATGTGCTGTGCTTTGTTTTCCTTCATGTGATCTTCCTTCACCTCCCAGCCGTCCCATTGAACCGCCTTGCGACAGACTCAGAAGATTACGAGTTTGTGGCAGATACACAGCCTGCTGGGGCCTGAGGCATGGATGAAGAGCTTCAAGAAACCTAACAGACCCTCCAAGTACTCTGAGATGAAAAGACACTCCTGCACTCAGGACTTCCAAGTCACTTAATAGTGTCCTCACAAACAGCTCATTCGTTACTGTCAGGTCTCCATAAGTGCTACAAAACAGCTGGAATTAGAACAAAATACTCCTGACTAGTACTGAGTTTCACCTCCGTGTCATTCTTACCACGTACATAAAGCACAGTTACAGAAAAACCTACAGATTTTCTTCCTATTCATTTTAGAAATCCTCTCTGAGCAGAGAACAAGCACAGGGACTGTGAGCCGCAGAGGGAGAACTAGGAACAATTAAACAGCTGTACTTTCACAGTGGGAATCCTCTGGCCTTACAACGGCAGTCAGTGATCCTTCTACTAAAGGAACCCATGTACTCATTCTGGATATACAAGTATTGAAATTCCACACCACATTTCCCTGGGTTGCTAGAAAGGCCGTTCCCTCCAGCCATGCACTAGGATTTCAGATGTGTTCTCTGAATTTCAATGGTGACCATGCAGATGAACAAAATAATGCACATTTTTGATGGCACATTTGGCTAGGATGACATTAAATTTACAAGAATAAATTCAATTAGGAGAACCATTCATGCCCCAACATTTAACTTATTTACACTGAATAAACACATCAGACAAACCCCTCTCCAGAGATTATTCACAAATGCTTGGCAATGGGAACGTACTCCTTGGTGCGTGTGAGTATAATAAAAGGAAATGAATAATTGCTGCAAAATAATAATTATTTTGCATTTATATCAAACGTTCTATGTGACGATCTCAAAGCACTTAGGTGAAGATTGATATGATGCTGCCTTTTTTAATATTAAGCATTTATCTATATCAATTTACATGTACAGCATCACTGTGTTATCAGTCATACCGTGGGCATTGGGATACCCTCTCTGGATCCAACCCCACTACCCAAGCAAAGGCACTGCATAACTGCAGATGCCGCAGAGAGATAGTGAAGAGAGATGGAGGGGTGAGACAGGTTCAAGATGGATATTAGGAAAACGTTCTCAGAAGGAGCAGTGATGAATTGGCACGGGCTACCCAGGAAGGTGGTGGAGTCATCCCTGGATGTGTTCAAGATCTGCATGGATGTGGCACTGAAGGACATGGTCTAGGGTGGTCAGGCATGGACTGATGGTTGGACTAGATGATCTTAGTGGTCTTTCCAACCATAATGATTCTATGATTCAGTAATGGAAAGATTGTTGTAGGCTGGTAACAGCATAGTCTGAGCATATCTTCCTCAGCATGCTCACCCACACCAGGACTTTGCCATCTCTACTGTGAGCAGAGGAGGGGGCAGGTGGACAAGCTGTAGTCCCATAGGCCAGACAAGGGGAGCCTCCCACAGAGAAGCCCTTCTCATTCCTGCCAGGAAGGTGCCAACTCATCTGTGCTCTGGCCTCCCGAATGAGGACTCCCTTCCTCCTCCTCCTGATTCTCTGCCTGCATGCCCACTACAGGGGGGTGCCTGTGAGGATACCTGCTCCCCAGTAGGGTCTTGCTTAATGGGAAAGATGTGCAAGCCCCCGCTTCCTTGGATACCAGCAGCATTTGGAGGGAGGATGGCCAACACAGAGCAAATCCCTGGCCTTTTCTGTTCTCTGTCTGAAGGTTCATTTGCTCAATCAAGCCTTGGCCACGGCTCAGCAGAGATGCTCAGGGTCACTTCATCTTGCCTGTTTGTTTGGGCAGCCAGTCAAGCAGCTAGCAGCAGAAACAATGGGATTTTCTCTTTTGTTCATGCAGGCAAAATTAAATGTGATTTGAACTCGCTGTTGGCTCTGCACCAAATGAACCCCCCAGGGCACAAGTTGTCAGGCAGCTGAGGCGAGGCAGCACTTCCCAGCACAGTGAGAACTTTTTCCTGCCACAGCAGTGTGGGAAGCACGGTCAAGAGCTTGCCCTGCACTTTGAGATCACCCGCTGGTGGGAAGATGGAGGCCAGAGTGAAGGCTGGCTGCCTCCATCCCACTGCTCCTCTACCTGCAGCCACAGCAGGAAGCACAAATGCCCACCCCCAGGTGCCCAGGGATGCATCTCCAAGTGTGCCCAAGTGTTTGGGTGTCCTCCCCAAAACTCACTGGACTTAGATGTTTTCAGTGATCTGCTCTGGGTGGCTCCCAGCAGCAAGAAGGTGTCCTTGCTGCTCTCCATCATTGTCTTTGGACAATAACATCCACCCTTCAAAGAGGCTGGTGGTGGCTTCCAGGAGCCTGAAGCTCGTCTTTCACCAGCTGCCGTGGGAAATCTAGTCCCTGGCTGTCTCAGCAGACAGCTGATGCCTTGCACCTTGAAATCTGCAGCAAATGGAGGTGACTAAATACAGACATGTTTCACACTCCAGTGGGGTCATTCTGTGCTCAGGACTCACTTAGCCCGCTGCTTTCCCCCACTGCTGTCCTTCCTATCCATCCACGTTCTTGCCAAGGCTGCTGAACAGTACCAAGAAGATAATGAGATCTGGTCCAGCTGTTAAAATCACTGCCTGCACACAAGTCTCCTGTTCAAAATGCCACCAGCAGGTACCAGAGTTTGCCCTTTCCAAGTCAGGCTTGGTCCAGCAAGCAATCACTCCTCATTCCCCTCCTCCTTGCTCTGTTGGCTCAGACACAGAAGCCTGGGACTAACATCCACAGGGCCAGACTCACCATTTGCAGATGAAGACTGCAGGCAGGAGCTTCTCTGAGCTCTCAGCTGAGGGTTATTCCCCTAATTTTGTAGCAGAAGTGTCGTACAGTCAAGTAACAACACAGATCTGCTGCATCCATTACTACAGGAAACACTTGCTCCACAATCCTAGCCTCATGGCTGTCCCATGACCATAGGGCTACTAAAATTCTGCACCAGGTGCTGGCCAGGGACCCTGAGACTACCTCAGTCTCTGGAAGTGCTGACCAGAAGTCAAAGATTGGCCAACTTGACAGCTTGGCAGGGAGAGGAGTGTGCATAACCAGCTCCATCACCCAGAGAAGCATCCCCCTCCCCATGTCCAAGAAGAACCCCATCGAGGTGGCTTTGGGCCCCGAGGTCCTTCCCTCCTCCCAGAGCCATCCACAGGAGGGGTTTGTGGGGGAGCAGCACTTTGCAGAGGGAGAGAGGCAGCAAGAGAGCTCATTAGGAGAGAAAATCAAAGCCGAATGTATGCTAAAGGGACGATTAGGTGAGGAAGGCAGCATCCCAGGAAGCCGGGACGCCCGTCCTGCCAGTCCCTGGGGTGTTCATTATACGCTGGTATTTGCAAGGCTGCACAGCCAACCCATCAGGTGTCACTCCCCACCACCCTTCTCATAGATGAATCCCCTCCCATGGGAGCCCAGCTAATTTGCTCGCCGTCTATTGATCCCTGTGGCAAGTCACCATTAGCGGCAGCTCCGCCTGCCTCCTCCTCCTCACCCGCACCCGGGAGCGAGGGGAGCAGCGGG
>JAOWBP010001760.1:28013025-28027129 GCA_028571105.1 Tragopan temminckii
GTATTACATGTCCATGATCTCTGCGTGATCCTATGGAGTCAAAGGGAGTAAGAGCAGGAACCACAGCCAATTCTTAGGCAGAAAACATGCTTCTGACTGGTTTCCATGGGGTTACAGCCGTGGCTGCCTCATGCCATGGCTGCATCTGCACATTTACTGTCTCATTGGCAGAAGTGGGGAATCCTTTGCCTGAAATGGTTTTGTATTTGGCCTTTATGCGCTTCTCCCTCCTGGAAGGCACTGTAGAAATGTTAGGGATTATTAAAGAGGATGAAGCTGCATGACTGAGTATTAAATATTTATTTCCTTGTATTCTTCATTTGGATTATTTGAAAATCCTTTCCTTAATTGTCTTGTTCTGCTCCCAAAGTAGGGACGTGCTGTTGACTGCAGCTCCCACTCTTCATTGTTATTCTTACTTATCTCTCCTCTAGAGCAAGGCCCTGGTCAGGACTGATTGCACAGGAGACCCTATAGAAACAAATAAGATGACATTCCTTGTGCTGCTGCAAATACATAGACCATAAGAGCAAACAGATGGAGCGTAGCGAAAGAGGTCACAACAAGCAATCAAAATGATCAGGGTTGTTGCCAGGAGTCACAAAGACAGCATTGTTATGGGCTTTATTATTTTTTTAATGATTTCTTTTTTTCTTTCTTTTCTGAAGATGTATGTCCTTTGCCCACTGTTTGTAAGGCTCATTTATATTGCTCAGAAATGGAGAAAGATGTGGAGGGACATATGGGGGAAGGAGGGAGAAGATAGGAGACGGCAGGGGGAGTGTTCCAGTGTCGATCAGGATGCGGTAACTAACAATCCAAGCAGAACCATAGAGAAAAACAAGATGTTCAGTCTGCTGAGATGAGTAAGGGAGCCAAGGGGATCTTGTTGCTGGCCTTACAAAAGGCTGAGGATGGCTATTGGAGTCAGTTCCTCTGATTGTCTGCAAGGTTCTGGAGCCTCCATTTCATGGTTCAAAGTTGTTATTGACCAGTAAAGAGTACCAATCTGCACATCTTCTACAGGGCAAGTATATGCACACATCACTCCCTGTGATTCCTGGTCCAAGACTACCATGCATGGATGGCAGAGACCCCAAGATGAGGGGCAGCCTTGACTGCCTTTGTGTGTGCAGGAAGAGCAGGGACTGTTAAGCACAGCCTCCTGCATGGGGCCAGTGCAGCTCTGGGGAGTGCTAAGGCAGAGCTCTGGAGACCAAACAGGAGATTAACTTGAGTGAAAGTCTGACTGAGGAGGTGGAAAAAATATAGGGATCTATTACACTGGAGTAAATGGGAAGACCCTGCTCCCTCATCCTGGTTAGGAAAGGTGTTAGGGCTGCTGGTGGGGAAGTGTAGGGGTAGTGAGGGTGGGGGGAGTGTGAGCAGAGGAGGCAGAGGCTTCTAGCAGTAATAAAGAGGGAAATGACAGATGAAAAATAAAGCCCTGGAGAGGGATGAAACAAGTTCTTTAATCAGCTTGTCCAGCTGAGCAGTAGGGTTAATCCAGCTGTGACAGAGGGGAAAAGATGAAACACATGGCAGGACCAGGATGGCAGGAGAAACACTATCTAGTCCCACTCTGGATTGGAAAAGGTGGGGAAGCAAATGCGGGGACTGAGCAAAGCTGCAAATGGCTCAGACTCACAATTTTGGGTGATTTCCCTGCTCTGTGAGGGGTGTGCAGCTGCATGTTCCCTGGTGTGATTGTCACCCCGCATGCTGAGCGGCAGGCAGAGCATCCCGTTCCTTCTCCAGGACTCAGCTGTAGTGAGACATCTGTGTTTGTTTTTGGGCAAAGTAGAAGGTTTTGGACTCTGTAGTAGCTGGACTCAATCCTAAGGGAGTTGAATGCATGCTGAGCTGTTTCCCCAGCTGCTCCTACAGACATTTCTGCCCCTAGGACATGTAGCTCAGCAGAGTGGTGGAAAGAGGGGTTCTCACAGATGATAACAGGTTTATTTTGGTTAATATCTTTTCCAGAGTTCCCCTTCAGTTCCCCAGAGTTCCTTCAAGCCATATAAGTCCTGTTCCCCCATCCAGTGGTAACGCTATTTCAGGCACTTTGGGCAGAGTGGGCTGCGCTCAGAATTAGCTACTTTTGCCAAGCAGGGTGAAAATGATGAGGATATGGGAAGGAGCAGTCTCCAAAGCCAGAAATGAATAGGGAGAGGTCACTGTCTTTGAAGGGTCAGTTGCCAAAGAAGAAAAGTGACAAGCAGTCAATCTACTGCTTCTCTGGCTCTGCAACAACTAACAGAACAGAAAACCTCCAGCAGGGAAGGAGGGAAGGAACAGTTATCATTTTGTTGTGTGTGGGTTTTTCCTTCACAAACCCCTTGTCAGTTGTGCTGAGAAGGCAAAACTTACAACCTTGATTTAGGTCCCTGATTGTACCTAATGCTGAAGAGTAAGATACAGGAGAAGTATTACTTATATTATTTTGTGTTTGTTGCAAGACTTGTGTTTGACTAGGAGACTGATGACTGAATTCTGCTGTCACATAGCCTGTAACGTGTCTATTAGTCCTTAGCAATGCTACTGCCCATTTGCACAAGTACAGCTGTGAGCGCAAGGAACCCTCCAGTACATGGTGTTACTGCTAGTCTGTAGCAGGCAGCACCATGGTCTACAGCACAGTCTACAGCAGCTTGAACCAAAGTGCCAGATCTTGGTAACCAAAGGCTGTACCAACCTGTATGTACAGGGGATGATGCCCCATGGGTGACTTTTAATGCATAGGTCACTCACAGGTGGACAATGCACAGTTTTCTAATAATGGAGTCAGCAGCTATGCACGAGAAATGTTTACTGAGCACAATAGCGTGCCTCTGTATTTGGAGTCCAGGAGGCATGAAGCGGTGAATTAGGATGAGAACCTCAGCAGGAAATTCTTGCTCTGGGAGGCAGGCTACAAGAGAGAGTACTCCTTTTATTGCTGTTATTACTACTACTGAGAGGTTATCAGACCTTCTCCATCATCCTGCCAGAAGGGATGGGTATCTGGCAACCGAGGAGCTCTCTGTACTCAGATGGCGCAGTTTTCAGGGATTAGGCCAACATCAGTCCCAAGCTGATCCCAGCACCATGGGTGTGAGGGCTATCATAGACTCATAGAATGGCCTGGGTTGAAAAGGACCACAATGATCATGTGGTTTCAACCCCCCTGCCATTGGAAGGGTTGCTAACCACTAGACCAGGCTGCCCAGAACCACATCCAGCCTGGCCTTGAATGCCTCCAGGGATGGGGCATCCACAACCGACTTGGGCAACCTGTTCCAGTGTGTCACCACCCTCTGTGTGAAAAACTTCCTCCTAATATTTAACCTAAATCTCCCCTGTCTTAGTTTAGAACCATTCCCCCTTGTCCTAAAGTCAATGGGAGAAGTCGGGAAATCATGCTGTACTGTCACCACCCTTCACAGGATCTAAACCTTTGAGGACTACCTAAGCTTGCTGTTTGTGATCCCCAGGTTTTCTCTTCTCCACCCAAGGATCACACCTGATGAAATATTGGTTTTAGATAAATAGTCTGTTATAACTATTACTTTCTCTCTCTGAGTTATCAGAGCAGAGCTCTGGAACACCTGCAAATCTGGGTCAGTGTTTTATCTGTTCTTCTTCCCAGAGTATTGCAGAGATATATAAGCAATGTCATCTTTTCCTTGCAAAGGGAAAAACAAATGGCACGCACTGTGTGTTTTTGCTTGAGATCAGTTGGTAAGTTGGTGACAGGAGACAAATTTTGTGGTCCTGCTACAACTTCACAGTCCTCATGACATTGCCTCTGCACTTTAATTAGAAGTGGAAGGCAGCAAGTAGGATGAAGTGAACCAGCACAAGGATTTAAAAGGAAAACTGCCCATCTTTGTGTTTGGTTTTCAAGAATGTTTTAACAGAACAATACCGAGGCCAAAATGCCTGGGTGACCCTGGTGGGACTGAGCAGTGGGAAAATCTGTTATCTTCACAGTCATCAAGGACTTTTGATTCAAACTGCAGTTACATTATACAAAGTTCCAGAAAGCTTGACAAACGATACCGCATAATATGACTTTGTACCAAGTCTGTGCAGCCTCCAATTGTAGCTTGTCAGGCCTGCTCTGTCTGAAGTTGACCTTGCTGCACTTTTGTTTTACTTGGTTTAGCTGTAACAACAACTTTGCTAATTAATCGGGTAGCTATGGCTAATTTGTTTTGCTTTTGTTGACCTCTATGCGCTATATCTGTATTTATGACTCTAACATCATGACATAACACAGAGAAATATGTCTGTTTTGATAACAAATGCCTTGAAAACTGGTGGCGTAAGGTGTGGTATAGGGATGGAATGGGCTGGGATGACAAGTGAGGGGGCACAGGGTGGCACTGGATGTCACATGGCTATAAACTACTCAGCAACAGCCAGATGAAGAAATGCAGACCTGGAGCTGGACAAAAACAGTTTTCGTGGGCAGTGAAGAAAGTAAAGAACAAATACCAGATGTATGTAAACTATACCTTACTTATTAAATTCAGATGTAATGTCAGGCTGCAGACCGGTAATTAAAGAGTAATGTGTAAAACTGTGTTGTGTTACCAAACATAAGAATGACTCTATGGGGATTCTATATCATCATTTTCATCCTATTGAAGGATTCCAGTGGGTGATGACAGATCCTCACACACCCACTCCCTCTCATCAGAAAGAAGTCACCAACATCAAGACCGAGAAAAGCTGAGGAAGAATGGGAACTGGAAAGTGTGTGTATAATTACTTTACCTGCATTATTACTGCTATTGAGAATTTTCTTGCACATAGCACTCTTCTTTTATAGTCAGATCTGTAGTATTATGACTTAGATTACACTGTTATTTTAGTTACACTAGCAATGGATTCTTGGCTTTATACATATATGCATGTTTCCTCTTTGCTCATAAATGAGATATTGAGCATAACATTTGATCCCAACTTCCTGAAGATAGCACGTTATTCTGGAATTTAAATGCAGTGCTTCTGCTACTGACTAAGTAGTGTATTCAGCTCTCAGGAAAATCCAAAGAGGTGTTACATCACTAAGAGAAGAAAGCAGGAAAATGAAAAAGGTTTAAAAGGTAAACCTTAACCATTCACTTTTTTTTTTCTGAAGAGAATTGAATAGAAAGACTGTTTCAGATAGTGACCCTTGAACTTCTGCTGAACAGACGTGGTTATTTCTAGGTGAACTGGAGCAAAAATTATCTGCGTAAGAGCTTAAATGGAATAGTCCTCAGCCTCATGCAAATTGAAACATATGTCATTTAGCCAAGATAAATTCCCTAATACTCCTTAGTTATTTTGACACTTAAATCCTCTGTCACATGCTTATGAGGGTCCTTCTGTTTGGTGCTGGGATGAATTCAAGGGCACTCGTACAAATGTATGCTAGGCTTTGCAGTAGGGTCTCCAGGATAGGAGTGACCTATAAAGAACTTGTTCCAGTGCACCTCAGTGAGTGAGGGAGGGAGAGTTTCAAAGAAAGCTTAACTACAGATGCATCCAACACACAGTGGTTCACTTGAGACTGTTCTTCTGAATGACCTAGGCAGTGGGGTCATCCTTACTGCCTTGTAGAAGGCTACTTCATAGCCTAACAGCTCTCAGTGCAAAGCTGTGTGGTTGCTGAAGTCTGGTGGGATTTTGTTGGCTGCAGTGACTCTGAGCTGATGTGTTTTTCTCTTGGTTTTGGTTTGTTTGTTTGTTTTTTTCCCAAACACCCTCCCTTCTCCTTGAACCAGCTTCCAAGGAAGAGAAGGGTGGGGGATTGCTAGATTTTTTTTCAGTCAGTCCTCTGCTCTCCTTGCCCTTTCCTTGGTGCTGCCAGTGATGTCAGGAAGTCACATGGTGGGGCATGCAGACTGCAATACGTGCTGGGTGCTCTCTGCTGCTCCCCGCTTGCTCCTGAAAGCAGTGAGCCAGATGGCCGAGCCTCTCCTGCTTCGTGCACAGCCACTGGAGCATCTGAACCGTGCACCCTGTCACTGCGTATGTAAGCAGAGAGAAGGCAGGAGACATAAGGTTTCAGCTTATCAGAGAACTCCTTTGGATAGGAGTTGAAATAGGCAACATTTGTGCACAGAAAGAGCATGCACATGCTATGCTGCATGAATTAAGCATGAGGTGGGAAGCAGGAGGATCCCAGTTGATACTAAATCTCAGCTCACTCAGCTGGAGCACTGCTCTGCCTTGTCCTCTTGAAGTGTGTGATGGAAAGCTGTGGTGCCCAGTGCCCAGCACAGCTGGGCACTGATCAGGAGGGCAGGACTCTGTCCTTGGTTCTGCCGCCAGTTTGCTGAGTGAATTTGGGTGTATACCTGGGGAAAAAAAATAATTGATCTGAATACTTCATTTCTGGGGCTGGCTATGTAGGACCCCAGATGTCTTTTCTTTGGTACTGGATAGCTTCTGCAGCAGAACCTGTACAATTAGGAGACGTTTTCCTTGTGCTACCACACACCACTTGTCAGCCGTCGCGAGAGAGAAAGAGAGTACTTGTCAGTACACTGTGCCTCCCTGGCAGCCAGTGTGTATGTGTCTGTTGTACATGTGCCTGGGAAATGCTGTCAGGTGGCAGCTTATGCTTTTCAAAACAGAAGTCCTGTGCTACCTCGGAAAGGTCTCCTTAAATCTCTAGGTAAATAAAGATTCTCATGTCTGTTATCTGACTTCACAGCCTTTCAGTTTCATTAAGTTAATAGCCTTCATCAAGGGCCCAGACTGGATGCTTGCAGTTGATTTAAAACCTGTGAATTCATCAATCTTAAATTGCACTTCAAGCAAAGTGAGTATAGTGCACCCTGGGGACTCATGGATGCCCTGATGCTCAGTGCAGGACTTTGTGCTAACACTACAGGAAACAGATAATCAGGGCCCTTTGTGCAATCTTTAACTGGACTTGTCCAGCTGAGAGCTGCCCTCACCATGCCGGTTGCCTTGTGTTCCCCTGGTACACGTTGGGGTGGTTTAACTTTGTAGGCAACGTGCTAAGCAGTCTATCACTTAGGGGCTGTTTTTGCAGACAAGAGGGATGCATGAGCAGAAGTGGACAGTCTGGAAGATGGGTTTCAGGGCACCATTTTCTGTGCTGATTTCTTAGTTCTGTCCAAATTAGCTTCCGCTTTTTGCAAAGACCGTACTAACTTCTCTTTCATTGCCATATAAATAAGGCAAAGAAATCTTTGCTGTTCTTTAGAGGCTTCTGGGATTCTTCTTTGTCACTGAACTTCTATGAAGTTTCAATCCTTGGCCCAGGATCAAACAAGATCCAAGAGAAACCCGGGATAGTGCCAAGCATACCAACAACATAAACTGCATGCTTTTTGATTGGATTCGGGCCCCTGTACTGTCACATCTGGGTCAGCAGGTGAGGTCTCAGCAAGCTTGTATTGACCCACAGGCACTGATGTTGCATTCCCAGTCAAGGCACTATGGCAGTATCAGTCCATCTCATAGTGCACTAGGAATACTGTTAGAAGAGAAATAAAGCTTATCTATGGATGTATGGAGGCAAAAAATATATATATATTCTAATTCATGTATTTAATTATTTCAGTCCAGATCAAGAGGGTGTGCTTCTGCTGATGAGCTCTGCCCTAATTTGACTGAGAGCGATCGTTTCTGACTTCTTGAGTTCTGCAAGTCCCTATGACTAACTGGATCACTGAGACAGAGCTCACTTCTTGTGAGCTTGCCCAGCAAAGTTCATCCTGTCAACTCTGAGCCATTTCAGTACAGATGCTTGAACTGCCACTAACAATAACAGGAGAATTAAAGAAAATGTTCTCTTTTTTTAAACCATACCCGATTTTGTAGTTCTCCACCTTCAGTCTAGACCATGTGGAATCAGGGCCACAGTCTTGGTTTCTGGGTGTGCTGCCGAAACAAACTGAAGACAGAAGTGTTTCTGTAAATTGACTCGAGTGACTTCAGTCTTTAGTCTCCAGGGTTGTTAGTGTTGCATCTTTCAGTAGCAATAAAGAAATTAAAACTAAATCAGAAGGAGACAGAGAGGCAGCTGACTCCACATCCATACATGCGTGAAGCTTCTTAAGTGAGCTCCAGACAGTTTCTGAAAGTGTCCACAGAGAAGAGGAAGAATGATGTCTGTCTGTGTTTTTATCCCAGCTTTCTCATTTGTAGTTTGTAATATCTTATTTTTTATTCTTGGATGCTTTTCCTCCTTGCTGAGTCCTTGCTGCTGCCTGCATCTCATACATAGCAAGGTCCTCATCACATCAAGAATTCATAATCATCCAAAAATATTCAATAGGAATATAAAATATTTACATGTGAAAGACTGTCAGACAGAATGAGTCACTTGTGTTACTCTGCTGGAAACTGTTCCCTTACGGAGGGCATGAATTGTGCCATGGTACAGCATTGTGTGCTCCTAGATGAGTGCAGTGGGCAGAGAGTGGGTGAGACCCCAGGTGGTCCCCACAGCCCCTGTCCTCAGCTGCTCTGTGGTGTGTGCAGGTGTCTGGGAGCCAGGTTCCAGGAATGGCAGGGTCCTGTATTGTTGCACAGCCAGCCAGCCCTTGTTTTGCTAAATGCCAAGTAACAACACTGGACAGAAGGAGGCCAGGCAGCCAGGCCTGGTCACACATCTGACACAACTGGTAGTTACATCCTGGAGTCTCACCTTCTTTAAGTGCCTTGCTAAATTGTTTTTAGCCCTTCCAGTATCTTCCATTTCTTTTCTGAATCTGGTCCATGCTCATGCCTTTCTCCTGCAAAAGAAATCCCCATGGAGGCTGTCCTTTGTCTCATAATACTTCCTCATCTCTGCTCATGATCTGGTTTTCTTGAACCAGCCCTTCTCCTGCTCAAGCTCCTGGAGATGGTCAGTCACACCCCCTTGTAATCACCTTCTTTTTCAATAAAAGCAGACAGATGCTGCCCAGTTGTCATTGCGTGAGCTGGGAGGAACCCAATGACTTTGGCAAGTGACCTGAGGGTATGTCCACATCACATGGTGCCATGGTGCATTGCTGTGCTAGAGCAGTGAGCAAACCTGACAGCAGGGTGCTGCACGAAATTGTTAGCACAGGTCATGGAAGTGACATGGCAACACCAGCAGAGAGCTCCCAGCAGGACCAGTTCCCTGGAGCCAGCACCACACAGAGCAGCCCTGTGCCTTCGAAACCACAGCTGAGTCACGCTGTGCAAACCTGAAATTTTCTGCATGAGCTGTAAAGTATGATGGAGACACACTGTCCAGTTTAACTGGGAGCAGAACATGTGCCGTGTTTTTGAAAAGACAGCCTAGGGTATGGCCATCTGCACTGTCACAGCAGTGAATAGGTCAGTTGTAAATCCCAAACTGAACACATGTGCTTACTGTTCACCACCAACCAGCCAACATTCTTCTATAAATGCAACACATATAATTGAGTGGCAGGAACTTAAATGCTGTATTATGACTGGGAGAGCAATCTTGGTCATTTCATGTAGTGATGTGACAATCCTTTGAATATAAGGCCTATCAAGATACTTCTCTGTGGGAAGCTGCCTAGCCCAGGTCTGTCCTAGAACATGAACTGGTATCAGGAAAGAAATCTGATAAGAAAGAGTGCCTGGTAATTGCTGCTGGAATGATTTATAAAAACAAGATTTCAGAAAAGAGATAAAATGCATCCTTTTAAACCGGTCATCCCTAGTGTAGCATCTGCTCCCATCCCTATTCATGTACTAAATAGCAACAGCTGTTAGAGCTCTTCTCATGAGGCAAAGCAGGCTCCAATTTTCTTCTGTATGTTAATTTAACTTTTACACAAAAGAAGAATCTATCCTGGAAGACATACCATTATCTCACACTACTGGAGCTGGCAATATGTAAGGCTAGGGAAAGGGGTGAAGAAGTGATCTAAATTCTGAGAAATCTGTACAATATAGGATTTGGTAAGAACTTTGTGTTCTAGGGATGAACCTTTTGAGGCTAGATGTCTTCTGGTCCTGCTGCATTGGTATGGGACACCACCATTACATGGGCAAAGACTCACTCACAGATAAGTTTTATTGAACCAGTCCCCACAGGACATCTCAGGGGTAGGGCCAGAAGCTATGAACACAGTCATCTCACCCAATAGAAGCTCGGATAAGTCACTAAATCCCTCTGTGCTCCACTGGTAAAAAGATGAGTCACTGAAAACTTTCCCCAGAAATACCAGTGAGATGTTTGCATTAGAACAAGGAAAAGTTAGATCTGAAATCTCCTTCCAGAAGGCATCTCTGAGGAAAAGCACTGGCCCACGGAAATTACTATTTGCTTGTTTCTCAGTATCTTCCTTGCTGATTCCAGGTTTTCTTGTTGCCCTTTCTCTGCTGAATTCTTGGAGCCTGGAAGATGCAGACACTTATCTGCCTGCACACACGCGCACACACGCACACAGGTTTTCTGCAGTGTCAGAGTGGAAGAGACTGTGAGGATCAGAGCTGCACAGCGAAATGGAAAAGGCCTGGGGATTTAAATTTATGATTTAAGGTATGTGGGGGGGAAATCTCTCCAGAATATATTATAGAGAACAATCCTGTGTTGACAGAGGGATGAACTAAATGACCTAATAAAAACTGTTGTTACACATTTTTTCCCTTCTGTCACATAATAGAAGACTTCATTCTCCAGAGCTGTCAATCCAACACCTTGCACTGGCAGAAGTATTCACTCAGAAATAATCTTTGTGAAAGGAGAGAACCCCACTTAACTGCTTGCCTGGGGCAGATAGAATGCAGCCAGAAGGCTTGTTTGGCAACTAATTATAAATGCACTTTTGCTGCCCAGGTGCAGGAAGCACAGCTTAAGCTTTCATTCATTAACATCATTAAAATTTCCATTTCAGCTGTCGTTCTGGCATTGGCAGTGCTTGCAAAATTGTGACCAGGTCAAGTTAAAAACTGGCAGTCAGCCTGATGCTGGGTACCATAAGTTAAATTGCTTGAAAGAGCCAAAAAAACACTGATAGAAATGTTAAATCACTCAGCAATACCTCCATACACTTTAGATGACAGGAAGGGTGGCCTTGAAAATAGAAAGAAGCCAAGGAGTAGAAGGTTCAAGGCAGAAGGAAATGCCACGTCTGATTTGGCCAATTATCCATTTGTTTGGTATTTGGTCTTTGATTCTGGTGAGCACAGAGGCCACAAAGGAAAGATTGCAGGATCTCACACTGGACAGTTAAGAATAACCATTGCTTAGGGAAATAATGCTCCCTAGCACCCTCATTAGTGGTTGACTTACATGCTGCAGTGTGAAGCTTTTATATTCATCATTTGTATCTTAACTTCCCTTATTGAAAATTTAGAAAATTTCAATATCCACAAGTAGTGCCTTCTTATTTGAATCCTTCTACACTCTGCACCTCAGAGATATCTTGTAGCAGAGATTTCCACAGGTGAATGAGGATGCCTGAGGAAAAGTATTCCCTTTGATGGAATACTTTCCCTATCTCTCAGTTTAATGAGATGTGCCTTTGGTGCTGGAGTGTGAAAGACAAGGTAAATAGGAACACTGAATTTACTTTTCTGCATAATTTATTCTGTTTTGAATGCCTATTCTATTCATATGATTTCTAAAATAAACACACCTGCCATTAAATTATCTTCCTACATGGAAGTCATGCAATGCCTTGAAACAATTTTGTTGACTATTTCTGGACACCTTTGATTTCTGCTGTAATTTTATTTGAATATAGAACTGAATACAACATTCCAGCTCTTGCCTACTGATCTCACACCATTTTTAGTATGAAATTCCACCCTAGCTCCTGTGCATGCCCCTGCAAATAAAGAGCACTGCATGACCAGAAGAGCGTGGTTCCACAAGAAGGTTGATTGCAGTGTGACAGGACATGAACATTTTCTCATATCAGTCCTCGCTTCAAATGGATACTTCAAATGAACCCTTCCAGTGTATGTTCTGAGTAAGAAACTTCACTTTGTTATGTGATTGACTTCTTACATCTTCCACTAGCTTTGACAAAAAGTATTTACTGTTTGCAGATCTTGCCATCTCACTGACTACTCATCTTTGCCGTATTGTCCACCAACCTACAAACCAACACTGACCTTTCTGGAGCTAAATGCATACTGATACTAATGTTTTACTATGTTGGAAATTGAATCCTAATGCTAAACTTATTTTTTTTCAGACCTTTAGCCAGTTTCTCTCTGTTTGCCGTGGCAAGATGTTGTCATTAATACACTACCTGATTGTTTACTCTCTCATATGTGTTCTGTTGAGAATGTTTTGAAAATCCAAGTGAAAAGAGGTGGACAGTTTTCATTTATCCCATATTTACTGACACACACACACAAAGCTAATAGACTGAAGTCGTTTTGAAATGTCCTTCCAGAGTTCCTGTTATATCTGAGACTTCCAGGTATTTTGTCATTTCAGTTCTGTTTTCGTCACAAATAAGGAGCACACCCCACTCTGCTCTTCCAAACACTCATTTCAGAAGGCTGCCCCCAGTACACCTTAGAGCTGGTATCAGCTGGGCTGCATACTTTCTGTAGCATTTTAACAACTTCATTCTTCAGTTCCTTCAGACCATCAGATGTACTACAAGACTTCTGTCAAATTGCTTAACTATTCTGTGTTGCTTTCCCAGCCTTTTTATAATAAGGTAATAGGAGTTATCTCCTTCACAGTGGGTTGGGGAAACTTCATTCATTCATTTTTGTAAAGTCCTTTGAGTTCTTCAGAGGGAAGTTGCTACAAAAGTGCAAAGTGTTATTATTCAAGAACTCAGTGTTCCTAAATATGCATATTTAAGAAAATTTCAGTCCACCTTTAAAAGTGTGACTGAATTCTGTATGAAATGCTTCTGTGATTAGCCCTGATCCTAATGTATTCCCACGATAATACATATAGGACAGAATTGCTTCTCTTTGGATGGATGCTCTAGATTAATTGTTTTATCCTATCTTTTCTCTGCATACATTCCTTACATATTAATGTGTAATAATGAAAGGATTATGATGCCAGGCCAGTTGTAACCTCTGGTTTCAGGTTTTCTTCATGTAATCTCCTTCACATTTTTTTTTGTTTGTTACAATACCATTTTTAATGCCTTTCTTCCCTTTTCTTCTTTTCTGCTTGCTGAGTAGAATATGTGGTTTTTCCCTTCTGAATTTCCAATGAAGCTGAAACTAGAATATTATTTTTTGCCTTTGCTTATTCCTGTTTTCACACCAGCATCCATGACAGAATCCCAGCTCTGGAAACAGAGCTTCCCCTGCCACTGCACACACTGCTTCTTGTCAAATAACCCCGTACAAAACAATCTCCCTAGCCCAGCATCTTCTCCTCACATTTTCTTTTTGTTCCTATGCTCCTAACTGCTCATTCCAGTAATCCCTCTTTTGCATTTATTCATTGCCAGGCAGCTACCTTTTGACCCCCAGTGTGTTTCTTTTTTTTTCTGTTGTTATTTCAACCTCTCTGAAAATTGCTGTGGCAATTTTTTTCTGAGACACCTTCTTGCTGTGTGGTAGAGATACTGATGGCCATCAGGTCAGATCCATGAAACCAGAAATCCAGTTAAGCAGATGAATGGGCCTGTTGCCATTTTCTGAGCCTCAGACAGACATCAAGTCAGGACAGATGATTTTCCATCCAGCTCCGCCCATCTCTGGGGCTTCTTCCAGGAGTCGTTTCTGAAACGAAGGCCTTTAAAATGGGAAAATCAAAGGCTCATTTGCCTGAAGTCCACCCATTCTGCTTGGACTGTCTCCCCAGCAAGACACCTGGCTATCAATGCCGTATAAATATGTGTTTAACTGTGCTTAACAAACTATATCTCCATTGCTTCGCTATACAGCATTGCCCAAGACCTGATCAAGTTTTAAGGAGTTTGTACCATCCTCAGTATTTACTTTGACCCTTGCTCCACCACAGCTCTGCATGTTCACCTTCCTCAGTAGGAACCTGCAGCAACTTCCCAAGAGCGTATATTATTTAATATTGCTTCCTTTTGCTGGATAGGCAGGGATGTAGAATCATAGAATAGAATCACATAATTATAAAGGTTGGAAAAGACCACTAAGATCTCATCCAACCAACCCATCCCCACCATGTCCCTCAGTG
>JAOWBP010001760.1:28038442-28067915 GCA_028571105.1 Tragopan temminckii
AGGATAGGATAGGATAGGATAGGATAGGATAGGATAGGATAGGATAGGATAGGATAGGATAGGATAGGATAGGATAGTGGTGTCTGCCACATCTCCTTTTGATCTTGGGCCTCACCAGTGCTTTGTGCTGGGTTAGTCCTTGCTTCATTGGTCTCTTGAATTGATGCAGATGCTATACAAGTGAGTTGATGGAGTCTTTTGTCTCTGGCAGTTGTGGCAAGAAAATTCTGGCAGTATTTTTGATGCACGCATTTGTTTTGGGAGCTCTGAGAAGGTTTGCAGTGGGGACAGTCATAGTTCCTACTTAGTTGGGGATGGTCCTACAGTGGAGTCATCTGTCTATCATCTTCCAAAAAACTCTCAGGCACAATTTTTATCACAAATCTTAGGAGTTGCAAGTGCCTCAAAAGACTTTTTCTGTAATACAGCCTGGATTGTGGGTTTTTCTCCTCTAAGTGTGATTATGGAAAAGTACTTATTGTCAACATTATGCTAGCCAAAAGGGGAAGAGAGAGTTGGGCTGTGAACTTGGTTAGAAGAAGGTGAAGTGTGCTCTGTGAGATGTGGCTTACATAGGGAACCTGTTCCCCATTTTATGCTTAAAAATACCTGATAATCCCCAAAACCAGAACCAGGCATGCAGAGAACCTGTCTCTGAGCTGTGATTATTGGGCTATTAAATAACTCTCATACTCATAGCAACACCAGTGATGAGGCTGGAGACAGGTCAGTGCCATCATTTTAACAGTGAAAAGCAGAAGGATGGAAAGAATGCACAGGGAAAGAGGAAGAGAAAGCAAGGTGAAATAGGCAGTTGTCTATCTGAAGAACATCTCATGTGTACAGTGCAGCTGAGGCTGTGGTTCTTGCCTGGCACTCCTGGGTGCTACCACATTAAAAAAAAAAAGAGAGAGAGAGAAAAAAAAAGGTCAGGAAATAAGTAGTCTCTCTGTAGCTGCTCCTCACATTTTTCAGGTGTGGCTACTGCTGGCCTGTCACTTGGTTACTCAGAGAATTAGCCCACTTTTGATCTCAGTATCTAGCAGCATCTCTCAGAGTATGGAAACAACCATAAGCCAACATATATAATACAATGTTGGGCTTCCTTTTTTCCTTAAAAAAGAGAGTTTTGATTATTATTTAGGTGGTTTTTTATCTTTTTTTTAATTCTACAGTGCTCTACTGCCTGCCACTTCTAATCTTGTAACCTCCCTGGAATCTCCTCGGCAGTGACTGTAATTTACTGTGAATTAACCCAGTCACCAGGGAGCTCCTAATGGCCATTCTACAGGTTCACAGATTATCTTAAGCAACTGATATTTAGTGCAGAAAGAAGGAAAACTTCTAAAAGATTTAGTAAATGTCATGAAAAGTCTATTACAGAGCTTGGGGCATTTTTCCTTTTTTTTTTTCTTCTTCTTTTCCCCGGGCACTGCTTGGCTTTCCCAGCTTCAGGTAGAAGCCAGCCTAGTTACCTGTTAAATCCTTGAAGAGAAAGGAGAGAAGACAAAGGGAAGCAAATGGGCCAGAGTGGAGGGAGATGCCAATTCCTCTCCTGCAGAGTGTAGCAGCACAAGAGGAGGTGTACACTGCCTGCTGAGGCTCCCCCTGCACGAAGATGTCTTGTTGTTCTTTATCTCGCTCATGTTACTTAACAGCAGGGCTGGTTTGTACAAGCCCAGATTAGAGCAGATAAGAAAATGAAGCTCTGAATTATTCAGCAGGGGAGGAAATGGCTAGAGTTTCCGGATAAAGCTACTGCCTCCAATGGAGCTGCCGGTCCTTTGGGTTTTATATCTGAATCTATTTGCTCTGTTTAAGCTTTTTTTCTGGGTACGGAAGAACTAAGATGAGGAAATTTTTTTATTCACAAAGAGGCCCCTTCCACAGCAGTAGCAAAAATATGGGGTTAAAAAGGACCTAATGAGATCTGCTGGTCTACCTTCCTACTGCAGCAGAGGTGGCAGTTGTTCTCTCCTGGCAGACACATGCCCAATGCATTCAAGCCCATCCACAGCACAAATACTCCTAGCCAAGTAAGCTGTGCCACTGTGTCCCTTCAGAGCATCCCCTCTGATGATCCTGGCCCTGAACCCTTTGCCAAAGCTTCCTTAAGTCCTTTTCTGATGCGCCTTCTGAGCTCTGTGGCTGTTTTGGGACCTGCTCTGCTTCAGAGAAAACACCTGTTGCTCATCCCTCCTTCCAGATAGCTTGAAGATTGCTTGTTTGGTCCATCTCAGCACTGGGTTTGACAAGACAGCGGGAAACACAGGGGAATTCGACCCAATTTGCCTGAAAAAGGCCTCTTATGCTTCTCTGTGTGTGTCTCTGCAGTAGCTTCAGAAAGAGAAAGCGAAGCAGAATAGGCTGTGGGTTTCTCGTCTTTGCTTTGTTGCCATTTGCTCCTGCCCAGCCAGTGTGGGATAATCGTGGTGGTGGTGCCAAATCAGAGTGCTCTCTGCAGTAGCTAGTTCCCAGCACTGCTACTTGCAACAAGGGCTACTGTTCTACAAGTCTTCCCAAGGAGTAAGCACAACTTTTTCGATCTCCATGCTAGTTAGGCAACACAGTGACTGTAGGTGTCCTGACCTTTTGTTCCTAGTACTGGGAACATCATCTACAAGACATGTATTGCCATGGCAGACAAAGCTTTCATCTGCTGTTTCCGTGGCTGTTTTGCATGGAGTAGGGGATTGTCTGGATTCCCTTTACTTATAACTACACCCATTGAAGGATTAACAGAAACCTGGAGGCACCAAAACCTGCTGCTACTGTGCTTACTGACAGTGTGTAATCATGCAATAGTTTTCCTTTGCTTAAAAAGCAGACTGAAGAAATTCCTGCCCTCGTACCACATCTTGAGGCCCACTCAGTTGTCCTGTTACCACTGTTTGTAGGGCTGTGCTTTGTGCTATGAAGCCATTTCTGAAAGGGTTATTTTTAACCTGTGTCTTTCTGTTTGCTGCTGCGCACGCCATATCATGTAACTGCCCCTTTCAGACGAAAGGGGCTCAGTGCTTTATTAAAGTAGGCCACTTCTTCGTGTGCTAAATGCTGGGCAGGCACAAATGCTGAGCCAGAGGAGGATTCTGATCACAAATCCCTCAGCTGTGTTTTCCACTGCTTGTGCACAAAAGCAGATCTCGCCCACCTCAACCCCATCTGTTCTCTCCAACCACAGAATAACTGACCTGGCAGAGATCTGACTGGGAAACCCATCCATGGAAATCTGAGGTTTTCTGACAAGAAATCATGGTTCTCATGCAACTTAGGGTGTTCTCTAAGGGACGTAATTAAACGTTACCTAAGTGCCTTGCTTTCTGACTCCTGGCCCTTTCTTTAAATGGGACCAGTCCCACCTTCCAGACCCAGGCTTCAGCCCTGCATGCAGTCCTGTCTGACACTGTTGGGACTGAATCCTCCAGGAGTATCTGTCTGTCCATTCTCAATGCAGCAAAGCCTGGGCCCAAGTTTGTCAAGGTCTCTTTAGGATCAGAGGTGTTTACAGTGTCTGAAACTTGTTATTACATAGAAAGCCCCCAGCAAAGCCTGATATTCCTCACACTCCTTCCAGTTCAAAGTTTACAGTGTGGCCTCCAAATTCTTATGTGAGGAAACTGTGCTCTCAGCACCATCATCCATCTCCTTTTTGACATTGGAAGTCAGGCCAGGACTTAATGGCTTGAAACACAACTCCTGCTCTCCAGCATCAGCTTTTCATGGCCTGTTAGAGCCCTCAATCCACACATTGGAAAAGCATTGGCTTTCACTGCTTTTTTTTTTCTTCCTCATCAGACACAAATTAATGACCTTCAAACGGTACTCTGACACCGCCTCGAGCCCTCTGCTCAGCCAGCCTGCCTTGCTCTCAGGTACAAAGCGCATCTGATACGAACACTTACAAGGTTCCAGGGGGGTATTGCGTTTTCAAGAAGCCAAGCTCTGAGCTCTCTGGCTGCATTACCACATTGATTAATAGTACAACTTGTGGTGTCTCACTCCTTGCAAATAGGAGCTTGAGCCTCCGCCATTTAACAGGGGCGTGGGATATGTGAAAAGCTGAAATGTCAGCACATCGCAGCGGCCATTAATCATAAAGCTGCTTTAAAAAAGTAGGGAAACAAGAAAAGGGGATTATCAGAAATATCAAGGAACCAATTTAATTGTGGCAAATACATGCTTGGTGGCTGCTTTTTAATTTTGCCACGTCTCAATTAGACAGGGTTGGAGTTCTCTTTGTTTCTGCTTTTGGAAAGCCTAAAACTGCAGGTTTGATCAATGGCGAGGGACAGAGAGGAAATGAGCAGAAGACGAAAAGGCTGAGTTTCCCTAGAAGCTGTCATGGTAATTTATGGCCCTGGCTGATAAAACTTTTAACTAGTCAAATATGAGCTAGGAAACAGTGAGAACAAAGCAAGCCTTGGAGGAATGTTCCCATCCAGAGAAGTCCTCTGGGAAGAACAACCTGACATGAGCAGCTCTGTGCCTGGGAGCTCAAGAAGAGTTCTTCCTGACTATTGTTCATCTCTTGCATGGCTGTGGACAGGTCTTGCTCTGGAAGAGACCAGTGCTGTGATTTATTTTTGTCTCATCTACTGCAGCTGGCAACAGTATTCTCCCTGCTTGGGGTATGTAGGCTACGGCTGCTGGAGGGAGATATGACCGATCTCAGCAGGAAGAAGGTAGAGGAAGAGGCCAAGGACATGGCATAATTCAGAGCTCTGCTTCTGGCCTGTCCTACAAAGGAATCAATAGCAATCTCTGTTAGAATTCCACTATGGGAAACAGGTGCTGCAGGTAATGGCACTGGCATTTTGGCATGTTTGCAATTGCGGGAGACAGTTCTCTCTGCCCTTTGAATCCACACTGAACAAAATCATCAGCAAGATCTGGAGAAATTGCACAGCTAGTGATTTTTTTAACCCCTGGCAAATGCCATAGCCTTTCTCTCTACAACAGAGGGTACCAACGTCCTAGACCAATTCTAACCCACTTGCTTTATTTAGCTGCTATTACATTTTTTGTCTGGAAATTGTGCTGTTCTTGAATAGCTGCTTAACTACGTTTTTGAAGGGCAGTGTATGATAGCGAGGAGCAATGGATGTTTGCAGAATGGGATAACCAGCAGCAGAGTACAGGAAGCTGCTTTCAATGACTGGTGCCTGAAGCCAATGGTCAGCTTGTTTTGAAGCAGGAATTCAGGAGAGGAGAGAGTTCTTCCAGTTTCACACCACTGACATTCATGTGAATCTTTCTTTCAGCTCAAATGTTGTGTCACTCAGTCACACTAACCGTGGTGAGAGTATACCACTGCAAAGTAGGAGCCAGTGTGTTTGCAGGCTGCATATCTCTTAAATGCAGTGAAGACCTTAGACAAAGCCTTCTTTTGCCTGGGGGCTCCCTCCTGTAAACCTTGTGTCCTTTCACCATTGCTGGGTTGGGAAACTCCCTTCTTTCCTCCTCCTTTCAGCAACCCAGAAATCCTTACCCAACTTTCCCCTGGTGCTCCATTGCAGAAGCAGTTTAGTAAAAGCTAATTCTCCTTTGCTCACCTGATTTTCCCAGGGATCAAGGTGGGCAGGAAGTGCCAAACGCAGAGAAAAGGTAGAAAGGCCAGGAAGGTTGTCCTGTCTTCACTCCTGCAACCCCTCGAGCATCTCTGTAGGGTTCTTGGGACATGCCAGCATTCTGTCACTGGTCTGGTCCAGGCCCCAGAGTTTCGTGCAACACAAGTTCTTCAAGATGGAAAGTGTCTCTTGAGCTCAGTGCTGGTCCAAGGGTTGGAGCACTGCTGTCCTTCTTTCTGTGTACCAACTCCTTTGGAGGTTAAATGCACTGAAAGTTTTGGGAATCTTTGTGGATCTTGGTCATGAAAACAAAATGCTTCCCAGCTGTGCCAGTCCATCCATGAAAGGTGAGAGAAGCAGCAGACACCCTGAAAGGTGGGGTATTTGTTGAGGTTTTTTTTGTTTGTTTGTTTTGTTTTGTTTTGTTTTGTTTTGAGTCTGACAGTTATTGCAGATACCTGTTGCTGAGCAGTTGAGGCTCTCTGACTATTGGCAACTGTGCTACCTCCCCATCCAAGACTGGCAGTCACAGTTGTCACTGTACCCCCAGGACTGGCAGAAGAGGTCAGAGAGGAGTGCTATCCATGGTTGTGACTACTCCAGTGTAATTTGGCTGTGCACCAAAACCACTTTTCCCACACTTTACAGGGGAGGTGATCAGGCTTGCTCTCTGAAGCGTTTGTCAGGAGTTAAAAAAGTGCAGCTACACCACTGCTCACAGTCCTGTTCTTCTTCCAGCACATTCACTTTTCAGTTGGAAGAACACTGGCATCCCCCTCAAATTATCCAACATTTGAGCTGACGTTTGATCCAACACTGTTAATACATAAATCCTAGCATAACTGGCAGCTACAGATGAGTGAACCAAGAAATTGCTTGATATATTTGCTTACACTGCATATGAAACTGGTTATCATGTACAGGAAGGATAACTCTGAATTATCAGTAATCCACTGGATCTCTGCAGCCTTTGAAACAAATTTGAAAAGATTTGCCCAGACTAGCATTCATTTATACACATACACATATATGGTGTAATAGAAGGTGTTACCTGCATGGTGCTTGTTTTAGGCCCATGCCAACCACTTCTACCTGGCCTCTTTAAAACACTGAAATCCCTCCCTTCCCCAGTGCTTTGCTCAGAGCCTTGGAGGAGCCAGCACCAGTCTGTGCCACGGAAGAACATTTTGGACTTGATTTTCATTTACACTGCTACAACAAATTTTACAGTGCTTTGGTAATGGAAAGAAGCCATGAGATGAATACAGATCACTCAAATTTAACGCTCCTTTATATTATATAAGGGAACACCATGAAAATGGAAATTGTGTCCCCTATTTTAAAGGCTCTCAGCAGGTGTCTATAAAACAGGAAAGTTTGTTTTACTGTCTGGGCGATGGGAAATTACACATTTTTCTGGGCTACTTGATGTTGTGTTCCTGTCTGTTGCACTGATGGCTGAGTGAAGAAGTACAGTGCCCCCAGAGAGGCATTTGAGTTGTAAATTGCAGGGCAAGCCTGGATGCTACCTGTGAGTAGCTGCCAGTAAGAGAATGTTGCTGGGCTCAGTCATGATGGGAAAGGCAATCATAGCAGCCACATACAAGGCCTCTACTTGGGCAGTCCCCACAGGCAAGGAGGACTAGACCAAGGCAAGAGCTGATTCCCTGTTACAATTTATCACCTCCTGGGGTTTCTGATCCTCCACCCCCTTCCGCACTGACTACCATGCAGCATGTGATGTCAGAGGCCAAGGCTGCTCAGAGATGGAACATCTCCATCAAGCACTCCTGTGACCAGCTGCAATCCCTGGTGACTGACGTGCTTGCTGATGCTCGGTGGTGTGGTGGCTGTGCAGTCAGCCCTGCTCTGCAGGCTCACTGCAGGAGCCGGAATATCACTTAAGAATACTGCTCCCCTCACTGGGGGACTGAGATTCATTCTGCTCTTTATTTCTCAGACATGATTCCAACAGCTCCAGCCTTCAGGGAATGATTTGTGTAAACTGGGAGAACTGGTAGGGGCAAAAGGTCTCTTTATCTCCATCAGTGCTGCTCCCATAGGCTGCTGTGAGTCTGCATACGTGGGGATATCTCAGGGACATAGCAGTTCATGCAGACCCATGCACAGGGAGAACTGAAAGAGGATGTGACAAACAAACAGAGACACGGAAGATAGGAAACTGCTAACCTGAACAAAGCCAATAATCTCTTTCCTAAAGATTTCCTAAAGATGCTACTGTTGTCATGAATGAGGAGTGGGGAGAGATCATTTAAGCCATTCAATGACATTGCTGTGTCTTCACTTCAGGGAAGAAAAAAGTGAGCTTTCCAGGACAGAGAGCTCCTTGAAAACCCTCTAGCATGTGGGAAGATGGTAAAGCAATACAAAGAACAGCTAGAAATGTGATGAACAAATATGCGGTAATTTGGTAATATTGCTAGCCTTTACCTTCAATTCTGTTCTCAGTTTTGGAGGTCTGTCCAGGAGAGGTGCAAGAGAAGTAAAAGTGGTTCAGGAACTGATAACCAGACAGAAAGGACTTCAGAAGGGTGTGGAAAATACTGGATGTCTTTATCAAACAAGGCAGGTAAATAACGGGACAAGGTTGTCAAGTGTAAGACAATAGATGGGTTAGAGAAGTTATACTGGATCCTCCTAATTACTTTCTTTCATGGAGATGAGACATTAAATTGAAAAACTGCACATAAAAAGCTAGGAAATTGTTTTTATGCAATACATACTTACAGGTCCGTGGGACTCCTTGCTGTCAGAAATTAACCAGAATGGAGCCAGGATAAAAAATTAGGCATGAATATGGATAATGGAAATTCCCTCAAATTTATACGATGAACTATAAATCCCCGCGCTTCCAGGCAGAAGCCAGTATCTATGAGATGAGTAGTGAAGAAAACTTCCCCAAGGGACACATGCTTTTATAAATGTACACTGCAGAGATTTTCCCCTTGTGCTCTGGAAGCCTCGGTAAGGGTGTCACCACAGGACCAGTTCTGGGTCCTGCCCAGTCCTGCGTTTCAAGCCAGAAGTGTAAGTGTGAGTCTGCGTAGCTTGCTCTTTAACACCACACAGTCTCTTTTCTCCATGGTGACTGTCATGTCAAGTGTCTGTCAAGTGTTTTTCCTTGGTCTGTTACAGTGACAGATGAGGAGAACAGTGGCTTTTAATTCTTTCGTTTGGATTTCCTCTGTTCCAGAGGGATAGAGGACTCTGCACACACTATGCAAGCAGAAGCAGTTGTCTCCTGGTCATGCTGACAAACAACCGCAGGTGCAAACACTTTAGTACCTCCACGTTCATCTCTCTACAATTAACAAGGTAATTACTCCTCACCTATGGCATGACTGGTGGGCAGCACAAAGCAGGATTTGGCCTGAATAATGTGCATTTTATTCCTCTGGTTTTGAGTTTTGCATAGCCCTCATGGGGGTTACCCTAGGGGGGGAGCACAGTGCCCTTTCTGTTATGCTGAAGCTGTCAAGAACGCAGTCAAGCAATTTAGTCAAGTTTATTGGAAAATCAGTGGAGGAGATCAGCTTGCAGGTCTTCTTGAAAGGTGGATAAGACTCATTCTTCTTCTCCCTCTTCTACTGCTGGAAACTGGCAGAACTGGGGGTTGAGGTAATGGTCCATTTCACAAGCCTGTCCTTGCCTCCTTCTCTTGGGCTTCCCATCTGTGGAGCAGAGATATTTACTCACCAGTGAGTGCAGCTTCCAAGCAAAAAAATGCTATTGAGCAGTAGTGTGAGCAGGCAGGTGGCAGCTGCCCAGTAAACTCACAGAGACCATTTGAAATGGCCCAGCCATGCCGCCTGGACCATCTGCAGGCTGAAGCCCACTCAGCACTCACATGGCTATTAGGTGAGCCAAATTGCTGGCTAGACCAGGACCACTGTTTTTCACAGTGTCTTCCAAACCTCCAGGGCTCCTTCTGGGAAAGAGCAGCACTGCCTAGTGCCCTGTGGAGCCATGGCTGTGTGCTCTGGGGATGCACAGCCATCCCCCAGGCAGGGCAGCTGGCCACATCCAAGTTCAGAGTCCTGTATCTCAGCCCTGAGCATAATAACAGCTGTTATTATGGCATCACCTGCACGGCACCAGCTCCATGGCTCATTAGCAGGTTGGATATATTAGTAACTGTCAAGCAATTGGAGAGCTACCTTGTTGGGTGAATGGATGAAAACACATTAACTCCCACAAAAGGGGGAGAGGCGGTGATTAGCTTGTGAGATGACAATATGAAATGTCAGAGGCACAGACAGTAAGCACAACTGTTCATTATTATATTAACAGCTTTAATTTTCTGCCTTTAAACACCAGTTTCCTGTCAGTTCAATTAGATTGTGTGTGTGTGTTTAATTTAGATCAATATACTGCTGCGTCTGGAGTTTTTCTCACACATCCTCTGCGAGGCGAGAAGCGGAGCAGCCTGTAGGAGCATCTTCTTTTATTGTCCTTGAGGGAAAAGGCAGTCTGTGGACAGGGTATTTAGGTGATGCATATCCCTGTGTCTGGGGGCTGCAGCCTGCAGCAATTTGAGAGATTCCCACAGAGGTGGGAAGCGGGGTTGGGGAAGAGGCGAAGGCACAGGAAGGTCTTGAAGAAGCAGCCAGAAGCAAATTGCAAATTGCATTATTTTCAGCAAGTGATATTACAGACCACAGAAACTATAGGGAGGAAGACTGGGAAAGAAACAGTCTTGTGCCAGGAGTGACTAGAGGCCTGATTTTGATTCTGATGATGGTGAAATACTGCTCTAAGCCTGAGGTTGCTCAGATGATGGTGATGCTGCCAGTGAAAGTAAGGTCAAGATTTGGGCTGGATGCTCAGTGCCAGCGAGCAGCTCATTTAGGAAATAGAATTTCTTTGGTTTCTCCTGTACAGATAAATAAGGGTATAACTGAACCCTGCTGGGCTAGACGGATGGAAGCCCAAGAAAGCACAGGGTTTCCCATGCCAATTTCAGCCTGAATTTGACCAGTACCAAGGGAACGTCACTTTGCCTGGTGCCAAATCCCTGCATCTCTCTCATGCTCATCCTTCCTGCTCTTCAGGCAGAAGGGTGCCCTTTCTGCTTTCTGGGGTGGGAGGAAATGCAGTTTTCACCATTGTTTGAGCCTTAGTGAGTGCTCATGACAGGGAGACACTAAAACAGAGAATCCTGTGCACCTATCCTCTCTTTCAGCTTTGGCCCTATCACTGGATTCCCATACATAGTTGCTCCGTACTTATGGTACTTTTTTTCCTACTGGAATCAATAGACTAATGGAGCGTGATTCAAGAACCAGTATTTTTAGTAGCTAGTCACATTCTTTGGCATTATTATCCTTTATAGCTCTGATCTCTGCAAGATCTTCCCTCATCCTCCTGATACTCTGGGTCATCAGGTTCTCTCTGTGAGCTCAGGTGTTTTACATTGGCTGCTCACCAATGTTAGTCCACACACCTGGAAGATCCACTGCTGTGTTCTCATCTCCAGGGCAGGGAGGTGACTCTCTGCTGTAGGGACAATCCTCTGTGGAGAGAGGGGCAAAGGTCTGATAATGGGTTTCTTCTCCTTCTTTGTAATCCTGTTAGAAGAGGCTACTAGAAATAAGAGATGACGTTCTACCAGCTACGAATCTCCAGCAAACCCAATGTGAGTCCAAACAAGGGGTCCCAGACAAAGAGGGGTGGAATGGGGTGGCCTACTAACATTGCCAGGAAACATTTCTGGCACACAGCACGTACAAGGGGATGTCAGAAATTCTGCCATGGAGGTGGGCAGAAACAGAAGTGCTGGGAAGGGCACTTGTACAGCATCTCCAGGCAAGTGCATCAAGGAGTGTTAGCAGCAGCAGCCCCTGTGCTTGAGACTGGGTATCAAAACCTGAATTTTGAGACTAATGTGAAAGCCTGAGATCTCTAGAAGTTTAATAGTCATTGTGCATTACGGAGCACAGGAACTGTCATGTTAGATTAAACGAGTAGTTTTTTTAGCTCAATGTTGTGTCCCTGGCAGTGGCCAGCAGCACAAATTCAGTCTGTAGAAACAACTGAAACAAAGTGCTCAACTGCAATCCATAGCCAGGCAATGATCTGATTTTCAGTTTCTGAACATTTGGTCAATATTCTGATGTAGTACATTATATAAAAACCCTTCTCTACTCCCATCTCCTGGATCTCCTTCTCCATTACTCTGAGATATCACAGCTATGGAGAAATACCAGCGCCTTCATCAGAAGGAAGAGCCAAGTGGTCAGTAGCATCTTCTGCGCAGGGAACAGTGTTTGGTGATAGCTTTAGGGAACTTGACTCTAGATGGAATCAGGTTCCTTACAACTTAGGGAAATCTAGATGCAGGGTTTAATATCTCATCTCTATTTCTCATGGTACACAAGCTCAGAGGTAAAAAATTTCCCTGTATCATAGGTATTCCTCCTGACTTGCTCTCGAGTCCTATTTGGACAGTTATTCCTACAATGATCTACTTCAAAGTTAACAAAGTACCAGTGCCTGTACATGTGTTAAGTTTCCATCCGGAGCATGACCCTTTCCGCTTTCTGGGCCGGAGTATAAACATTACAAATGAAATCTCCAATGGGTAAAGAATGAACAATCACTTTCTTAATTTTTTTTTAAGGGCACTTTAGGGCTTTTATCAGGAAAGCATCGTGTCCATTAAGAAACAAATTAAATCATTCTGCAGGCAAGCTAAGTGCTGTTCCCATGCCAGAATTAATACTGCCTCTTTCCACCAGGGATGTTTAAGGGTCCCTCCCCCATGCCCTGGGATTACAACTACTTTTAGTTCATAGAGAGAGGATTAATCAGTAGAGCGCCTTTGCAGAGCTCCTGAAATAGAAATCACAAATCAGGGAGACTGGGAAGGAGCCTGGGAAGTGACAAATATGAAATGATGTTGCACTTTGTTTGGCGTCTGTGCAGGGAAGAAGGCTGTGGTGGCTCAGAGGTGCAGCTCATTGCAGCAGGAGGAGACCTGGAGTCTGGGAGATGGAAAAGCAGGACGGGGGGGGGGTGAAGGGATGGCTGTCAACTACAGCATCGAAACAAGGAGTTGTGAGACTTGGAGGGGCTGTCTGTATGACTGAACAGTCAAAGGCAGTAGCTGAACCCCTCACATTTTCCTCTACTGTCAGGAGCAGAGATTCTGATCCTAGTGCAAGACCAGAAGCTGTAACTTCCAGTTTTGGGGCTTTGTTGCAATGTCAGAAACCAAACTTTTCTAGAAATCATAGAATGGCTGAAAGGAACCTTAAAGATCATCAAGATCCAACCACTCAATCTTTTCCTAAAATCCATAGATGCTGATTCTCAGTCCATTCCACTACACGTAACTTACACCAGAATGTAGGATATTCTCTCTTGTTAGTATTGCCTGCCTACATTTGGATCCATTTAACTTTGTCAGAAGGGTCTCAGTATTTCATCCCCTGTCCATCCTCTGGCGATACTGCAACTGTCCAGATGGTAATACAGGTGTGCAGAGTTGGAAGAATTAATGCAGTTCATTTTCATGTAAGCGGTGCCATTAGGAGTCCCTTTATATCAGTTAAAGTGTGACTGTGGAGGAGAAGGGAATACTACTTTAATTACATTGGCTTTGAAGCTAATATAGTTAAGTCGATATGAAAAATTATGCGTAGACTATCCCTAGAGGTATAAATTGAAACAATTCCTATTGAAGAAGAAGTCCAATAGAGAAAACAATTGACAAAATGGTTTGAAAAGGGATAAACCTTCTCCCATTTTCTCATTTGGAACATTTTGCCCAGCTACGACTGCTGTATATGGCTAAAGAGTGGGGCTGAAAGTCTCAGCTGAGCTGGAGGGAAGACAGCCTGACAGAGCCTATCTGGGAACTTTATTTCAGTTCCCCTGGGGTGTTACCTAGAGCAGGATGAAGAGGCAGCCTGACCCCTAAAAGAAAAGAGGCACTGCTGCTTTACAAAGATGCCCGAGGTTGCTATTCTGGATTCAGGACACTGTCAAGAAAATCACTCTGTTGCTGCTTGTGATCCTTACCTGACCACGTGTGCAGCTCCAGCGTTTGTGCTGTGTGTGGTTTACTTTTGGGTTTCCCCACAACGTATAAACTTAATGTAGAAAGATCTAAAAAATACATATTTAGTTCTCGTTATTTTCAATGGGAAGTGTGGAAAGAAAAAAAATCTGTAGGAATTACTCTCAGTTTCTAATAATCTCAATTACTTGTATCATCAAAGGCATTAATTTAAAAGCACCCCCCACCAAAAAGTAAGCCCAAGTAAGTGGATTCAAAGAACCTTAATTAACCACTGAGGGGAGGGATCTCCCTCTCTGTTGTCTCTGGTTTCTTCTCCTCCACTTTCCCATGAGTTGCTGAGGCATTTTCTCACCTTTTTAGCACCCTTTTCCCAGGCTGAGATGTGGGCTTGGGTGGCCCCACTTGGCTGTCTGAGGCCATGGATTTTTTTTTAAATGCCTGCCTTCCCCAGGGATGATCAACGCAGGGAATAAAACCACCTGCAGGCATATGTGCTGATGACTAGACGCAGCACCACCCCGGGTCAAGTGCAGGAGGGAGCAGATGCTCTCCTCACACTTTGCTCGAAGGAGAGTGCAGATAGCCCAGTGTGCTCTGTGAGCTGTGTGACCCACATCACTGCAGCTGAACAGGTCAGCATGGAAAGCCGTAGCGTGGAAAACTGCAATATTCCCTGTCACCTCCCCTCACCTGCAAACTCCAGTGGAAGTTTACCTAGCCAAATCTTCAGCTATGCATCTCCTCTCCTATACCTCAACAAATTTACAGAAGACACAAAGTCACAGGCATATGTGATCCCAGAAATATCCTCTCTTGCACAAAATATGTTGCACAAATATACAAGTTTCATTATTTTCTTTGCGCTGTCTCTTAGGCAGCTGAGTTTTTTTCTGCTGTGCACATTCAGGCCGGTGCCCTCTGCACACTGCTCCAGGGAGTCCTGTGTCCATTGTATCCTAGAGCTGCCCTGCTTTTGACCATTATCTCCTTGCTGCAAGGAATGCTGTTCTGACAGCGGAGCACCAGAAAATGCTTCCCTCATCTCTGAAGCAGTCAGATAGGAGGACAGGAGGAAAAGCTCTCTTTCCAGCCCTTGTGTGATGTTATTAATGAAGGAGCTGGTCCCTTTCCACCAAATCTGCACAACCATCCTCTTACTCTTCTTTTCATTGTTAGACAGCTGTCATCTAACTCAGACCCCAAGTATCCATCTCGTTTCTGAGGTGACATTCTTGAAACACTGTGTCATTGAGCCCTGAGCACTAGGGAAAATGACCATGCACTGCAAGTCAGACGCCAAGCTCCACCACTCCAGCAAGCCAACACAGCATTTGACCTTTGATGATGTGCTGCCCCTCTTCTGTGCATCTGGAGATGTGGAGGAAGGGGTGAAAAGGCAAAGGGGGAGGCAAGGAGCTTCACTGGAATTCATCTCAGTGTGATCTGATTCATCCTCCCTGCGGATCTGCTCTTCTTTAGGAGCCCTGGAGGGTGGCTTTCACTGCATCTCACATTTATTCACTGGCAGAGCCTACCCTTAATAAAGGGAGGAACAGCACATCTTCTTCTTCTTTTTTTTTTTTTCCTTTCCTTTTTTCCTGTCTAGCTGAAAGAAGAGAAAAACAAAACAAAACAAAAAAACACTGATGTTTTCTTCTTAAGAGGGTGGTGTCTGGGAAGGCCCACTGTGGGAATCTAACAAGAAAAATGAAAAATTCCAAGTGGGAGTCATAGCGTACAGAGAGAGTATACATACAGGAGGAAAAACTGGTGGTTTATATGGTAAGAAGGTTTGGAGAGGGGAAAGGAGGTGGTTGTAGTTGCACAGTGTTTTGTACAGTTGATCATACAATCATAGAATATCCTGATTTGGAAGGGACTTATAAAGATTATTGAGTCCAACTCCTGGATTATGATTATGAGCAGACATTATCAAGATCCCCAGCTGAGCCTCAGTCACTGCCTTTGTCACTGTGTGCAAAGAAGGAAGGGACTGCACAGAAAGGAGAAAGCAGCATCTCCCCAGCATGCAGCCCCATCTGAGAGCAAGGGCAGCAGCGACCCAGTGGCTGGCACTGTCATGGATAAATGGTTGCAGAGCATATTGCTGCCATACTTCAGGGACCAAGCTAAGAGCTGTCCAGCTCTTTGCAGAGTGCTCTCCAAACCTTTTCACAGAACTACAGACTCTTAACCAACTTGACCACTGTGAATGGTGCCTTGCAGGTGAGGGCTTGGAAACATTTCCCATTTCTGACTCTGCTTTCTGACGAGTTCATTTCTCTCCTTCTCTTCTTCCAACTCCTCTCTGTATTTCTCTTCACAATGCTGTGGGGAGCTGCTGCGGGTGGAGAGCTTTTGAAAGTTGTTGCAGTTCCCACTTAGCAGGACAGAGAGGATGATGGTGATGGTTTGACAGTTGGACTAGATGATCTTAGTGGTCTTTTCCAACCTTTAGGATTCTATGGTCCTAACAGAGAAGGGAAATAGCATCTTGTCTACTCCTCACACTCAACAATGATGTGTACCTGGAAGTGCTAGGCGTGTTTATTACCTGCTACGTGCACAGTCTGGGTGATTTGTGCCACAGCACAAATCAGCACATCAGCACACCCAGCGCATCAGCAAACAGTGGAGTCAGGCCCAAGAGCATGGGAACTGTGATGTATGGATGCATGCCCAGCTGCTGGGATTCGAGATGCCTTGTCCTCTGCAACTTTAAGCAGAGAGTTCAAAAGCAGAGATATGTGAGACACTAAAGCAGTCATCCTCCAGAGCAATTGACTTCAACTTGGCTACCCTGCAGGCAGTTAAGGAGCCTCATATTGAAAAGGGCCAGGACGAAGGACCTGGACTGGCTTGACCCCCAGTAGAGTGCACTGGTTGTAGTAAAAGGACTATTTTAATTTTTATAATACTATAAATATACATGATGCTATGCTATTTAAAATGTGGTGGAAGTTTTACAGAGTTGAAGCAAAGGTTTCCTGACAGAGCAAATGCAGTAAGAATTGTTCACAATGTCTTCCCACTAGGGAACCATACACAACAGACACTGGCCTCAGGAGCCAGTTATACTGGGCGTGGAGCAGTGGGTTCAGGGACTGCACTTCTTAAGAAAATACCAGTGATTTTAAGGAAGCTTTTACCTGAAGACCAACTGTGCTTTAGATTACAGTGGGAAAAAATGCAACATAGCAGCTGCAGGCTTGGGAAAGCAGTGTAGACTTCAGTAGGACTTGTAGGCCCAAACCCCAACCTGCTGCTGGTGATGGCCCCACTGGAGGTCTGAGTGGCCCAGACACCCAGATCAGGTCCCCCCTCCTCACAGGATCTTTGCTAAGTAGATGGACCTCACTGGCCCATTTTGCTGTTACATTGCTTGTTTCCATTTCAAGATCACTGATGACTATATTAAATAATATGATCTCCTGGTACTAAATCTTGTTGTAACTCACTAACGGTGCTTTTCTGTAATGAAAATAGGTCATTTGTTCCTCTTCGTTTTCTTTTTCTCTAATTTATGATGTTGCTTTGCCTCTGGCTACTTAGTTTATGCATTTCTATCTTCAGGCAGACTTTGTCAAAAGTTGTGTAGGAATCCAGTAACCTATAGCAACCAATTCTCTACTGCCTCTTTATCCAAAGAAGTCCAATAGACCAATGAAACATGATTTTGCTGTGTTGAAAAATTGCCTGTTACATTATCTCAATCAGCGATGCCGTAATTATGTTTTAAATTTTCATTAGAAAATTTGGTTATCAGTGTAATATGTATTGATTTGTATTTCCTGGAGTGACTAACCCTAGCACCTCTGAAAATGATACACTTGGTATTTGCTATCTTGCAGATGTCTAGTTTTATCAAGAGATTATGTATTTTCTGTCGAAGTTTCTTTCTTAAGCATCTTCAGAATTTTTTAACCCAGGCCATCAGAGACTGGTGATTTACAACACTTTAATATAATCCATTTATTCTAGTATCTTTTCTTTGATACATCAATTTCTGACCTTGTCTTATCTTAATCTGCAGGTTGTTAGCCTCACCTACAGCTAACATTGTCTAGCATTTCCCATCATAAGATCTTGGATTTAGTTATGTAAGACTGTTCCTGGGCATAAATTTTTCATGATTGATCTGTCTTTCTTTTGGGAGTATGTGCATTTGTGTTTGTTTCAACCAAAACGTAGCAGTTTTTAAGAATGAAGACAGAAAGAAAAAAAAGCACGTTTGACCATGTCAAAAATAAAGGTGACCTTTTACTACAAATGTTGTGTATCCTATGTGCTGTGGAAATAAGGCTTGAAATTGAGCACTTGTGTAGTTTATGAGTTAGGAACACATCATATGTCTCCTCATGAACCTGGCCTGAAACTGTCCTCCAAAAATAGCAATTTGCACATGCCTATTAGAAATCACTTTGATTGTAGAAGTGGTGTTCTCCCAACAGTCTGCCTGTCCTGGGCATGTTTGATGCCTTCAGCTGGGCAGAATTTCCTGTACAAAGAGGATTGCAGGCTGTAGTTGTGTGGAATCAGCTTTTCACTGATGCTGGGGGAGCAGATTTGCATAGAAGCCTGACAGGGATTGAAGCTTTACCTGGGACCTAGTGAGAGCAAGAGAGAGAAGGAAGTGGACTGGGATGTGGAGAAGGTGAAAGAGTGAAGTCTGGGATATGGTGAGCAAAGACTCTTGGCTTGGAAAATGGCTTGAGTGAGAGAAGATAAATGAGATATGGACTGTGGAGATAAAGGAGCAGCATCTTGGTGATGGTGTGATCTCCCTCTCCTGGCCACCACTGTGACATTCATCTTGCATAGCTTCATATTCTCTCTTTCCATTTACAGTCAGTGGCAGTCATGAGGAACAATTCAGCTGACCTATATTAAGTGTCTGTTTAGGATGAATCATGCCCCAGGACTGCTGATTTCTCTGCCTTGACTACAAAAGCTCATCAGATGATGAGCTCAGATGGACACCTCTATAGGATCAGATGGGGCCCTGCCTCACAGCCTGCAGAGGGACATCAGCTGACAAATCCCCTGGGAGTTTTCAGCCTTCAGAAGCTGATGAGAACTGGGCATCTGCCTGCATCACAGGGTCCCAGTGCCACGATAACACGCAAACCCCCTAAAGGACATCTTTCCATGTCACATTCAACCCCCAGCCACTGGACCTATTGCTGATTCCTCAGTCCTTACTCCCACCTCTTCCTGTAAGCTTGATCATGGCTGGCTGGGTCCTCAGTCCTGAGATTAGGTGCACAGGGAGATAATGGTGAGCCCTTATGGGGACATAGACACCTTGGGTGTGTGTCAAGAGCTGGGGAGATCAGTGGGGTGACTGGAAGAGAGGGGACAAGATGGATGTAGGGAAGCTGAGACTAACAGGACAGAGTGTTTGGAGGTGCTAATGAGGAGTGGAAACACGACTCGGAGGTGAGTCTGAGAAAAGGAGCCAGCAGAAGACAGGAAGCATGGCTGGGAGCACAGGCACCAGCAAAGGGGGAGAGGGGCAGAGGAGGCAAGAAACCCAAGCAGACAGGCAGCAGAACAAGCACCACGGAGAGAGGAAATACATACTATATATTAAATTAGTGCTGCCTACCTTGTGCAATGAATAAAGCAGGGCCCTGCAGGGGAAACACTGCAGCCACGTAGTTAATGCATATGGGAGCAAATAAATGGTTGCCTGAAGATGCCTGTGGTTTCCTAATTTTTCAGTACTTGACTTTGTACTGTCATTTTAATAAGTTTTGTTATGTATCAGATGTACATACCATGCTATAATGTTTCTGAGATGAGTGATGTGCATCCTCATTTTCACCCTGTTGCATCTCACATTGTTCCTGCGTTTAGTGCTTGGTCCAAAAAGCAACATATCCCTCCAGCCCTTTGCTTCTGCCCTACCAGGAGGTGTGAGCCTGAAGGAAAATCTGAACTGCTGACCTTCCTACCTAGGGGTAAAAGCATTGCCCACTGAACTGCACTGTCACCTAATGCCTTAGCCTGAATGTAAATGCTCACGTGGTTTACAGAGCACACGGTGGAGCAATAGAACACAAGCAATGAAATCAAAGGCATATCTCCACTCTGTTTTTTGTATTACCGGTCATGTTTAATGCAGTGCATTTAAAATGCCTCTAGAATACATTAGAGCGTTTTTGATGGTAAATTTAACTGCCAAACTGTTGCCTGCCTCACTGGGATCCCCTCTCAACTTCACATCCATGCATTCTGTGTCTCACTTCACCACTTATGGGAGAAGGGAGAAATGCACCACCAGCCCAGAGAGAGCAAAGCCTGAGGAGTTTGGAATCATTTCTGGACTGTTCAATATCACCGGGGAGATGAGGCTGATGCCTAAGCAGCAAACATCACCAGGTCAGTGCCGAAGGACCAATGCTGACCTACTATTTTCTTCTTTTGGCACACCTCTCTGAGTCACACAGTGCAGACGTCTTCGTTCATCTGGCGATTGGAGAGCTAGCTACCCTGACACCTAGCAGGGCTGGCCAGAAATAGAGATAGGAGGCTGTCAATACCTGCTCTTCTCTTATGCGCACAGGAAACCTGTGATGAGCGTTTTAGATTCATGTAACTATTGCCCAGGGGCTACCATTTTAAGGGAAGCACCAAGTCTGAACCCCAGTACAGCTTTTTCTGGAAATAAGCCTGCCCACAAGATGTCACAGACCAATAAAATCATTGCACAGCAATTCATCTAAGAATTAAAAACAACAACAACCAAAAAAAACCCAAACAAACAAACAAAAAAAACTGTGAAAGAAATATTGTTAAAAACAAGAAAAAAAAAAACCCTCTTTTGGGCCTTGCAACACACGTTACTCTGCTAGTGCACAAAATTTAGAAAGTAGACTTGACTAGAAACTGAAGTGAAAGCCATGTATCTGTTTTCATTGTCAACAGAGAGAAATGTCAAGGAACAAGCAAACAGCAGAAAGTGACTGTAAGATTCTGAAAACCCTTGCAAGAATAAGCAGTTGAGGTATCCTCTATAAACCAAAATATGCAATGTTTAGCATGCCAGATCCATTCAAGTTAATTACTACTGACCACTAGACTAAAGTCTTGTGCAATCAGCTGTGTGATTAACCAAAAGTCCCAACAGATAAGCAAGTGGCATCCATAAAATCATGGGGAAAAAAAAATGTAAATGTGGAAGCAGTGGGATTTGGTAGCACTTGAACATTTACAGAGAAAAGTGATGACATCTGCACATACTAGGTTTGCAGGATCAGGCTCCTAGGGATCCCAGAGACAGAACTCTTCTGAGCAAACAAGCTCTCAGACTAGACACTTTAGTCTGAGCTACATTTTACTAGCAAGCGCCTCAGGAATTGCAAACAAAAGCTTTTCTACCTTGTTTAAAACAGATCTGAGATGGCAGAGAGGATAGTGAAATTACATAGATATTCACAATAAATTCTCCACAGTGAAAGTGGTGAAGCACTGGAACGTGCTGCCCAGAAAAGCTGTGGATGCCTGGTCCCTGGAGATGTTCAAGACCAGGTGTAATGGGGTTTTGAGCAACCTGATCTAGTGGAAGGTGCCCTTGTCTATGGCAGGAGGGTTTGAACTAGGTGATTGTTATAGTCCCTTCTAACTGTTCCGTGATTCTGTGACTACGAATTAGGTTCTCTCTAAGAGTTGGAGAGAGCTGTGCTGCAGCCGGGCTGGGAACCAGGTCTGCAGAATGGTAACTGGCCTGCTGGTTGGAGATCCACAATAACTGCCTGGGCCTACTAGGAGAGGGGTATTTTAGGTGGAAATCACATTAAAAAATAATAATAAAAAAAAAAATCTTCAAGAGCAATTCAGTTATAGCTAGATGTGAGGAGTGGAATAGCATCTAAAGAAAGTGTTTCCTTGCAGCAAACAGAGTTTTAATCACCCTGGAAGTGAGACGGACAAAAGGACTGGATAGCTCAAGGAAATGGTCTGAATGGAGTCAAGCTCAGCAGTGATTAAAAGCTGCTATCACTTCGTGGCTGTCCAGGGGATATTTGAGATGAGCTGATAGATCTCAGACCACAGGCATCAACATCTTTGCGGCACCACCTAATTGGATCCCATGTTGACAGTCTCAGCAGTGATACCATAGTTTAAAGGAGTTGTGGGGAGTAAATCCACTTCTCTGGGTGGGGAGCAACCTGCGGTGTATTGTCAGAGTGAGGGACAGAGGCTTAGGCATGCTTGTAATGCCAGTGGCTTTATTTTTCTTGCTCTGAGGAGAAATAAAAGCTCCCAGCAATTCCAGCTGTCAGCCAAGTCCTGCTCAGAGAACTGAGATCTTTCCAATAAAGAAAGCCAACAGCAAGGCAAGAATTTGTAGCCCTGCTTCTCTAATTGCAAGGCTCTTCCCTAGCCCCATTAATTTCCCGTGAAACTGAGAAGTTTAGTCAGCATTAAATCTGGGAGTGTTGCCTTCCACTGGGGCTCTCTGTTATGCAGCAGACAGGCATACATTTCTGCTGTGACAAATATTTTATTGACATTGATACAATATATACATTGCAAAAGAGCATTCTGAATAAAGTATTCCTCTATTTTAGTGGAGAGACATGTATGCTATACAGATGGCTGGAGTAAATCTGGCCTTACAATTAAAATCTGTTTAGAGTTTGTAGCAAAGTGACTGATGGATTAGGCTCAGTGCTCCATCAATCCCCCCCCCTCCCATTCCTCTGTGTAGTACAACATTGATGGCAGGTCATAAATAGCCATTTGTACAAAGTGCAGGAACTCTTTAAGTATCATTTTATAGCTAGTATATATATTCCAAGTGGCTGGCAAAATGCAAAGTGCCTGGGGTCTTTAACAATGGCAATAGGTCATGAGAGACAAGCAGTACCTATGTATTTGAATCAAGGATGCTACATTATATAGGAATGGTAATATTGTTGATATTCTGGAAACTCTTCTTTGGGGCACATGGAAAAAATTGTTTCCTGAAGAGAGTGAGGCTCTAAACTGGGTTTTCTGACCAAATTTCTGCCTGGTTACTTACAGTCCTACTCTTTAATTCTCCCTAGTACTTCTGATAAGTACAGGTTTTCACTTTGCTTTTTGCCCTATATTTTTGCAAAATTTTACTAGACACCACTAAAACATCCACTTTGTTCTTCTCCAAAGGTTATTCATCTCAAGGCTGGAGGAAAATTATGTCTTACATCAAGAGAACCAGGACTCTACCAGAAAATTATTTCAGTGGTGCTTAACACAACTCTGAAAGGGGCCCATTGCTCATCAAACAACATTAAAACTAAAAGCAGAAGAGAAATGTGAAATTTTAAAGTAAAAGCATAGCCACAACTGTAGGCACATGCAATGGTAAGGGAGGGCTGGCAGAATGGAGCAGAGTCCAAGTGCAGTCCCTTATTTCAGGTAAGGAGAGGAGCACCCTTACCAGCCCTTGCAGGGAGAGAGCCTGGGAATGACTTTTGCTGTGTTCATACAGGCTTCCTTCTAGCTTGACTTGCTTCTGCTTGAGATATAAAGCCAGAAGCAAACTGAATGGTGACCAGAAACAGAATCACAACCCAGTGAGCTTTTCAAAAGCACCTACAAAGGAAGCAAACTTATTGGGTTGCAGGTACCAGCAATTCCTGCTGCCGCTAGCTGCGGCTTTTCAGGATGGAGAGCTTTACAAGGAAGTTGTGGTTCAGATCCCATGGATTTACTGAGGCAATGTCTTTCTATTGAACACCATCTCCCAGGTTCTTCCACACGAAAACCTATATGGATTTAGCTCACAATTTCAGTGCTTCCAGCCACGTTGTTCCTGGATTTGCACTTAAAGCTAAGCATGACCTCTACAGCTTCCCAGTGGGGGAACCTCCCTGATGTCTCAGATGGGAGAAAGCTCTAAGGAAGATCTGCATCTCTCTGCACTTTCTGGCTTAAATTTTCTACTGTTTTGAAGAGTCATAGGAGACTGCAGTCACTCCTAGTTAAGGGCAGAGGTTACTAAAAACTGGTGCAAATTATGGAGAAGAAGGACAAATTCTTTTCCCACTCTGGAGTGCTGCTCTTAATTAATTTTCTGTGATAGTGAGAAATATTTTATTTGAGAATTGCACAGAGAGCAGTTCTCCTCCTTGACCTGCTGTGGTCTGACAACAGAAGAGAAGCTTAACTGAGGAACAAACAAGGAATTATTTATTTGTTCTTGGCTCAATTAATTCCTGGCTTGGAAACTTAATGCAGAAATCAGGCTATTTTCACATGTGCATTGTAGTAAAACGGTGTTAGGCTGAGCCATGCCTGGCATTTCCTCGTGCCTGAGAATTAGCAGGGAACCATTATATTTGGAAATAGATAGAATCCTGTTAGGACACTGGAAAATATATTCTCTTCACAACAGGATGCAGTAGCCTCCAACAGCCAAAAGCCCAGGGAACCCAATGCCAGGAAAACCCATCTGCTTTCCTGGGATGCTAGTCCAAGGCACATTCATGCTTAGTGTTAAAACATATCTGTGGAAAAACATGGAAACTGAGATTTAGACCCTGTCACTTAATACAAGCTGAGCTCAGCTTCTCAGGAGCACCTTAGAATCTGTTTCCAACAAACGTACCTTTTGAACTATTAATATACCTGCCAATAATGTTTTTAAAAGGAGCACTCTTTCAGCTGTAAGATGAACAATTCAAACACTGGCCTGGCTCAACACACACTTATACACTTCGTTACAGAAAGGGCTGTAGAGGCGACACATGACATACACGCAAATCTATGCTGGCAAATACCCATCTTGCAGGGAGGACGATAGGGAGTGGAGGGCTCCAAGGCTCTGGCGATGGGTTTCAGTTGCAGGTGTACTTCCACCAAGCATCTGCATTTACTTGATGTGAGAATGGAAATTATCAGGTTATTGTGCAGACACAAAATGTAGCTGATTTCCCATCCTAGCAGAGGCAGCTAATTCTAACAAATTCCATCTGTAACAAAAGGAATGAATAAGAAAGAAAGGAAGCAGGACCTGAGGAAACTGAGTATGTAGAAGGACTTGCACAAGGACAGATTGAGAGGCCTTCCAACCAAAAACTCACATGAATAGGGTACTGCGCATTCATCCATTGCTTTGGCTAACCGACAGAGACCATTTTAACAGCCTTTAATGCTGCTCCAAAACTACACAGTGCAGAAAAGGCTGTGTGACACTGACCTGCTGGCTACCACTGCTGTAGAGAGCTGAGTTGATGGGACCTGGTAGCCAAATGGTCTCAAACGCAACAACGGGCTTCGAAAGTTCCATTGCTACACATAACATACAAATATCCTGTATAGTCACGTCCAGCTTTGTTAACTAGCACATTAACAGTGCTGGCAGCTATCTGGATGAGCCTCATCACTTCCTGTTGCTACCACTGAGAGAGCCAAAGCATTCTTAGTAACAGTTGGACATTTGGACCAGAAAGGCCTTGGACTCTACTTGACATCAGGTATGTCGGTTCATTTTTTTCAGTTGATTGACACTAGGGGGACCAGAGCAAAGCTCATAATGGCATGTTGCTGCTGCTGCTGCTGCTGCTCATTTTGGGCTATTAGCACGAACAGAAACAGCCATTCCATGCTGATGCCACAAGATTTTCAGCCATCTGTATCATTTAAACTCTTCTCTGTCCACTATGAAAAACAGCTTGCGAAAGATAGGTAGGGGAACAAATCCTTCAGCTCCACTTAGCAGCTAGAAGAAGATGATAAGACATGGAAGGAGGAGTTACACATGCTTCTCTCTTTTTTAATGCTTCATTTCTATGAACCCACTGAGGCAGAAATCCAACTGAAAATCTGTACTACCTCTGCAGTTGCTAGTAAAATGTAATCTTCCCAACTTGCCAAGGCCCAAGAGCCAGAGCTCCAATGGAGGAAGGACTCTTTACTTTGCCTGCTCAGGTAGAAGAGAAAATGACTCCTTGGCTATCTCTATCTGCATAGGTTACCTACCTACAGGGCTTTGTGTGACAGAGCAATAATTACTATAACATGATAACACTGGATTTTGGATTTGTAAGATTAAAAATAATTTGAGTTTCAGAAATCATTCTTGTTAATTAATTAATTGTCCAATCCTCATGTCTCCCTGGATGCAGGTAAAGAGACGACACTGCTTCTAACTTGGAGCATATTTTGTTTACTCATGTCTTGCTGCTCATCTGAGAGTACCAAACACTACGTTTCATTGATCTTGGTCCTTGCTTTGCTAAGCGCTTTCAGCTTTCATCCTGTAAGGATTTGCTGCAGAATATATAAATCAAGGTATTCAGGGAGCCGACGAAGTCTGAAAGTTTGGCAACAACAGCTGTTGGGGGAGACTTTGAGGTGAAAGATGATGGTCAGGATGTTGTCAGAGCAGAAAGGCCTCTGATGAGTCCTCCCTGTATGCATGCTAATTGAAGTGAATCATTAGTTATAGTAAGAGACAGAATGCAGGTGCTTCTGTGGAAATTAGAGGCAGATCTGCAAAGGAATACCTGAAGTGATATATCTAGCCATGAGGGGAGTTTTGTGGATGGGTGTTCAGAAACTGTTGCTCATAAGATGTCCTCATCAGTGAGTGAGAAAGGAATGTAATGGGTTGACTGTCATCAGGGCTCCTGGGAAATTGGGGATTTAACTCTTTGCTGGCACTACTATTCTATATTTTCCTCTGTTTACGTGAGTATTCTCCAAGTAAGTTTTCCTTCCTCACACAGCTATTGCTTAGGACAAATATGTTTAGCTTTATGATCATAAGGATTGCAGTGAATATTGTCTTCTTTTGGAGGTACAGATTCTTTGCCAGCAGGAGGAAGAGGGCCTGGTGCCAGGCAAAAACTGGCTGACAGCAATGGTCTCCTCCTCATAGCAAAAAGTCCCAGAAGGTGTGACATGAGAATTTTCTGCCAGGCCTCCAGGACTGAAATTTCTGGCCAGTCTCCCAAGACCTGAAATTTCAGGAGGTCAGAAAACATTGCGGAAAATGTAGGAAATCTTGCTTTTTATTATCCAGCTGTTTCCAGGGATAACTATGTAGTTGGACAGAGACATATGGTTTACGGTAGAATATCCATCTCCATAGATTTATTTTACATGATTATTTATCGTGGTTGTCTTTCTTTAGCAGCACAACCATCAATTATACACAGTGTAAAGGAGAAAGTAATAAAATGCCAAGTGCTGTGCAGTAGTTCTCTTGTCTTGCCAGCAGCAGGACTGCTGATGGGAACATCTGGCTCCAGGGCCATATGGCCCAAGACACAATGGCGGCATTTGCACCGCAAGCCCTCCTGATCCCACACATACTACAGAAGATGTTAAAGATCCTCATCTGACTCTCAGTGATTTCATCAGAGTGTCTCTTAAGATTGGTATCCACCATGTTGCTGGTAGTCCACAGAGACTGTGCCCTCAAAATTCTTGAGGCAAGGTACGACAAAACCAGCTCAGCTTTTCCATCTTCTACTCGTGAGTGGTACTTCCATTCTGCTTGCTAAAAAAACACTCAGCTCTTCTGGTTCTCTGGTGTCTAAATCTTGCTTCACTGCCTCTGTCAATCTTCCCAAACTGGTCTGATCAGCAGAAAAGCTTCACCACTCCCCACCCTGGTCTTTAGCCCTCTTCTCAGTTTTCTTGATCTCTGAAATGGAGAGAATCAGCCAATAAAACTCTCTGTTTCTCTTTGGCCTTCTCAGAAGACCCTGGCTGTATGGCTCATTGAGTTCTATAGACAAACATTCTTTGGCTTCTTGGTGAAAATAATAACATTTCTGGGAACCTCCTTTTTACAGAGCAAAATGAAGGGAGAAGGAATATATCAAGCTCTGCATGGTACAGAGAGATTAATGATATTTCAGCATCTACAGTGACACCAGGGCTGATCAAAACTAACAAACAAATAAAATCTTATGCCCTGTTTTAGGTTTTCTTAATTTTTCTACTATTCTTCTGGGCATCTTGAGAACAACATGTAGATGCATTGTGATCCTGGTGACCCACTCTTCTTGATACCATCAACATCTGCTATAGTGCTGTATGTGTCCATACCTACACCTTCCTATTCATTCTCCTCTGATACTACTCTTAATGCTTCTGTCACAGTTCTGCACGTAGCAACCGCCACACAGTTGTCCTTCAATGTTACCAGGTGCCTTTCCTGTTATTCTTGTCCTGGGGCGATCTCAGGCAGTGTACCAGTTCCTTCTCCTCCATGCTGTGACCTACAGACTTTTCTACAGAGACATCCTTGCAACTGACAGTCCTGTTTCTCTGCTGTTCAGCCCTGAATCTTTCCAAAGCAGAAATTGCCATCATGATGATATTCTGGTGCCTGTTAATAGTTGCCAAGATGAGAATCTACCAAACTCATTTCATTGGCAGCTGTAGCCAGGATCCATGTGCGCAGAGGTGAAAAGCGTTAACCTCCTGGCCAGGTACTAGATCTCGTTTCAAGCTTGGTTAGAGAAGCTCCCTATCACCGAGTGGACTCTCAGTTTGCTTCCCAGAGAGAAACAGCCAACAGAATTTTTTTCCCCAGTTACAATCTGCTGCTTATTTGGAAGGACAGAAGGAACCAATAAACTGGCTATATGAGAACAGGCAAAAGACCAAAACACTGTACAGCGTGCATGGAACTAAAATTCCAGGTGGTTAAACTGGACTCTGAGAGAAACGAGAATACCATGAAAAAAGAAAACCTATTTTCAAGGAGCATAGAAGACTGTAGGAGTATTTAAATAAGGAGGAAAAAAAATGTTGAAAGTGGGAAGGAAAGAGAAAGAGATCACAACCTCTGAAACTCCTGAAGATAGGGCTTGCCTTTCCTATGCATGCACAGTGATTTCTCAGCTTTCATTCTAAACATCTCATTTTGCGCACTCTGTGGACCATCAGATGTAAGACCAAGGAGAACATCTGAACATAGTTCTGGTCATGGTAACACAAGCATGAGAGGGAGAGTATATCCACCAAATCTTGGACTATTAATATGGCTTCATATCCATAAAAATAAGAGTAAAATCTTTCAGACAGAGACTTTGTATTACCAATGATTCTAAATTAAACTGTGAGTCAGATGCTAAGCAGGAGGCAGGTGTGACATACAGTTGTGGCAGACAGCCAGTCCAGGGGGAGGGGGCTTATCTGCCAGGAAATCTAAGAGCCCAAGGGAAGAGAGAAGATGAGTCCATTTTAGATTTCAAGGAAATGTCTTCTTCGGCTGAAGTGAAAGAGGTTTCTGAGAACATGGTTGGGTTGGAGTAAGATACAATCCAGAGTCTGAGAATGAGGAGGAAGAAGTCCCTGTAAAGAGAAGTGAAGGACTTTCTGAGGCTAAAAAATAATAATTTTGTGATGTTTTATTTACCCTCACCACCCAAATCTAACAGAAAAGAAATTTGTTTTGATGTTTCTCTCACAAGAGTGCTTGTATTTGATTCTGTCATCTGGAGTACTGTGTCCAGTTCTGGGCTCCCCAGTATAAAAAAGACAGGGATCTCTTGGAAAGAGTCCAGCGGAGGGCCACAAAGATGGTGAAGGGCCTGGAGCGTCTCTCCTTTGAAGAAAGGCTGAGTGAGCTGGGTCTGTTTAGCCTTGAGAAGAGAAGACTGAGAGGGGACCTGATCCAGGTCTAGAAATACCTAAGGTGTGGGGGGCAGAGTGGCGAGGCCGGACTCCTTTCAGTAGCGTGTGGAGACAGGACAAGGGGAAACAGCCAGAAACTGCAGCATAGGAAGTTCTGCACAAATGTGTGCAAGAACTTCTTTACAGTGAGAGTGATTGGGCACTGGAACAGGCTGCCCAGGGAGGTTGTGGAGTCTCCTTCTCTGGAGATATTCAAGACCCGCCTGGACGCCTA